>JAIVFH010000015.1:0-438083 GCA_025765595.1 Obelidium mucronatum | reverse complement strand
CCTGCAGGCTTCAATTTGAGCTGCTGGGCGTGTGTTTCTGTGCATTTTCTGTAGCGGAACCAGTAGTTTTGTTGTTGCACACGCCAAGTGATGGCCAGTGTGACCATCTCAGCCGCCAGCCCTCAAACTTGGACCATATATGGAATGCGTGTTTTGCAAGACATTGGCAATCCCAGAAGCCAGAATGGCCTCTGGAGCCAAGCTGCAAGGAGACATGAGGAGTTCTCCTCAAGTCTCCCCAAACAGTGCACCATGTGTCAGGCACCCTTGCTTTTTACGCCATTGGCTTTGTCTGCCTGCAGGCTTCAATTTGAGCTGCTGGGCGTGTGTTTCTGTGCATTTTCTGTAGCGGAACCAGTAGTTTTGTTGTTGCACACGCCAAGTGATGGCCAGTGTGACCATCTCAGCCGCCAGCCCTCAAACTTGGACCATATATGGAATGCGTGTTTTGCAAGACATTGGCAATCCCAGAAGCCAGAATGGCCTCTGGAGCCAAGCTGCAAGGAGACATGAGGAGTTCTCCTCAAGTCTCCCCAAACAGTGCACCATGTGTCAGGCACCCTTGCTTTTTACGCCATTGGCTTTGTCTGCCTGCAGGCTTCAATTTGAGCTGCTGGGCGTGTGTTTCTGTGCATTTTCTGTAGCGGAACCAGTAGTTTTGTTGTTGCACACGCCAAGTGATGGCCAGTGTGACCATCTCAGCCGCCAGCCCTCAAACTTGGACCATATATGGAATGCGTGTTTTGCAAGACATTGGCAATCCCAGAAGCCAGAATGGCCTCTGGAGCCAAGCTGCAAGGAGACATGAGGAGTTCTCCTCAAGTCTCCCCAAACAGTGCACCATGTGTCAGGCACCCTTGCTTTTTACGCCATTGGCTTTGTCTGCCTGCAGGCTTCAATTTGAGCTGCTGGGCGTGTGTTTCTGTGCATTTTCTGTAGCGGAACCAGTAGTTTTGTTGTTGCACACGCCAAGTGATGGCCAGTGTGACCATCTCAGCCGCCAGCCCTCAAACTTGGACCATATATGGAATGCGTGTTTTGCAAGACATTGGCAATCCCAGAAGCCAGAATGGCCTCTGGAGCCAAGCTGCAAGGAGACATGAGGAGTTCTCCTCAAGTCTCCCCAAACAGTGCACCATGTGTCAGGCACCCTTGCTTTTTACGCCATTGGCTTTGTCTGCCTGCAGGCTTCAATTTGAGCTGCTGGGCGTGTGTTTCTGTGCATTTTCTGTAGCGGAACCAGTAGTTTTGTTGTTGCACACGCCAAGTGATGGCCAGTGTGACCATCTCAGCCGCCAGCCCTCAAACTTGGACCATATATGGAATGCGTGTTTTGCAAGACATTGGCAATCCCAGAAGCCAGAATGGCCTCTGGAGCCAAGCTGCAAGGAGACATGAGGAGTTCTCCTCAAGTCTCCCCAAACAGTGCACCATGTGTCAGGCACCCTTGCTTTTTACGCCATTGGCTTTGTCTGCCTGCAGGCTTCAATTTGAGCTGCTGGGCGTGTGTTTCTGTGCATTTTCTGTAGCGGAACCAGTAGTTTTGTTGTTGCACACGCCAAGTGATGGCCAGTGTGACCATCTCAGCCGCCAGCCCTCAAACTTGGACCATATATGGAATGCGTGTTTTGCAAGACATTGGCAATCCCAGAAGCCAGAATGGCCTCTGGAGCCAAGCTGCAAGGAGACATGAGGAGTTCTCCTCAAGTCTCCCCAAACAGTGCACCATGTGTCAGGCACCCTTGCTTTTTACGCCATTGGCTTTGTCTGCCTGCAGGCTTCAATTTGAGCTGCTGGGCGTGTGTTTCTGTGCATTTTCTGTAGCGGAACCAGTAGTTTTGTTGTTGCACACGCCAAGTGATGGCCAGTGTGACCATCTCAGCCGCCAGCCCTCAAACTTGGACCATATATGGAATGCGTGTTTTGCAAGACATTGGCAATCCCAGAAGCCAGAATGGCCTCTGGAGCCAAGCTGCAAGGAGACATGAGGAGTTCTCCTCAAGTCTCCCCAAACAGTGCACCATGTGTCAGGCACCCTTGCTTTTTACGCCATTGGCTTTGTCTGCCTGCAGGCTTCAATTTGAGCTGCTGGGCGTGTGTTTCTGTGCATTTTCTGTAGCGGAACCAGTAGTTTTGTTGTTGCACACGCCAAGTGATGGCCAGTGTGACCATCTCAGCCGCCAGCCCTCAAACTTGGACCATATATGGAATGCGTGTTTTGCAAGACATTGGCAATCCCAGAAGCCAGAATGGCCTCTGGAGCCAAGCTGCAAGGAGACATGAGGAGTTCTCCTCAAGTCTCCCCAAACAGTGCACCATGTGTCAGGCACCCTTGCTTTTTACGCCATTGGCTTTGTCTGCCTGCAGGCTTCAATTTGAGCTGCTGGGCGTGTGTTTCTGTGCATTTTCTGTAGCGGAACCAGTAGTTTTGTTGTTGCACACGCCAAGTGATGGCCAGTGTGACCATCTCAGCCGCCAGCCCTCAAACTTGGACCATATATGGAATGCGTGTTTTGCAAGACATTGGCAATCCCAGAAGCCAGAATGGCCTCTGGAGCCAAGCTGCAAGGAGACATGAGGAGTTCTCCTCAAGTCTCCCCAAACAGTGCACCATGTGTCAGGCACCCTTGCTTTTTACGCCATTGGCTTTGTCTGCCTGCAGGCTTCAATTTGAGCTGCTGGGCGTGTGTTTCTGTGCATTTTCTGTAGCGGAACCAGTAGTTTTGTTGTTGCACACGCCAAGTGATGGCCAGTGTGACCATCTCAGCCGCCAGCCCTCAAACTTGGACCATATATGGAATGCGTGTTTTGCAAGACATTGGCAATCCCAGAAGCCAGAATGGCCTCTGGAGCCAAGCTGCAAGGAGACATGAGGAGTTCTCCTCAAGTCTCCCCAAACAGTGCACCATGTGTCAGGCACCCTTGCTTTTTACGCCATTGGCTTTGTCTGCCTGCAGGCTTCAATTTGAGCTGCTGGGCGTGTGTTTCTGTGCATTTTCTGTAGCGGAACCAGTAGTTTTGTTGTTGCACACGCCAAGTGATGGCCAGTGTGACCATCTCAGCCGCCAGCCCTCAAACTTGGACCATATATGGAATGCGTGTTTTGCAAGACATTGGCAATCCCAGAAGCCAGAATGGCCTCTGGAGCCAAGCTGCAAGGAGACATGAGGAGTTCTCCTCAAGTCTCCCCAAACAGTGCACCATGTGTCAGGCACCCTTGCTTTTTACGCCATTGGCTTTGTCTGCCTGCAGGCTTCAATTTGAGCTGCTGGGCGTGTGTTTCTGTGCATTTTCTGTAGCGGAACCAGTAGTTTTGTTGTTGCACACGCCAAGTGATGGCCAGTGTGACCATCTCAGCCGCCAGCCCTCAAACTTGGACCATATATGGAATGCGTGTTTTGCAAGACATTGGCAATCCCAGAAGCCAGAATGGCCTCTGGAGCCAAGCTGCAAGGAGACATGAGGAGTTCTCCTCAAGTCTCCCCAAACAGTGCACCATGTGTCAGGCACCCTTGCTTTTTACGCCATTGGCTTTGTCTGCCTGCAGGCTTCAATTTGAGCTGCTGGGCGTGTGTTTCTGTGCATTTTCTGTAGCGGAACCAGTAGTTTTGTTGTTGCACACGCCAAGTGATGGCCAGTGTGACCATCTCAGCCGCCAGCCCTCAAACTTGGACCATATATGGAATGCGTGTTTTGCAAGACATTGGCAATCCCAGAAGCCAGAATGGCCTCTGGAGCCAAGCTGCAAGGAGACATGAGGAGTTCTCCTCAAGTCTCCCCAAACAGTGCACCATGTGTCAGGCACCCTTGCTTTTTACGCCATTGGCTTTGTCTGCCTGCAGGCTTCAATTTGAGCTGCTGGGCGTGTGTTTCTGTGCATTTTCTGTAGCGGAACCAGTAGTTTTGTTGTTGCACACGCCAAGTGATGGCCAGTGTGACCATCTCAGCCGCCAGCCCTCAAACTTGGACCATATATGGAATGCGTGTTTTGCAAGACATTGGCAATCCCAGAAGCCAGAATGGCCTCTGGAGCCAAGCTGCAAGGAGACATGAGGAGTTCTCCTCAAGTCTCCCCAAACAGTGCACCATGTGTCAGGCACCCTTGCTTTTTACGCCATTGGCTTTGTCTGCCTGCAGGCTTCAATTTGAGCTGCTGGGCGTGTGTTTCTGTGCATTTTCTGTAGCGGAACCAGTAGTTTTGTTGTTGCACACGCCAAGTGATGGCCAGTGTGACCATCTCAGCCGCCAGCCCTCAAACTTGGACCATATATGGAATGCGTGTTTTGCAAGACATTGGCAATCCCAGAAGCCAGAATGGCCTCTGGAGCCAAGCTGCAAGGAGACATGAGGAGTTCTCCTCAAGTCTCCCCAAACAGTGCACCATGTGTCAGGCACCCTTGCTTTTTACGCCATTGGCTTTGTCTGCCTGCAGGCTTCAATTTGAGCTGCTGGGCGTGTGTTTCTGTGCATTTTCTGTAGCGGAACCAGTAGTTTTGTTGTTGCACACGCCAAGTGATGGCCAGTGTGACCATCTCAGCCGCCAGCCCTCAAACTTGGACCATATATGGAATGCGTGTTTTGCAAGACATTGGCAATCCCAGAAGCCAGAATGGCCTCTGGAGCCAAGCTGCAAGGAGACATGAGGAGTTCTCCTCAAGTCTCCCCAAACAGTGCACCATGTGTCAGGCACCCTTGCTTTTTACGCCATTGGCTTTGTCTGCCTGCAGGCTTCAATTTGAGCTGCTGGGCGTGTGTTTCTGTGCATTTTCTGTAGCGGAACCAGTAGTTTTGTTGTTGCACACGCCAAGTGATGGCCAGTGTGACCATCTCAGCCGCCAGCCCTCAAACTTGGACCATATATGGAATGCGTGTTTTGCAAGACATTGGCAATCCCAGAAGCCAGAATGGCCTCTGGAGCCAAGCTGCAAGGAGACATGAGGAGTTCTCCTCAAGTCTCCCCAAACAGTGCACCATGTGTCAGGCACCCTTGCTTTTTACGCCATTGGCTTTGTCTGCCTGCAGGCTTCAATTTGAGCTGCTGGGCGTGTGTTTCTGTGCATTTTCTGTAGCGGAACCAGTAGTTTTGTTGTTGCACACGCCAAGTGATGGCCAGTGTGACCATCTCAGCCGCCAGCCCTCAAACTTGGACCATATATGGAATGCGTGTTTTGCAAGACATTGGCAATCCCAGAAGCCAGAATGGCCTCTGGAGCCAAGCTGCAAGGAGACATGAGGAGTTCTCCTCAAGTCTCCCCAAACAGTGCACCATGTGTCAGGCACCCTTGCTTTTTACGCCATTGGCTTTGTCTGCCTGCAGGCTTCAATTTGAGCTGCTGGGCGTGTGTTTCTGTGCATTTTCTGTAGCGGAACCAGTAGTTTTGTTGTTGCACACGCCAAGTGATGGCCAGTGTGACCATCTCAGCCGCCAGCCCTCAAACTTGGACCATATATGGAATGCGTGTTTTGCAAGACATTGGCAATCCCAGAAGCCAGAATGGCCTCTGGAGCCAAGCTGCAAGGAGACATGAGGAGTTCTCCTCAAGTCTCCCCAAACAGTGCACCATGTGTCAGGCACCCTTGCTTTTTACGCCATTGGCTTTGTCTGCCTGCAGGCTTCAATTTGAGCTGCTGGGCGTGTGTTTCTGTGCATTTTCTGTAGCGGAACCAGTAGTTTTGTTGTTGCACACGCCAAGTGATGGCCAGTGTGACCATCTCAGCCGCCAGCCCTCAAACTTGGACCATATATGGAATGCGTGTTTTGCAAGACATTGGCAATCCCAGAAGCCAGAATGGCCTCTGGAGCCAAGCTGCAAGGAGACATGAGGAGTTCTCCTCAAGTCTCCCCAAACAGTGCACCATGTGTCAGGCACCCTTGCTTTTTACGCCATTGGCTTTGTCTGCCTGCAGGCTTCAATTTGAGCTGCTGGGCGTGTGTTTCTGTGCATTTTCTGTAGCGGAACCAGTAGTTTTGTTGTTGCACACGCCAAGTGATGGCCAGTGTGACCATCTCAGCCGCCAGCCCTCAAACTTGGACCATATATGGAATGCGTGTTTTGCAAGACATTGGCAATCCCAGAAGCCAGAATGGCCTCTGGAGCCAAGCTCCAAGGAGACATGAGGAGTTCTCCTCAAGTCTCCCCAAACAGTGCACCATGTGTCAGGCACCCTTGCTTTTTACGCCATTGGCTTTGTCTGCCTGCAGGCTTCAATTTGAGCTGCTGGGCGTGTGTTTCTGTGCATTTTCTGTAGCGGAACCAGTAGTTTTGTTGTTGCACACGCCAAGTGATGGCCAGTGTGACCATCTCAGCCGCCAGCCCTCAAACTTGGACCATATATGGAATGCGTGTTTTGCAAGACATTGGCAATCCCAGAAGCCAGAATGGCCTCTGGAGCCAAGCTGCAAGGAGACATGAGGAGTTCTCCTCAAGTCTCCCCAAACAGTGCACCATGTGTCAGGCACCCTTGCTTTTTACGCCATTGGCTTTGTCTGCCTGCAGGCTTCAATTTGAGCTGCTGGGCGTGTGTTTCTGTGCATTTTCTGTAGCGGAACCAGTAGTTTTGTTGTTGCACACGCCAAGTGATGGCCAGTGTGACAAGCCCTCAAACTTGCACCCTACATGGAATGCATGTTTTGAAAGACATGTTTTTTGCAGCTTTGAAAATCAAAAGCTTGGACCGGTAGAAAAAGCAAGGGTGTCCTTCACATGTGCCCTGTATCCTCAAGTCTCCTTGCAGCATGCTTCCAGAGGCCATTCTGGCATCATGCCACATTGAAAAAAATTGATTCAGAGCATGACCATATTTATTCATGAGAATCTGCAGCCCAAATTCGGATGGTACAGTCATCAGATGCACTTGCAAAAATATTCTGATTTGGACTCCATGAAATAGAGTTAACAGTAGCTAGTTGGTTGGCACACAACATCAACAAAGATTTTGACTTAAGGGGGGAAAACGAAAAATAAATTGACAGACCTCGGTGCCCTTCAAGTGACTCCAACAAGACACTTTGTTCCCGATTCCAGACATATATTTTCGAATCTATTTCCAACACGAGACAATCGCATTACTTGATGCAATATTTCTTTTGTGGCTTCGGTAAAAAAAAACCGATACTGACCTTCACTTCCACTCAGAACAAAACTTTGAAACAGCCCACCAAAGCAGGAACGAATCACAAATCGGCCTTGCTTGTGTCCTACAAATGTCTTGGCTACTCTCTTTTCTTGCATGTCCCATAAATGAATTTCCTTGGAAGAAGAGGAGACAAAGTCAACAAAGCCATGGAAAATAAAAAAAATTAAAAACCAAACCTGGCTCGCAGCAACATTAACCAAGGTGTAACGGCAATCAGAGGCAGTGTTAATGGATGTGATGGCGTCTTGTTCCTGCAATGTCCTTTTTTGCGAAATGCGAGAACTTGCGTTAAAAATTCGAGAGGGAAAAAAACAAAAACTCACAAGATTTCGTCCTTTGTTGCCAAATCAAAAACTCTGATTCTCTTGTCTGAAATCGTGACCATACGGGATCCATCGGCAGTTACGTTCAAATCAGTCACTCGCACACCATTCCATTTGTGCAGGACATGTCCTTCGACAGACCAAAGAAAAACATTTTTATCCACAGAACTCGATACAAAAGAAGAGGCGGGAATAGTTGGGAGGAATGCTAGCGATGTAATGGTCTCAGAATGCAGTGAGAATGTTCTGACATTGGCTCCAGTCTGGGTTTGTTTTGGATTTGAGTCAATCATGAGGAGGCCAAAAGTATGAGTTGAATAGAATCTTTACGTGGACATCCCAGAGCTTAATTGAATTATCGTTGGATCCAGTAAGAATAAACAAAGAGTCGGGACTCCATGCAACAACAGAAACATGGTCAGAATGGCCGCGAAGAACGTGTATAGGTTTATATGACTATTTCTCCAATTGTCAATGGAGTGTGGCGGTGCATAAAATGGATCCTCACTTCCGTGTCCCATATGATACATGTGCGGTCTTTTGAGGCTGAAGCGAGAAACTTTCCGTTTGCAGAGAATGCTACGAACCAGACTTCGTCCGAGTGTCCGTCGAGGATATACTGCGTTTTGGTTGGAAACGACGATCTGGGCCCTCCAATTTAATATTACAGAAAAGGTATGGCCTGGGCACACCTGTCACACGAATGGTCCGAGAGTAACGAAATATTCGAATTGGGGACATTATGATAAAGACAGTGTTGTTGCTGATACTCGATAGCTTGACTGAAGATGGATTCGAGACGATGTTCCGGAATGATTGCAGAATCTGAATCAATCTGCATTGTTTCTATAATTCGTTTCGTTCGTTCGTTATTGAAGGCAAGTGGAATGGTTGATCAATGTACTTTGCAGTTTCGCCAGCAAACGAGACCGAGATTGCCCCAGGGCGCCGTCCCAGTCCGCCTTCCGTTTCAGATCCTCGACTGACGTGCACATGATCAGACTGCATGGTGGGAGTGGAGTGGGGTCAGCGACTGTGTTGCACTAGCGCCGCCGTACCTCGCCAGGCTGCTGAGGCGCGCGTGGTCGCTGCAGCGCGGCGCAATCTCAGCGCGCAGCACGCGCAGCGCGTCCTTCGCGCGGCGCAGCTCGAGCAGCTCGAGAAACTTCTGCTCGGCGACGGCGCCGCTCGGCGGCAGCTGCGCCCACGCGCCGCCAAGCACGCGCTCCCGCAGCGCCGCCGCCGCGGCGCTCTCGAGCGCAACGCCCGCCTCCGCCTCGAGCGCCGCGCGCGTCGTCCTAAGTAAGTGCGCGTTAGCGCCAAGGCAGGGAAAAAAACACACACACAGGAGGCCGAGGTCCAGCAGCATCTGTCCAATGAGCCGCACGCGCTCGCTACGCTGCTGCGCACTGAGGCTGCCGGCAAACGCGGGAGTCGGGGTGCCACCAAAAGCTTCCTTCATTTTTATTTTTATTATTTTGTTAGAGAGTCTTTTGTTCTTCCATTTTCTTGGCGGTTGCGTCCACCTTTTGAAACTGCCATCCCCACGACGCATTGTACAAAATGGGCCGGAGATCGAACCGGTTGTCATCGGGGCTGTACGGACTCATGTGGTACGATGGCGGTAGGATGGTTGTCTTGTGTCGGTTGATTGCGTAAAACCTGAAGAATCGCTTGACCTTTTCCGCAACCTATAGCATGGAGAAAAACCAAGAATTAATTGCGTGAGAATCTTCTTCCTTCTTTTTTTCATAAAACAGCAACATGGGCCTACCAGCGTTGGTGTCATTGACGACCACGTGTTCACGAGAGTTGTAAACATTTGGTATGGCCCGCATTTGGCAATTTTACGAAGTGTGCCGTAGACCGAAAGATCGTCATAAGTCATTCCCATGTCAGCCTAAAGTTGAAATTTCTTGCATGAGGGAAATTTCTGTCTGATTCCAAAATCGCAACAAACCTCATCGGATTGTACGTAGTCTGCAGTAATGGGTTCTAGCTCGGCGGTTGGCGTAGCTGTCAAGAATCTGAAGGACAATCAGTAATTTTAATAATAAACCAAAAAACTCACTCGTCCAGAATCGGCAAATCAAAGGCCTGACGCGAATGTTGTACAAATCCTTTCAAATCCTTTTTGGATATACCACCAATTGGGTTCACGTCAGCGGAAGCACAATCGTACTTGGTAAAATAACCACGGAGAGTTTCATCCACGTTGGCCGATCCAAGAACCAAAAGAGCACCTTGCTTGGATCTGCACCATGGGAGAAGTTGGGCAAAGAGGTAGGACAGTACCATTCGAGAACGCGCCTATTTTTCCAAATGAATTTTGAGGAAAATCTGTCAGCCTGTGATTCCTTTACCTGAATATTCTGCAAGGCCAAGTTTTCTGCGACGGTCCCTCCATTCAATTTAAATCGAGGACTCTTTCCTGTCACTGTTTGGAAGACGCCAATAATGGCAGGAGACAACTGAATCCATGTTCAAATTGACATGGTAGCTTCCAATGTCTTTTGCCAATCTTGCAGCTCGATTACGTGTTTCGTCGGACGAGTTCACTGTACCCATGTAAGATGTATGGAGGATTCTGTTACACAGATCATTGGCATCTTTGGGGATGTAATCTGGCCTCTCCAACGACTCCTTGAACATCCTTCAATACTTGGGCATCTGATTAAACAAAGGTATCAGAAACGGAGAAAACCCTCCCAAATCAGTAATCACAGTACCTCCAGGCTTGAATAGTTTCACACACAATCTTGCACATTGAAAACACAATCAACGCCGTAGAACAGCTGTCAATCCCTCCACTCAATGGCAAAAAGTACCCATTTGTTTTTGAGCGACGCAAGTAATCCCAGAGCCAGCATGCAGGCCCAAAGCGAATCTCCTCTGAAGGTGAATGATAACGAACACTTGTCAGAGATGGTGTTTCAAAGCAAGACAGACTATATGACGATAATTTCGTGTTCAATTTGACTCGGTGGTAACTTGGGGCAGATGAAGCTTGAATTCCTCGACTTGCGAGTGATCGAAAAGAGCGGACACGGCCAAGATCGATTGTAGCCGTGATAACTTCCTACAACAACGCTACATATCAATAATTATGCTCAATTTTTTGGTGAAGTTTGATACCAACCACTTCTTCCAAGAAAAACTGGCGACCTTGTGCAACAACTTCGCCGTTAACAACAATCAAAGCCGAACCATCATAATAGACACGTTCCCCATCACACCCATGCTGATTAGAGTAAAGGTAGACACCGCCGCATTTGGCAGTGGCGTTCTTCATCAGATCGACTCTGACATGGAGCTTTCCAAACTCGTGATGACTGCCACTTCCGTTTGTGAAAATCTCAACACCATCTAAAGCCATCGCAATATGTGGACTCTGAGATGTCCAAAGTTCTTCGCAAGTTTCAGTTCCAATCACCGTGCTGTCAAGACTGTTCAGTCAGCTGTTCATATACTCTTGTTTGTCAACATACTCTTTTGTTGCGATCACGCAATCTCCGAATGGGCACTCCTCTTGCCCAATAATTGAAGTAATAATGTCTGGTAGAGTCAAAATTTCGTGTTCGCGTGTTTTCGTCCAAGCCGTAAACCACCGCATTTCACGATAGTTTCCATCATTCGCAAGACACATTTTAGGTCTGATCAAAAGGATCTTGGAGTTTTGGAAAATCACACGGCAGTTGTATCTGACGTTTTTGAACATGACAGGCCTTTTTGGTAAGAATTTTGTTAGGGTGGGTGCCTGGCATTCAGCGTGTGGCAAAACTTACATTCCAACATCACAGATTATATCCTTGCATTCTTCGCTTTCCAACAGATCCGCGAGAACTTCCCATGAATGGATAAATGTGTCATCTGAGAGAGAGAGGCCGTTTTTTTTCCTTTTAGCCAAAATCATCAACACACCCAACAGACCTCTACCCCCACTCAACTCTCATAAAAATGGTCATTGCATCCATATCCGGTAATTTCAAGTTCAGGACCCAGACGGTACGACGCGCCAGCCTCTTTCGCCTTCACGATCGATTGTTTGATGCGTTCCAAGTTGCCTTTAAAGTCAAGAGCCCATTGGTTCTGCCCCAGTTTCAAAAAAAAAAGGAAAGATCCATAAATAATTCAGTCAAAAAATGAGGGTATCTGTCCCGAAAGCCGCGCACCAGTGAACAGACAGCGAGAGTTGCAGTCTCCATGTTTCCGATCTTAAAAAAAAAAAAATCTGTCCCACAATGTCACAGCCGCTTCAGCAACAGCAAGTTACCGTGGGAACCATCACGGGAAAACAGTTCACGGTTTCAATCCAGCCTACAGATACTGTGAGAGACGTGAAAATACGAATCGAGGAGGAGGAAGCTATTCCTCTGGAAACTCAGGTGCTGATGTTCAAGGAGAAGCCGCTCAAAGATACAGCGGCTATACGCGACTTGGGGATCAGAGGTGGATCGAGGCTTCAGTTAGCTGTACATATGACTGCAGGTATTGCTGTCGCGTGTTCTTTAATGATGGGATGTGACAATAAAAAACACAACAAAGGCCCTGGACCAATCACAAGAGTCAGAAAACCAAAGAAAGATGATTCTGTTGTTGTCGTTCTTTGTAAGCAAAGCGATGGGCTTTATATGCTCGAGTTCCATATGAAAGAAGGGAGAATCATCCAACATTCTTGACAAAAAGGACGCTGCAAATCAGTTGTTTAGGTTGGCCCAAGGACTTCCGCCTTTTCTTCTCTCTGAATTGACAGGCAACAACGGACTCGATGAAGATGAATATGATGAAAACGACTTGGACGACGACTGACTGACGACTCAGAAACATCGGATGATATTGAAGACTTTTTGGAAGAAGAAGAATCATCAGTAGCAACAGGAAATAATTCCTGAATCTGATATCTCTCGTTCAACGTCTTCTTATTCATCGCTGTCTACCACTACATTTCTGTCAATGTTGAACACACAAGAGACATTTTCTCCCGATACGAGAAACGTCAACCAATCGGAACAGTCACGGAAGAGTTCTCCGCAAGTCCACCGCAAAATATATTGCAAACTCAATCTCCTCTCGAGTTTTCATCTTCGGCTCGGTCATTAAGCAAAACATTGGAAGTGAAACGACGCGACCAAGCAAATATCAATAACTTGCTAAATCCTCGAAAAGCAGTCGCCTCACCACCAAGCACTAGCTCCATGTCTACTTGCATTATTAAAAAGAAAATTAGACCGGCAACTGCAATCAGTATTATGAGGACTCTCCAAATCGTCTGCACCAGGTATCACTGTCGTCAAATCGAGACCATCAACGGCCTCTCATATCATACAGTCTGAAAACTTGAAACCGTCACCTCCGGCTTCTTTACCATCTTTGTGCAAATTGCCACAACTGCCATATTCTGGAACAACCAGTCCTCAAAACATGGACAGAGCAGAAAGCGTCGGCACCATTATAGAAATAGAAGCGATTGAAGAAACGCAACGGAAATCCATTTCTAGATCTGAATCTCAAAGTAAATCTGTCAGATTTTCTCCAGCAAATATCAACAACAGCAGCAGCCATGAAAAACCCCCAACAAACCCAACCAAAACCCCTCTAAAAACAGCTCGATCTTCTACGCCACTTGTTGCATCTTTACCTCCGCTCACATTACGGAAAAAATCTGCAAGATACTCTCCTCCAAAGAGAGAAGCGTTGGTATCGCGAAGTGTTGGAACATCAGCTTCTGGCAAAAAGTCCAACGAACAAAAGCCACCACCACCGCCAGTAGTTGCGGTGCAAAAGCCAACAAATTGCTTTCAATGCAACAAAAAGTTGGGACCTGTGGCAGTGTTCAAGTGCAAATGCTCCCACTATTATTGCTCCTCACACCGGTACTCTGACAGACATGACTGCAAATTTAATTATAAGGAGGCAGGAAGAGCAATGTTGATGAAGGAGAACCCAAAAGTCGGTGGAAACAAAGTACACAAAATATAGTAGCGCGAAACATCATTTTTTATTTCTTAACTTATTGTTTTCAAATGTTTGAAATGGCAATGTTGGACGCATTATACCATTGGGGAAGGGGGAAGTAACAAGTCACTTTGTTTTCGTTGATGGTATCGATCGCTATTTGTTGGTTTTTTTTTTGTACCCGTGTGCGACAATATAGTTTTATCAGTAAACCATGCTCATCGGCTTGATCAATATGACTTACCACAAGGAATCGGTTGTGACGATCCACGAGCCATCGCATCACGGAGGCCAGTAAATGCTTTTGGCTTCAACACGCAAACTTTTCTGCATGCCTTCCTCTCCAAAAGAATATCCAAAATATCGCTCAATTCAATAGCGTTCATAACAGGTGATACGGCCGACGCCAAAGAGCTCTCTGTCACTCCTGGGCTCTCCACAATATGACTCAAAACACACTCAATGCAGGCTCTGAAAGCGCTAGGAATCAAGTCTCCGCTGATATCATACCAAAGTCGCAATGGGAAACTCTTGGTGCTTGTAATTGGTGCCTCTTCTTCTGCAACGGCACGGACAAGCCAATTGGCCATGAAATTCGCCGCCACAAACACAGGATGGCTTTTTCCGACTTTTGATATAACGAAAATATCGTAGCTATCCAGCCTAAGTTTCAACAGACACGAAATGGCAGCAAATATGTCTGCATCGGTTACTTGGTTGTTCAGAAGCGAGATTTTGGCCTTTCAAAAACGATGTTAATATGCAAAGCATCAACCGTGCTCCTTTACCTTGGCTTCCAACAAGGAAATACCATTCACACCGGCGGCGACGACAACAATATTTACGAGACGCGCCACATCCCCAAGGGAGCCCTGTAATGACGACATTGCAGACGCGACAAGTACATCAATATCACCGGTTAGAGCGTCAAATGAATCAAAGTTTGTTTCAAACTCAGGAAGCTCCAACTTTGGTGGAACATGCGAAAAGCTGAGCAATGATTGAATATTGTCTGCGAAAAGATATGAGAAAAAAAACTTCAGACAATGAACTTACTTGTGTCATCTGACAATTGTGGGGTGAGTTTAATGGCACCTTGGGAAAGGGACCCAAGAAGAACGCACACGAGACCGTTATCCAATTCGGGAAGCATTCTTAAATCGCTGGTATTTTCGAATAGCCTGGTATTTGCTGCCAAGATTTGGGGTATCAATCCCGAGGGCAGGGCGCCGGATATGGTTGTCAAAAACCTGTAATTACTGATAAGCATTTTGGAAAAACAAGCCGGAAATTACTTGTCGGATAGAGTCATGGATTTTCCGGGCACAGTTCGATCGCGATATCCATGTCTGTTTTTCACAATGGCTCCTTCCTCCAGTAGTTTCTCAAGACCTTCATGAACTACAGGAGTGGTAAACTGATAGAGTAGGCGGAATGCGAGATTTGAGCTGTACTTGGTCTCTGGTGTGCACATGACAGACTAATGAAGTATATTTAAAAGTTGAAATTACGCAATAGTATCCATACAAAACAAAAACCAACCTTCACGCAAGACATGGCTTTGATGATATTCATGTCAAGTTCCGCATAAGCGGGATTCTTACTCGAGCTGTCAAGAAGCGCCTGATTTCCAATATCAGAGAGAATGGCTCTACTGTAGAGAACCGACATCTTTGAGCGAATAGTCTGATTGGGAAAAGATAAGTATGAAATTCTATAGACGTCCTCCGGATGATAACTTACAAACATGTTATCCAACTGTTCTTTACGTGGCCTTTACTTGGTGCGCCATGGAACGGGTATACGTTAAAGCTATCTTCAACTTGTTCCAATGTGCTAGGTAATGGAATGAAGACAACGGGAGCCGGCAATACTAATAGAGATGAAGCATCTTCACTTTCAAGTGCGATGGAATTCGCGCAATAGCTTTGAATGTGCGCCTTCAAATCCAACGTCAAAAGCTCTGCGATAGGAATCGCTTCAAAGAGTCCATTTCTCACTCCATTTTCATAATAGTTGGGCCATTCGGCGACCAGAAAGTTGATTTTCTCCACATTAATCTTTGTCTTCAATAAGATAGTCATTCTCCTTCGACAGAGTTCTCGCTCTATGCCAAAAACACCTGCAATGGGAACCCAACTGAATCTTATTTCTCTTGATGTACTCAGATACCGTACAATGGCGTACGCGTGCATCAACAGGAATTCATCCTCACTTGACCAAATAGTTCGATTCCGTTTTTTGGGAGCACTGGGATCTGCAGCATCTGTGGTTGCAGCGGATTTTTCGCCTTTTGCATTGACGGGAGGGATAGACTGCTTTTGTGAACCCTTATTCCTCTTCAGAACTTCTTGAACTTTCCGCCTATTTTTCTCCAATACGGCGCCATCTTTTTCAGATTCAGCCCGCTTGGCCTGTTCCGCCAACATCTTATCCCGCATAATCAACAAGCGACGCTCATAATTTTGCTGTACTCTGTAAAAATAGTACTTGACATGGGCTGGAGCAATTCCAAGTTGTCTTCCAACTTCTTGAATTTTGAGATTGTCATCAGTCGGAAACACTCCCCTTCCACGATCAATGTGCGTCTCCAAAACAGCCACCTCCTCAGAACTGAACAAGTAGCTTGATTGCCAGTTGCGTGGTTGTAATAATGTCAAAAGCTTTGCAACACTAGTCGGGGTGTTTGCATGTATCTTGTGCTTCAAGAGTTTCTTCTTTTTTGGAGCTGGAGGCCCCCCTTCTTCTTGGTTTGAATTCGCGAGGTGCAAAGGCTGTTCATCTTGATCAGGAAGTATCTTCCGATACAAGTACTCAATTTGCAACCAGTACTGCCTCAGGTTCTCCTCTACAGTTGAACGGTTAGCTTTAGAAGTATAGCCAAAGGAATACTAACGGGATTGAATCACGCAGTTCTTGACAAAAGTAGCCACAGATTTTCTGTAATCGTGAATGGGCACTGTTTCATTCAATACAAGTTCTTCGTTGACCAAAATGGTTGGATCGGCGTTTTCGGCAGGCTCCTCTTTGAAAGATACAATATGAAGCGCCATCAAATAATCCAAGTAAGAAAGAATCGCCGCCTTCAGTTTATAGGTTTTCGAGAGAATGTTCAATTTCAAAGCCTCTGGCAGATCCTTGAGAGAGCATTCAGTATCACCGCCGTTGCTTAAGTACTCATTCAGTTCCGCAGACTCATGGGTGACGCCTACGGCCTTCAGATAGACATCTAAGGATAACTACAAAAAAAAACAGGATGGTTGAGTTGAAATAATCAAATTATCAAAGTACCATACATAATTGTAAACATCCAACGTAGTGAACACGCCCTTTTCCCTAGTTCTACCGGGAACATAACCCACAACAAAATATCCAAACAACCACTCGTGAAGAGTTTTAACTCGAATAACTTTTGCCATCATGTATCCATATTTTTTAGCAAAATTCAGCCAAAACCGGAAAGGATCAGCTTTGGAAACCAATTCAAGTTGCGCAGCTTCTTGAGTCTCACTATTATTACTTGCATCATCGAGGCCCACGTCTGCCTCCAATCCTTGAGGATTCAAGTATTCATCAAAGTTCAACCCGTTGGGGAACTTCTTTTGCAAATCGCCCAGCCTTTCCAAACTCTCCAAAGTCTCGCGCACAAGTGGTACACCCTTTGGAGGATTGATGTTCATAGTCATCTCACTCAAGTTTGTTACATACTGGGACACCTCGGGCCCCGTCGTAGAAAGGGAGGGATGAATCATCAAGTGCTTCACAACTGCTTTTCCATTGAGTTTTGGAACTTGCACAACTGCAGTCTTCAGTAACCCAGTTCTTTCCATCAATTCACAATCCCTTGATAGGGTTTTCTTGTCAATACTAAAGCGAGCACCTGCATTGTCCGCATTGAGCAAGTCGCAAACAATATCAGCAAGATGCATATTGACTTCAACCACCGACTTTTTCTCCAAAAGCTCCAAAAGAATCCGCTGCCTTTTCTTTGCATTTACAGATACTTTTTGATCAGTTCTGAGAGCTCGCGATCTTGTCAAACCAGTTGGAGTTGACATTCCTTCGTCAACCTCCATTGGGATCGGAGAAGACGCTGTGGCCGATGATGAAGATGGACCAACAGTATCGTGAAAGGACACTTGGCGAGGAGTAGATGATCGCGTTGATAATTGAGATGAACTAGGAAGCGCCAACTTTCGCCGTGCCGATGTTAATGCCGGCATAGGCGACGGAGCATTGAGTGCATGTGTCGCCGATGATTCAATCGAAGCCCGGGGAGTCGGTGTAGCAACTGGAGGGGGATAAAGAATGCCACCGGAAAGCGCAGTGTCAGAGGCAAACCCAGTCAGTATTTGATTGACAATCCGCCCTGGACTGTTTGGATCAACCGAAGAGTTGACAAAAGGCGACCCATTCAAAATTTCGGATCCAAGATCGGCAGTGGGTATGGAGTTCGCAGTAATATCGGGATTATCCCAACCGAAAGCCCCCGCCGAACCAGTGAAATTCAAGGCCCCAGATGATTCGGCTGACTCGCCCAGCACAGAATTTTCATAAAATGAACCACCACCATAGCTTTCTAAACTACCACCAGCTAATGCGGGCGCTTCTGGTGGGGCGATATCGTCTTCCTCATCAAGTGGGTCATCTTCGGACGACGACTCATTCAACTCGAAGTCAGACTCTTCATCATCTGAACCAAGTTTGAGGCGGGGTCGTTTTGATTTGGTTGGCGACACTTGATCAGTTGTTGCTGCAGCCAGTTCGGGCACTAACTTTTTCCCCTTGGATTTACAGCCTTCGCTACAGAACTACCAAAATAGTCAGTAACATCATAGAGTAAATCGAAAAATAAGTACCCAATCATCTTCCGGGACGACTTCTAATGGAGGATTAGCGCAGTAGGTATGAACTCCGTCATCACAATGGTCACAGAGAAGAATTTTATCGTCGTCCTTGTCAATCTTGCATTTCACACATTGTATATGTTCAGCCTAGAAAAAAAATTAACGCAAAGTTGGGAGTACAGACGAAAATTTTTTACCTCGCTTTCTCCAATATCTTCAAAACCAAAAGATTTCTTTTAGGAGCCGAAAAATAAGAAGAAATTATCACTAACCTGTCTCTTCAATATCCGGGATAACAAAGCTTATAGGTTTGGTTCGTGTTCTCAAAGTCCTTGGAGAATCCACATTCACCGTTGGATCCACAACATCTTCATCGGCCTCACTATCCAACCCTCCTTCTTCTTCCTCAGTTTCATCACCCGCTTTTCTCTTTCTCGAGGAAATAGCTTTCGAAGAAGGACGCGTAACAGATCGTGAGATTGATTTTGCGCTGGAAGGCGTGATGGAAACCGATTTCCGAACAGTGCCTGGTGCAAGAGCGTCCACTGCACTTGCCATCAACGTTGTAAAAGTTCCAGACGACCCGCTACCATCTCCCTTGATCGAATAATAATTCTCTGTCGAGTAGTATCGATATCGGCGTTCCCGACCCTGGAATTCAATCTCGCCCATGATTAAGGGATCTGCGTTCGGGGCCAGAGGCTTCTGCATCCGCTTCAAAATCCGCTCCAGAATTCTGACAGCCAGATTACTAAGTGATCTGCGAATTACTGCTGCAGTTGTCCCTTCGAGACCGGCGAGACAAATAACATTATACACCTGGTATTCCACAGGCAGATCCACACAAACAGCCCCATCTCCAATAACCAGATGCTTTTCAGGTTCAGATTGAACTTTTTCTTGATATTCAGCAGAACTGTAATAGATTGACTTGACTTCAGACGCTCTGTTCTTGTATGAAGTGTTGTAGAGCCGCAGAAGCCGCAAACACCGCGTGTATGAAAGGTCACCACCATTTGCCCGTGGGATCCCGGTTTCAAAGATTTCGATGAAACCCTTTTCTTGGAGAGATCCGAGAACTTTGTTGAACATTTTACGTTCCATCTTTTCAATTTTCGGACCAATCTGGAGGTGGTACAAGTTTTTAAAAACGACCAAACCAAAGAAAGAAAAAAATGATAGTAGGTCTTTTACCAAAATATCCATCACGTCCTGAGCAACCATAACTCGATTAGCAGTACCCGCCAACAAAACTGTTACACGATGTCTGACAAGTTCACATTGAAAATAGCCTGTTCCATATTGCGATTTTGGATTCGATTGTTCCACTTTTCTTTGCTCCATAATCAGCTGAATCTGTTCTTTAATCATGGCTTCATCGATTTGATCCACCTCTTCGGCGTGATTCACTTTCTGACTATTGAGAAAGGTGGAATAGTGTGTATTTTGTCTTGCAAAACGCTTGTGAAGACACAAGTTGGAATGCGCACCACGGATAGTAACAGGGGCTTTCACGCTGTGTTATCAAGAGTCAGAGAAAGACGACAAAAAAAACCAGAGAGCGCCAAACTTCGGACACAAAAAAACCTCACATTAATTTCAATGAAATCAACACTTTGATTTGGTGAAACAGATTACGCGGATCCATGTTGATGAGTTTAGATAACTCGAACTGGGTGACTCCGACAGATCTTGAGCGGGCGATTATGACGAGTGTTTTGACATTAATTTCACTAATAAGCTTGATCTAAAACAACGAAGACCAAAAAAATTTAGTGATGTTGTGGATTAAATGGAGGGTTTTTTTTACATTTGATATCCCAAGTGCAAACTGACGCGCTGATTCCGAGGCAATTATTCTTAAACGGGGAAACTGAGCATTCACTTCGTCTTGAGTCATTTGAGATAATTCTTCTTTCGAAATCTGCGAGTTGATTCTGAGATTAACAACAACCTTCGCGCGCTGCGGTGCGGTCTTACTTCCTCTGCTCCTCCAAAAACAATAGACAGCTGGGGCTCAGCAACAATAGAAGGCCAGACATAGTTACGCAGAGATTCGTCCAGGTCTTTTTGTTTTGTTTGGTTTCGGGTGTTTTTTGGTCAGACTTTCGCGAGGGTAGAAGTAAAAACAATCTACCAGTGCAAGGAGCAGCGTCTGACCCAGAAGCTAAGCGCTCGATATCCAAGGGCCCGTCAGCTTGCCACTTTGTTGCAATCATACTCCATAAACGTTCAAGCGAGCAGCCTTGAACCCAAGCACTCTTTAGCGTTGGAGGAAAGCCAATGACGACATTGTCTAAATATAACCTCACCAGATGAGCCTTCGAGAGCAACTTCATCGACGCAACCAGCAATAAAATCGTCCATGGTAAAAGGATGTTTTTGACCTTTGCTGTTTGTCCTGTTGGCGAAGGCGTGACTCGAACTCCGTGTCTCACTCTTGAAAAAATAATTTAAATATGAAAAAAAAAGAGAAAAGAAAAAAAAATAAATGGTTTTTTAAGCGCTTTTTCTTTTATTTGCGGATCTCTACTAAAATATCACGCGCACCAAGTTCAATAAATTTGACACTTAGGTCAAGTCCAAGCTGGCTGGCGCGTGCTTTACTCTCCGCCACCTGGGACAAATCAACATCAACAAATGCCTCGTCCCTAATCTCTCGACTTCCATCCACACTACAAACTCCACCCTTCAATAAAAGACGATATGCAGTTGAAGAAGACGCGGAAATGGGAGTCAGCTCAGTCCAGACTCCCAACGGTACAGAACAACCCCCTTCAAGACCTCTCATGAAACCGCGCTCAGCAATACACCTCAAAGCAGTCTCCAAATCTTCCAATACCCCAACAACTTGCTGAACGACTGCATCGGATCCTCTGATTTCGATACCAAGCGCCCCTTGACCCACGGCGTGAAGAATCGTGTCTGGATCCAGAGTTTGGGAGATTCTAGAATGCCAATTCATGCGAACGAGACCCGCATGCGCCAAAAGCAATGCAGAATAAGGACCGTCAGCAGCATCCAACTTTGCCAATCGAGTGTTCAAGTTTCCCCGCTGCCGAACGAAAAAAAAAAGATAAATGCCAGAGCTTCCAAAAAAAACAATTATTCTTTTCAACTACTCACCACATCTTGAAAGACAAGCCCCGGAAACCGCCTCTTCAATTGAGCAATTCTCCGTACAGAGCTGGTCCCAATCACAGATCCCACAGGAAGATCTTCCAACTTGACACCCTTTTCATGAAGTCCCAATTTCATGACAACAGCATCTCTTGGATCTTCACGTTTCATGATTGCACCAATCACCATTCCTTCAGGTAACTGCGTCGGCAAATCCTTTAACGAGTGAACCACCAAATCGACAGTTTTATCGTAGAGAGCAACTTCGAGTTCTAATGCGTTGTTTTTTTTTTTGAGTGTTGTGATTTTTTTCGTTATGACTTTTAATGATGTGTTGCAGGTAACCTTTTGTGAAGAGAGACTTTGAGCCAATCTTTGACAGAGCCACATTCAAGACTTCATCGCCTGTAGTTGTCATGCCAACGACGGAAAAGGTTGTAGATGGGTGGCGTTCTTCGAGAATGGCTTTGACGTGCATTGTTTGGATCATTGCCAGTTGAGACTTCCGTGAGCCTAAGTTGATTTCGAGTGATTTGGCGGGTAAGTGAGAGAGTTCAAGCAGCATGGGTTGGGGCAAAGGCGGCAAACCGATGACAAGTTCAGTTGATGGTCCCTGGTTGCTCATTTCTCTGTTTTTTTCCTGGTAAAATAATTATTCAATAAATATAGAATAACTATTATTATTATGCTCACGTCTCAGAGTAAAAGTAACTGCTGGAGTTTTGCATCATCCATTCACGCATCTAGCCAGGGAAGGAACGTTGAGGAGGAAAAGTGTAAGGCCAAGCAATTTCACACCATTTGATTGTGACTCTCAATGATTCCCCTATCCTTTCAGCGGCTTTTGAGGAAGCAAAAGCAGCCTCTCTTCCTGCCCTAAATGCTCAGAAGCTCAACGATTTGGCTTGCTTAAAAGCTGAAGACAGAGCATTGAAGGAAGCTATTGCTGTCGAGATGGATGACTACCTCAAAGTAATGCGAATCCCCAATTTGAAACAATAGGCTGACGAATATATTCAAAATTAAATAGACTCTTGTCAGTTTGCTGGATGCTCTCTCGTCCAGACTGGAAATAACGCGACACTCAACTTTGTATCGACACCACCAAGTCTTTTTCGACTACTTTGCAACCGTTGTCCAGAATATTTATAGAAAGTTAAAGTGCTTAGAACTGGAGCTATTGCATCATGTTTGTTCGGGTTCCTTCGGCCAAATGCTGGCAGCTGAGCGGTACAAACCACATCAATCTCAAAGTGACTTCCACTCTTAACGAACAAACGACTGTTAAATATTAGAGAATCTCTTGAAAGTGTCAAGCTCGAAACTACCAAGCAAATCGCTGGGCTGGACCAAAAACTATCTACATATCGCGGTGCTGGACAAGATTTTGAGAACTTGCTTGCATTGTATTCAAGAATCACGAGGGACATCAAAAACTTGGAATATGATATCGCGCAATTGACATAGACCCACAATTTTTCAGATTTTTTTTTGGAACGTCAGCCAAAACGATATAAACGCCAGCATAAACGCGAGCGGCATATTGCGTTGGAGGAGGAAATAATAGTTAAACCCTGTTAACCTTTCCAGACCATGAGTTAGCATGCACAGCAGCCAGCATCATTATCGGGCTGACTGGCGCCATGATTGCATTCTTCGACTAGATTCCACGGCGTGGTTCGCACTCGTGCTGCTCGCGGCGGTCGCCAAGTGGTGGCTGCCGTTCTTCTGCGGCGTCCACGTCGGCGAACTGACGCCCGCCCGCTTCGCCGACGAATACGCAGACAACGTTACCGTGCTGCGGCCGGTGCGCGGCCACGCCGTCGTGCCGGACGCGCAACACTCGCTGCTGCACGCTGCGCTGCTGGCGAGTCTGGTCGCGTCGGCCGTCGCGCTGTCCACACTTGTGATTCTGAACCCTGAAGAATAAAAACTTGTACTTCAAATGCTGGCAACAAAGTCCGCCCTTGCAGTCGGGCTCGAGCTCACGGCGGTACCATCCGTGGTCGTTCAAGGCCCTGGTGGATTGGCTGAACCAACTCACCCCATTTGCATTGGACCCCATTCCCACGGCCGGCATCGAGAGCGACTACTCAAAACTTCTTTTCATTATCACCTTGATCTTTGGGCTCCTGTATGTTCTGGCAACCGGTCTCTCACTGGCGTACCAAGAACAGCATCAATTGGTCGCAAAGGCAACGATCATTACGAGACTCGTGTTTTTTGCGATCATCTTCAAGGCGGTGTATGCCGACTCCACTATTTCGTCTGGTTTTGTATTGTTTGCGATCCAAGATGCTGTAACAGCCCTTATAACCACGTCTTTACTTGTCCGCGATGCCAAAGCAAAAGCCCGATTGACATTGAATCACAAAAAGCGCCAAGAATAATGCAATAATAAAAGATAACATACACTTTATTTAGAAGTTGAGAAGTTGTACTCGCCCATTATGGTAAGATTGTTATTGAGAGAACAAACTTACAAAGTGAAGAGCGGGTTCATTACAATCGTTCTTCCTGCGAAGCAATGAAACCATTAATCTGCGAGATTAGAAAGCAATGGCGATTCAATTGTTGCTACAGGGGAAGTGGGAAGCATGTCACAGTGACGGGAGTGATGTCGGTGCCGCTTTGAAACAGACAGTAAACCGTAAGACAAAGGGAGTGGAGTCTTTGACTAGCAATACAAAGACGCTGGTCAAGGAGACTACAAGAGCTGTTGGATAGGTGACATGATTTGAAGCAAAATTGGAAGGAGAACGAAAAGAAGAAAAATTGTGTTGGAAAACAACCCGACAGCAACATATCGCTGAAAACAACCCGACAGCAAGAAAAAGAAACAGATTGCTGAAATAGAAGCGTTTATTCGATTTTATCATTTTGAATCAGAATTTACAATTAATAAGTTGCTTTTGGCAAGTGTTTTTGATTTTTGCTGCGAAACTGCAAATTTCTACAGCAGTTCTGGGTGGCTCAAGTGAGGGATCGTTGAGTGAGCACATGTGGTGCAAATGAGAGCTTCTACTTCAGTCTTGATTTGGCGGGATGCATTAGCGATGGCCATTTTCCTGTCTTCCGCAGCAAGAACAACAGAAGTTGGTGGTGTCACAGTTGTTGGTGAGGCGATTGCATTGGCCTTCACGTTCAGAGACTTGAGGGAGACGACAGAAGAAACTCTGGAGGGAACTGGAGAGAGAAGAGCTGGAGCCATGTTTGTTTAAAGACGTTTTGACGTGATGTGATGTTTTTTTGTTGGGGGGTAAAAGTGCCACATGCATTTATATTTTTCCCCTTCCGGCACTTCCCGATTTCTGAACCCTGCTTTTGGCCAAAAAACGTTTTCCCAATTTGTTCCGAGTCAAAGTGAGTTGGGTGGCGTTCCGACGTCAGCTGATGTGTCGGAAGCAAATGAAGAAAGGAGGGAAAAGGCATGGGTGGGATGTGAGTGAGAGATGGTTTATTGCGTCTTATTGCTATCGATGTCTGTGTCCTTTTTCGCCTCCTGCGCTTTCTGATGCTCGCGCACGAGACGGCTGACGCCGCCTGCTGAGTCAGCGCCGCCGGGCGTCCCGAGCCGATGGCCGGCGCCGCCCGTCGCCGGCCGTTTAGCGTTTCTGCGCCGCTCGCCGCACTTGCGACATCTCTCGGCGCGCGCCGCTGGGCCCAGAGCCGCCGCGCAGTCGGTGCACTTTTTTCTTTCCTTCTGCGTCTGCGCCGCCGCCGCCGTCCTCGTCTGCATGCGCGTGACTGTCATTTGCGCAAATTGGAGAAATGTTGTCAAACCGATGGCTGCGAAAAACTATCCTTGTCAACGTGCTTTTAGCAATGTTCGTCCCGCTTCTTCTTTCTCTCTTGTCGTCGCGGTGGTCGTCTGTCAGTGACGTGGCCGCTGGTCCTGTTTCCAAAGACTTTAACATTGTTGTTCTTGGTGCTGCGGGTGGTCCTATCGAGTCACGAGTGTCTGGCTACCTGATCCACGTTACAAGCAGCTCGGTACTTGTGTCTTTTGATGCTGGCTCCATGCTTGGAGGCTTGCGGAAAGCTGTTCCAGCCATCCAGAATATCATTGCTCCAGCTCTTACCCCGCAGATTTCAACACCCCTTAACTCTTCCTATATCTACAAGCACCTGATTTCTGCCCATTTCGTGTCCCATCCTCATTTGGATCATTGTGCCGGCCTAATTATAGCCTCCCAAGCAGATCAACCCCGAGCGTCGAAACCAATTTATGGTTTGAATTCGACTTTAACTGCACTTCGTGAGCACGCGTTCAACAATATCCTATGGCCGAATCTGCCGTCGTTTGGATTTTATCGATATGTCGAGCTTGATCCGTATTATACCCATACATTGCCCGGTTCTTTGAATGTGACTGCTTTCCCTGTTTCTCATGCCGATATTGTTTCAACGTGCTTCTTGCTTCGTAAGTATTTCTTTGCTTACCACATCCTCCATGAACTATATTTACATCTACTTTTTTTTTTTCAATTTTGTCTTGACGGCAGATTCTTCAAACGCCGCCACATTTCTCACATGCGGTGACCTCGGAAGTGATTCAAACGAACATTCGACACAAAATCTAAAAATGTGGACTGCCATCGCACCCTTGATTGTATCCAAAACGTTGAAGGGAATCATGATTGAATGCTCTTTTCCAAACTCGACGCCTTCGAACGCCCTTTTCGGACATTTGACGCCTGCGTTGTTGATTCAAGAGTTGCGCGTTTTGGAGGGCTTGGTTTCTTCCTTGAGTGGTAATGGGGGTTGTGGTGGTGGTCCCCGGCCGTTGGAAGGGCTGGTTGTGATTGTGCAGCACATCAAGGTGAAATATTTTTTCAAGTTTGTGTGAGAATCAGTGTGTAAGATTTTTTTTTCGGTTAGGAAACTGATCTGTCAGATACCGATGACTACTCTAGCGTGATTGTAGATACTGTTGTTCAACAATTGTTGGACTTGAATGACTTGGGTATTCGATTTGAGTTCACTCACCAGCATGTTGGAGGCATTATTTCAATTTAATAGAAGGTCAAAAAGTAGCAATAAAAACTGATTTTCTGCAAATAAAAGGTATCCCAATGCGATGGGGCTGGAGTTATTCGCATACCTTGCTCACGCCGCGACCAGGGTCTACAATGTCATTGATTGATGTTTAATTATTTTATTCTTTTTTTAATCCTAAAAAAGATATTCCTGCTACTAAAAAACACCCAAAACCATTAACTTTCAAATCTCGGATATCTCCAAAGGCCATATTCCGTCTCTACCTTGGTGCGGCAACCCGAATCCATTCAAACCCAATCCAAAAAACTGTGTTTGGACAAAAATCAATGTTACCAAACTTGTGAAGTATGACTTTAAAATTCTCGGACGAAGAAAAACTGAAAATGGAACATCCGTGACGGCTGAACTGCAAGAGAATGGAAATCTTGTGTTTTGCATGTTGCCACAAAAGACCCTGATAAAACTCGGACGTATAAACGTGACACTGCCAGTGGGTCCCAAAAACAATTGTGGAGAAAATGGCAACAATCTTGGGAAATCCAACAAAGAACACCAGAATCCTATGCCGTTTCGGTTCATGCAAGTATTCCAGGAGCATCGTTCGTTATTTCCGGATGGCGTAAACGTGACACTGGGTCCCAAAAACAATTGAATGGCAACACTCTTGGGAAATCCAACAAACTTCAAAGAACACCAGCATACTATGCCGCTTCGGTTCATGCAAGTATTCCAGGAACATCGTTCGTTATTTCCGGATGGCGTCTTTGTCTGAGAGCAAACAAAGTTGGCCCGCACCATCAGCCATTTGTTTTCATCGACCACAACAGCCAGGAAAGAAGCTAGAAAAATGCTTAACGAAAAAATAATCTGAAAATGGCAAACCAGTATCCAATGCCGTTCCGGTTTATGCAAGTATTCGCGGAACAGCGTTCGTTATTTCCAGACGGTGTTTTTCTGTTGAACCAAACAGAACTGGGCCATGCGATTTGCCACATGTTTCCATCTGCTGAATCCGCTAAGAAAGAAGCAAGAAAGATGCTTCTATTTTGGCGCCTTTATCCTGCGCGGGTTTGTGCATAAGTTTACTCAGATAATATCAGCTTGCCCAAAACTCGCCGCTGAAATAATTGGCGCATTTTGGAGGATGAGTGAGTGTATCTCCCAACAACATCTTCACGATGGAAGTCAATCGACGCCGCGTTCAGCAAAGCGTTTCCCTTAATACCTGGATTCACGCGTGAGTCTCTAAGCAAGAGTTCCACAATTTTTGCGCGTCCGTTCTGAATAGCTATGTCCAGTGGCCGATTCATACGTTCTGATGAACCCACTTGTTTCGAATGGGACAAGAAAAGTTTCGCCAGTTTCAAATGCCCGTATTCACACACTTTACAAATGGCTTCGTTATCGCTGGCTGTAGCGTCCACACGTGGGTCTTTAAGGAGGAGCTTTGCGATTTCCACATGTCCGCGTCCTAATGCAAACCGAATGGGGTCATTGTTCCATAATGAATGATCTACCAAGGGGTATTCAAGAAGCATTTCGACAACGTTGGCGTGATTTTATTAAACAGCCCAGCGGAGTGGTCGGTCTTCTCGACATGACGGAATAAGGTGAGGATCATCAAACAGCAGCTGCATTACTCTGATAGCTTTAAAGATCCCAGCAACCACGCAGGAGGAGCAATTCGTTCATTGACAAAGGCATTATTCGCGGATAGAATCAAGCCATAGATGAAACCTTGATAATTCAGTGGAGCCTCCATTGTACATTCAAGAAGGCGTTTACTACCCCATTTATATGAGTCGTGAAGTTTCCAAGAAAAGTGTGAATATCCTTTGTTGGCCTTTCGGCTTTCAATAAAAAAGGGGATCGTCAGGATTTAGTGAAAGAATTGGAAATCTCGAACCGCATTTAAATCAAGGATAGAATCGTTACTCGGCAGCCGCTGGCATGAGGGTACGGCAATTCTGCATTTCTCCGTTAACAATAGCGTAAATAGTCTTCTTGAAATATCTCATTTTCCAATCAGTTTCCCCATCAAGTTGATCGGTTCGAATAAAACACGCTCCACCATCACTGGTGGTTCTCAAGAGAATGCAATCGGCAGGTACCTCAAAAATCCATAGAATTTCAATGCGTTGAGAAATAATGAAGTTCCTCACGCTCTGATCTTTGGGGATTATGACGAAGTCACCAACACTCAGGTCTGCACTTCTGACCCATTCTGCATCACTTTCACCGAGATTTTCATCACGGTTTAGGCATGAGAGCCGCTGATACATTGCCGAATTCGCTTCCGCATCACGTTTCATTCGTTCGTAATCATCAGCAGCCTTTTTCCCCAAGGTGACCAACAGAACAAAAACTAATGGCGCAACATAGGAAAACAAGAGACCGATTTTCAAGGCGGGTATGAACTGAGAAAGTGCGATCAAGAGGAAGTACAGATTGAAAAAGAACTTGAACTTGAAACACATGCGAGAATGAGAATCAAGCCCATAACACCAAAGAAAAAATAGAAAAGCTTTTGAGACGATACCTGCTTATATAAAACCACCGGGAGGAATGATATAACGTTGTAATTCTGATTTTTGACAATATTTGCTGGGTATTTCCGTTGTGTATCTAGAACCACGACCAAAGGATCAAATTCAGAGCAATATATAACTGAACGGAGAGTAGCAACGGCCGAGAGGAGATGACAGAATTCCATTTAACATGATACACATGAGTCAATCTCAGGGAAAAAGTGGCTTATCCCCCAAATCACAAATTTTGATTTTATTAAATAAATCGAAAGCCCTTTGAATGCGCTCTTTTTTGCATCTAGAATCGTCATGAAACGTTTAGTATTCATTGAGTTATTGCGTGTCAAAGGTCACACATTTCGACTCTTGTTTTCGGACATTTTTTAGGCAACCGGGAGCTAGAAAACACCAAAAAACTGACACGTTATGGCAGCACCGCTGCCAACCCATCCACTTGAACTCTTTGACATGGAAAATGATTGCATCAATTTTTCAGTCTTGTCCGAGCCATCTGGAGCCGTAGAACCACGAGAAGAAATAGAAGACAACAGCAACCTTGCTGATGGCGACTCTGACAGTGACTCTGACTACCTCTACAGTGATAGCGAAATTGATTCCGATGGAGATTTGGAAGATAGGGAGGATGTTGATGCAGGTTGGTGTTAAGTGACTGATGTTGTTGACTTTTCCTGGCACTCAAAAACAACTACAGTCTTGGTTTGCCATTGCGCTATGTCTTGTACAACAATTTCATTCACGCAATCGGAATCACAGGCTATTCGCCGTCGTTTCTCACGGTTAACAAAGAACGAGAAGCGGCAATTGCTGGTTGGAGGACTGTTTGCCAACACTGAGCCAAAAGGTCATCGATTTGCCAAACGATCATACAATTCCAATTCTGCACGTAAACAATTGAAATTCTGAATCCGGACAAGTCCCCTAAGTTACGTGAGCGGTGCCATTCCAACTATTGTTTATTTGGTGTTGTGGTTTGCCAGAACGCATACTGTTATCTTACAAACACAACTGCAAAAACTATTGAGAGCTTACTGCGCCTTCTATCCAAGAATCCATTAAAGCTGCCGCGGATGTTCCATGGAAATGTGTTTGCGCAAGGCATGTCAAAAAGCCGATCCATAATTGTGGAGGACTTCATTGCCCAATACGCTCGTACGAATGGATTGGAAAACCCGTCTGGCCGATCATCGGCTTTGGGGCACCAATGTGAGGTTATTCTGTCTCCTTCTGAAACCAAGAAGAACATTCATGCTATCTACACGTCTGGAGTTGAGAATCCACTGTCGTACAAGCAATTATGGAACTCCAAAGTCTCATGGCTCAAAATTGGAAAACCAGGATCTGGATTTTGTGATGCCTGTATCATTCTTGCAGAAGAACCGTCTTTGAATCATCTGCTTGTCGCTCATTCCACAGCAGCTAAACAAGCCAAAGAAGAGCATCAGAATGCCATCATTACAGCCCGCAACCACAATCACGGAATTGATGCCATTGATGTGAATTCTGTTCTTGAAATACATGCAGTGGCTTCTCGCACACGTGTATTCCTTCAGTTAAAACTACAGGACTTGCCTCAAGAAATTCTCCGACACATTGCCAGATATTTGGAGGATGTTTCTCGCAAACGGCTCGGAGTCTACTGCTTTGACCTTTCAGAAAAGGTGTATTTGCCACGATTTCACAAGCAGCAGAACAGCCAATATTTTAAGACGACCTGCCGTATTGAGATTTCAGGTTTTGCTGATGCTCTTAGGAATCAGGCCTTGATTTTTCAGATGGAAGAGGGATCAGTGCCGCATGTTCAAGCTGGATTGAAAGACCTTGTAATCTCCATGATTCATCATGCATTATTGTCGAAACCCGAGCAATCGAAAAGTTTTTATGCGGATAACTGTGCTGGACAAAACAAAAATCGGTGGATGATGATGTACTGGACATTTCGTGTAATCTTGGAACTTGAAGATGAAATCAAGTATACTTTCATGATTGCTGGTCACACCAAATTTATCGTTGATGGATTCTTTGGCCTGTTCAAGAAAGTATTCATGCGATCTGAAACTACCAACACAAGGCAGCTTGGAATCCTTATCAACAATTCTGCTCAAGGGTCAAAAAGCATTCATGACAAGAACGTCAAGTGGTACAAGTTCTCTGAATTTCTTGAAGCGTACTTTGATGGTGTTATCCCTGCCATTTCACGTATGCACTGCTTCAGATTCTCGAGTGAATTCAAAGGATTTGTTGAGGTCAAGGAGTTTGTTCACACTGAGAACTGGACTCGTCATCGACTGCTGAAAAAGGACATAACGCCTGCTGATGTTGTCGATGGATTTGTGAATCATTTTGGAGAATCATTCCAATTACCACGTCCCATTATCAGTGATGAACGTCTTGCACAACTTGATGATATCAAATTGAAGCTAATTCACTCTGATAAGGAGCAGTTTATGCCTCACATGTCTGCTCAGTTTGATGCATATCGTGAACGTGTAATTCAAGATGTTGTCAAAAAACGACAAGAGAAGATCACTGCTAAGAAGTACACCGCTAAAGCTGCAGTAGTTTCTCTTAGAAATGAGGAAAAGGCAAAGTTTATTTGGAGCAATCAATTGGGACAAGGAGTTGTTGAAGAAGGGGGAGGTGATTAAATAACACCACACCAATTGAATGGTGTATCGTACAGCAACCTTCTTCATATCAATCTGTGCAGATTCAAAATTAATAAACTTTATTTTTTGGGTGTTTTCACACTTTTTTGGAGGTGTTTTTCTCAACATTTTTGTACAAATAAAATACAGAGTTCAGTTATGGTCAAAACCGACGCTCCCAGGAGGGGTCCCTCGCGGGAGCGTCGGCGGCCTGCGCTGAACCGCAGACCAGCTTTTTTATTACAAAGTTTTTGTTTTTCTACGTTATATGTCTATATATGTGAAATGGGAAAGCAGGTGTGTGGTTCAGTGTAGGCCGGGTTGGTGTAAGGGATGGAGGGTGGGTCGCTCGCGGAGCGTCCGTTATGGAAAAAGAGAAGATAAAAATTTGACATTTCTCTTGTCCAGTCAGATATCGCCTCTCAGGCTCGGAGCTTCATTCCGATGCCTTCCCGGGATGTCCGAGGGACAATATTATACAAATAAAATACAGAGTTCAGTTATGGTCAAAACCGACGCTCTGGGTCGGGGCCCTGACTGTAATGGGCCCTAACTGAAATGATGTGTGTTGTTGTGATGAGATTATTTTTTAATCATTCATTAGGTTCGAAAGTATTTAAATTTAGAGGCGTTGATCCGCCAGTCGTGTACTGCCCCGACCTTGTCTGGGGCACCGTTTGTGTAGTTTGCAACTATGGCGTATTGGCTGTAGTGAAGTGCGGAGGTGTTTGTCTTCCAGCCGCCTGATCTCCTGATTTGTCCTATGTCAGGCTCGGGTGTTGTGGCTGCTTCTATGGAGTTTCCTACCCGAAAGCCGTATAGGGTTTCACCCTGGAAGGTGCCTAGTTCCTTCAAGAGGTTCTGGAAGTCGTCCACAAATCTTTGTGCGATCGCGTGGGGCCGCGGGTTGTCTTGCGCGCTTTCGATCTTGAAGAAGACGTAGGGGTTTCCGTTCTGTAGGGGAATGCCCAGCTGTCTGCAGTCTCTGGTGTATAGTCGAAGAGCGTCGAGGGTTGGGCCGTCCCTTATCACGACCATGTCTGGTTCGTTCGCGGAGGCCGTTTTTCCTTCTACCATCGTGATCAAGATTCCCGATCGATCAGGCAGCCAGAGGACGGTGGTTGTACGCAGGCGGACCAGGTCGCCCGGTCGTCTGCCGCTGGTTTGGACGATCATGTAGAAGCACCAGAATTGGCGCCAGCGGAGTTTCTGTAGGGCGGTGAGGCTTTCGTCGGCAAGTTTTGGTCTGAGGATGGTCAGGATTGCGGTAGTAGTGTGGGCGGATATTGGTGGTGCTTGTAGGGATGATACCCCAAACTTCACTGCCTCCGTGGACAGTTGCTCGACATGGTGGCGAACCAGGGCAGAATCGGCTGGATTTCCTGTCCCCTCTCTGGGGTCCCACGGGCCTGTTAGGCCTAAGTCGGCTAGGGCCGTCCTGATCCTGCTGGCCGTGGTCTGGATTGAACCCGGTGCCGACCTAATCAGGCATACCTCCGGTTTGCAAGCATCATTGATGCGCCCGCCTACTTTCGCCGTGCCTTGCCTGGGGCATGATTCGGCGTGGTATTGCGTGCGCCCGTTTAATTCCTTGTTTATGAGGAACTCGACGATGTCCAAGGGGCAAGCGGCGTGGATTGATACTCGGGGCTTGGTGGTTCGTGCGGCCAAAAAGGCGGACAGGTGGCCTAGCTCCGCTTGAGCTTGTTGTGGGATAGTTGGCGGTTTTGCGTGGAGGGTATTCAGACGTGCCGCTATGTAGGCTTCGTCTATTCGGATCTTGGAGGGGGCGGCGAAGGTTGGGAATTGCGTGCCGCATTGGTTGCAGTAGAGGGCGTGTCTCGGGTTGAGTCTGTTGCATTGGGGGCATGGTTTGTCTATCCTTTGCTCATGTTCGCTCCTGTGAAGCTGTGGTAGGAATAAACGCGGTTTAGACCACTGTGTTGTTTTTATTATTATTCGGAGATGAGGAAGCACCATATGTCGTGTGGGAGGGGGAGTGGTTGTATCAACTTTGTGGGGCCATGGTAGCCGCTTACGCATTCGCGGTCGCCTTTCTTTCCCAGCTCAAAGCTGTGGGCCGCTTGTTGGTTCAGTAGCACCCACCATGGTTCCATGAGGCGGGGGACCACCACCGCGGCTTTGGTCCTTGTCTGGAGCAGATATTGGACCGTTGACGCAACCATTGCAAAGGGTGGGAAGACGTAGACCAGCTCTTCCGGGGCTAGGTGCATGGACAAGATGTTTGCCCCTAGTGCTCCTGGGGTTTCGTACCTGCTGACGAAGCGGGGAAGTTTCGTGTTGATTGAAGAGGCCATTGCGTCTAAGGTGAGTGGTCTTTGGAACCGTTCCTTGACTTCCTTTTCTATCCGAGAGAAGGACTCGTCGGACAGGCGGAAGTCGTGGCGTGGGTCTTCTCTAGTGATGCCATCGGGGACGTAGTTTTCCTCTGAGCTGAGGTGGTGGACTATCAATTTGCAGTTGATGTGCCGGCATAGCCTCCAGATAAGGGTGAGGTATTCGTTCAGGAGCGGGGCTGTTGACGAACCTTTGTTCATGCAGTGCACTACTACCATACTGTCTAGCCATACGTCTACCCATTGGTTTCGCAGTTGGGGGGCAAATTGGCATAGTGCCGCAAAGAGGGCGAAAGCCTCTCTGACGTTTATGGAGACCCCTTGGCCTGGCAGGAGGTGGTCTGGTACCTCCTCACCTGCCAGTCTTGTGCCACCGTTGATGACCAGGGCACCGCCGTGTCTGTTGTCATTTGCGTCCGTGTTCAGTTTGGGTCTCGCGTCGATTGCAACGTGGGTGGCTGATAGCCATTCGGCGCCCGACCAGTGTTCCGGGTGCGCTTTGTCTACGCATAGCCACTCCTCCAGCTCAGTCCTCAGGGCTGGAGTCATTTTGACCTGATTTCCTCTCCCTGCATCTGCGAGGGCGAGGTATTGCTGCCGGGTGAAGGCCAGACCCCCTTGGAGGGCAAAGGAGAGGTGGGCGCACATACCCACAAACGATTCAAGTGAGGTGAAGGGTACGTGGCTCTTGTGTATGAACGAGAGAAGGAGCTTTAGGAAGCGATCTCGCTTGTCGTCTGGTAGCTCCAGGCGCCGCTCCAGGAGGATTAGGATAAAACCTAAGTATCGGGGTAAGGTTGAGGGGGTGACTTGCGATTTCCGCCCGAAGAATAGACCCAGCTCTGTTCCCAGGCAGAGCAGCGCGTAGGTAGAGTTGTTTACCCTTTCCGGTGCGGATGAGGCCCCGCGTAGCTCGCCGAGGCCAAAATCGTCGAAGAATACCATCAGGGGGATTTCGTGTGATCTGAGGTAGCGTACTATGGCGTCGGTCAGGATGAAGCATATGAACGAAGCGCTGTTCCAGCCAAACACTAGGACATTGGATTGGAAATAGTACCAGGTGCCCTTGCGCTTCCAACGGAAACCGAAGAAGCGGCGGGAGGATGGGGCTAGGCGAAAATTGTAGTAGCACGCCTTGACGTCTACTACCGCCATGTGGGTGGCGATCCATCTAGACAGTTGTCGGAGGGACTCTGGGTGGTGGTCCGGTGCTTTCGTGTATTCGTTTAGTCGGCGCAGGTCGGCTATCCGGCGAGGTTTTGTGGGTTCTACGCCGATCGGGTATACTACGTGGGGCGGGTTGGTGGAGTCGCATGGTCCGAGGGGGGAGCATGCGCCTGTGCATAGATCATTTTCCAGCTCCTCGCTGAGGAAGGAGGTGAGGTGGGGGGGGCATGCCCGAGTGATTGTCTTGGTGGAGTCGAGGGGGTCTCTCCTCGGTTTTCCAGAAGTCGTTGATATCCACCCCATGTTCCACCATTTTCAATATCAGGTGTTCGTGTGGGGAGAAGGCGGCTACCTTCCTCCATGCTTCCAGGCGTTCGAGGTTTACGTTTCCTGCTACGAAGGAGTCTGGGGACAGCAGGAACAGGGTTCCTGGGTCGCCGTTGGCTTTCCTTGCCAGCACGTCTTTGAGGGGTGGGTTTGGCGGTATGGGTTTCTCGGAGTTGGCGTTGTCGCCAAAGATCCTCTGGTAGCGTGCTGTGTTTCTAAGCGGCCATTCTTGTTGCATGGAACGCTAGTGTTTCAGGTTAAGTAAATTTTTTGTGGTGGTGTGGTTGTTTCTTTATTGGGTGTGAGGCAATAAAGGGGGGTTATTGGTGTCAGTCGTGGGTGACGTTGGTTGTTGTTGTGTGGTGTTGTGTGGCTGGAGGTTTTTCAACGGTCCGTGCGGTCCTTTGAACGGTCTGAGGAGCGTTGGTTGCCTCTGTCAGATCCGCGGCTGCTGGAGCCCGGTTGGCACTGGCGGCGCGTGCAGCTGCTGTCGCTGCAGGTGCTGCGGCAGGAGGACTCGGAGTGGCCTCTGACGTCCTGGCGCTTGCAGTGGCGGCAGCCCCGGTTGTTTGAGGACGAGCCGCCGATGCCCCGGACCGCCGGTCCCTTCAGCTTTTGGGCGGTGAGGGCAAGCTTGTCGATTTTCGCCGCGATGCGAGCTGGCAGGATGTTTCCCGCTGGCGTCTCCCCGAGCTCCTCGAGCACCAGGCGCTGGGTGTCTTCCACGGGGAGGCGTTTTACTGTAGCCGTGTCAATGATGCGGGCTGCAACGGTGAGGGAGTTGAATGCCTCCATGTCGCCAATCGAGGAAGCCGCTCCTAGGAGCGCTTGGATGGCTGTGCCGGCTGCTTGGTTGGACTGGAAAGCCCCCGTGGCCAGGTTCGCTGAGAAGTTGGCGAATAAGAGGTCGTAGCGTCCCTGTTAAGGGGGGCAAGTTAGACCGTTGCGTTGTTGGGAGTGGTGGGGGGTGGGTAGGCGTGGGTATGGTGTACTTAACGCGATGTTGGAAAGCCTCTTAGTTGAGGCTGAGGGTCCGCACGCATGTCCGCGGGTGCCTAAACCCCGGCGGCGCCCCTTCGCAGCTAGGGGACTAGGTGGTTGGTAGCGTTCACATCTCCCGCCAGGTGGTGATTGTGAGCTGGTTTGGTAGCAGGTAGTGCTGTTACTAAATGAACCTGGTGATGCTGCTGCTGCGTCACGGCAGGGAAACGAAAAGAAGGAAATGGAAAAAATGGGAGGAGGGTAGGGGGGTGTATGGTGTGAGGCCTACCTGTAGCTGCGGTTGCTTCCTGACCAGCTTCTTACCCTTCGGGTCGTCCTCCTGTCCTGAGTCTGAGTCGGTGAGGTCCTCCGCTGCGGCGTTGGAACTGTGGTCCTCTTGCTCCGCGCGGTCTGCTCGAGGTTGCTGTTGCTGCTGGCGTTGTTGCTGCTGTTGTGCGCGAGCTGGGAAGACTCCTCTGAGGGCTGCAAATCTTCCTGGTGGAGGAGGTTGGGCTGGAACCACCGCGTTTGATGTATTGAGGGCTGCCATTGCGTTGTAGTCAGCGTGGTCGGGGTGGCCCGGCTGTGGCTCAGGTCCTAGGGGGACATTGAGGCGGAAACGGTTGTCCCAGGCGGCTACCGGGTCCGCGTTGCTGGCGTCATCCACAATAGTTTGGAAGATGACGGCCGTAGTAGAACCTGCTGGTAGAGACATAATATCTCTCAACTGGTCTAACTGTACCTGTTGAAGTTCCGAAAATTGGGTCTCGAAGACCCACGTGGTTGCTTGGGTTGGGATGGCGGCCATTGACGTGGGAGCGGTAGCGGAGCTGTAGCGGGACGTTATGGAAAAAGAGAAGATAAAAATTTGACATTTCTCTTGTCCAGTCAGATATCGCCTCTCAGGCTCGGAGCTTCATTCCGATGCCTTCCCGGGATGTCCGAGGGACAATATTATTTGGGGGATAAGCCATTTTTTCCCTGAGATCGACTCACATCTCAACTTCCACGTCACCCACTCCAAACCCAAACAACACCCAAAGATGCATCCAATCAATGAATGACTGATAGAATTCGTACCCTTGTTGAGAGGAATCGTCCTGCCGCCTGCCGAAACTTTTTCGCGGCCAAAGGCGTCTTTGACGGTGCGCCAGACTGAGAGCAGACTAAGCTTCCGGCGCGCCGGAATTCGCAGCGTCCGGCGCTGCGCCGAGTCGGTCGAAGCGACGGACGGCGCCGGCGAAACGCAAGCGTCGCAAACAGGGGCGACGTACTTCGGCGCCGAAACTGCGGCGTCGCCGGCTCCGCGGCCTCGGCGCCGTCGCCGTGGGAGAGCGGCGCGTACGGCCGCAGTGGCGTCAGCAGGATCATTCGCGAGTCGAAGATTTGGAGTTGTGGTCAACAATGTTTATGTGAATCAAACCCACGGGCCAAACTCAAGAAAAGTGAACACAATTACCAGCGCAACTCGCTCGTCAAGTTTTCTTGTATTGTTTTATTAAAAAAAAAAGGGATCACGACACCACGAGCAACGCCTCCAAGTGCCAAACCCATCATTAAAACCCCAAAAGACGTAAAAAGAAGCCGACCCAAAAAAAATAAAAAAAGACGATAACATAACAGGTACTGTTTCTCAACCTGCACAGATGTGTGAAAGTTAATTAACTGGAATGCCGTATGCTTAAAAAAACCAACTACGAACCAGGAACTTGCTTCAACAAACGGTGCTCCTATTAATATTATTCTGACGCGACCGATCTTAAAGAAAGATGAATGGATCCTTCGATAGTTGACTTGAGAGAAGCTAAGAAAAATACGTCAATGGAACGATCAAAAACATCAAGGGAATACTAAACTAATATATCGCTCACTGTTTCACTCGACAACGGGCCATCTAATTCGCGGCGATATTTGTTTGGTGATCATTCGACTGTTTGGACAGTAAGAATGGATCCTTAGAAAATGCCCACATTACAGTGATACACCAACCTTTGATAAAATACTTTCACCATTGGGGATGTGGTATTAAGACGAGTTACTTCTAAAAGAAAAACATGGTAGCAGTATATGACAATCATATCCTGAGTACTTAGCTGAAAACTTGTTGAATATCGCCACCTGTTCCTGAAAAAAGCCACCTAAATTAGGACAACATTGTTAGCGATCGCTGCCATTCTTTTAACCGTTACAGTAAGAATGGATTGTTAGTAAATGCCCCTGAACCCACACACAAACACCCCACTCAATATTTTTGGTATTTTTGTCTTATTTTAATTTTTTTTGGTATTTTTTGAAGTTTTTTTGATGGTGATGGCTGGGTTATTGTAGGTGACGTTTGATGAATTCACTTGGCCGCCAATCGAGCAGATCGTCGAGGTTCCTTCATTGCGGCAATTCGCTTGCTTCGTCGGACTGGAACTTTACGCGCTTTACCAACTGGCTTAGGGACAGCAGCAGCGGCAGGAATACTAGCAGCGACATTCACAGTAACGGGGACACAAGCAGCGGCGGTGACTGGGCAAATGAGGTTAGCGCTACCGTTACCTACTTCTTCTTTTACAATCACTGCAATTGGAATGACTTTAATAATCTCCAAGGAGGTATCAGCGGGACAGTCAGAACAGTGAAGCATGGATAGACAAGAAGGCACGGTAATCAGTTTGGCACGACGGAGGTAGTGGGAGTAATGTTGTTGGTATTTTTCGTGATGAGGATGGATGGCGCCCGCAAGGCCACGTAGATGGAGAGCTGAATCCACAACCCGTTGAAGGAACTTGTTGGGCTGGATCTTACGTTCTGGATCAGAGGAACCATATAAAGGATTGACCTTCCCACCAAAGCCAAACATGGGAGTAAATTCTTTAATGACGCGTGATGGGACTGGACCTGCTGCGCGCCGTAACCGCAGACTGGCGCGCTTCCGGTGGATGTCACTGGTCCTGAGCTCCTTGATCAAGATGGCGGATACGTGGTCTGGGTTGATGGCGATGGTTCCATCGGGTTGGCATTGGAAACGTGCCACATGCGGGTGGATGTAGGTGGAATAGTCGGGATCAGGTTTTGAAACAACAGGCGGCGGTACAAATGAAGGTTTCATTTGCAGCAGCAGCCCACATAGCCATGAAATTCTGTTCCGAATACTGGACCACAGGGCCTTGTACTACTGGGACTGGTACGACTACTGGTGCAATTACTACTTTCGGAATACATTCGGGCACTTTAGGTTCCAGGGAGCGGTGGACATTGGAGGATAGAATCGAAGAGGTCCGAAGATAGAAGCCGCTTGACGACGGGCCACTAAATGGGGAACAAAGACTTCTTCGTCAGTACAGCCAAACACGCTCACCTGAGACAGAGGAGACTGGCACAGGACGAAACGTAAGGCAGCGAGGTCCGTTTCGTCGAGGCTTCTTCCAGCCGCTGTTTGATGAAGCCCATCCACTCGGCTGTTGTGTTTGATGTTGTTGTTGGTTGTTCGTTGGGTTCGTTGGGTTCACTGGGGGCACGGAAGGCAATCATGTTCAAGTTTAAGTTGTTCATAATAGGGGAGGAGAAAACGGGGGGAATGGGCGGGTTTAAGTACTTTTTTGTTGTTGTTGTCCGAATTGTCAGTTTCTCTTTGTTTTGACGAGGAGGAAAAAAAAAGCTGTGACCACAAGTTCGCGAATATCGGAGCTACGACATGGAGAGTCTTCCAGAACAGGCCTAACAAAGGACTGCGGTTTGATCGCAGCTAGTCTTGGTTTTCCTGGACGTCTGAGGCGTGAGATAGCGTTGATTCTGGCCATTTTGTGTCGTCGGAGTTTGAAATCGAATAAACGCAATCCATTGATCTAATATCCAAAGCACCCCTGATCACACATTCGCTACTAGCGAATGTACGGGTCTGGCACTTTTTCTATCCCCCTAAAACAGAGGATTTGGATGCCATAACTGACGCGTTTTTTGGTGCATTGCATCACGGTTATTTACTGCTAGTTTTTGTGATCAGATGTAAATAGTACTCTCATAGCTCTAAGCCCTATTCCAAAAGCTTTCCACGTGGTTTTGCAACGTGGAAACTAACCCTTCGGTTCCACAATATTTCCTTTATTGGTCAGCAATTCGGGCCTTGACCCAATTCTCCAAACCACCCAAAACAATCAACTCCTGCGCCGCCTTGCCAACCACAGGAACAACATACTCCTTCACTTCCCCTTTACCAGCACCAGCACTGCCACCATTCTTGGAAATCTTCAACAACCCAGCCCCATACTCAATCTGGCATGTCCAACCCGTTCGAATAGTGGGCGTGTCTTTTGGTTTCCCAAACGCGGCAATCAAATCCCGTACAAGCTCTGGCGCCTCCAAACAAAGCAATCCATTATTGATTGCGTTTCTCTTGTATGTTTCACTCAACGAGCCAGCCAGAATCAAGGGAACTCCTGCGTACAGTAGACAAGTGGCTGCTTGCTCACGGGAGGAACCGGTACCAAAGTTGAATCCTGAAACTACAATATCGTTTTTTTGGAGGAGGGAGGTGAAGTTGGGGTCGTAGTTCCGCATGGCGATTTTGGCCATTTCGGCGGGTGGAATGTCGTCTTGGTAGGTGAAGGCTCCTGGGTAGATTCCGTCCGTGTCGAGGTTGTCGGCGGGGAGGAAGATGAGTTCTCCCGTGTGGCTTGCTGGGAATCCGGGGATTGTGGATTGGACGGATTTGACTTTTTCAGCTGGGGTAGCGGGTGGGATGGTGACTTTGAAAGATGGGGCTGAGTAGGGTTTGGGGGTTGGTGCGGAGGAAGAAGAGAGAAGAGATTCTGGAGAAGAGATCTTTCCCGTAACGGCAGATGCGGCGACGACGGCTAAAAGAAAAAGAGTAGGTTGAGAAAAAATGCGTGAGAGAACCAAAAATACCTGGAGAGGCCAAGTAGGCTAACGCAGATCTAGATCCCATGCGTCCCTTAAAGTTTCTGTTTGTAGCAGAAATACCAACTTCGCCATCTTTCAACAAGCCAGTTCCCAATCCAATACAAGGACCACATCCTGCTGGAAGAACCTTGGCACCAGCATCCACCAAGACACCCCAATCACCAGAATTTTCCGCATCTCTTTGCACTTCTTTTGAAGCTGGAGCAATATAGAATTCAACGTGAGGTGCAATTTTGTGACCCCTGATAACTTCAGCAGCAGCCTTAATATCCGACTGACGAGAGTTGACACAAGACAACAAGTACGCCTTGTGAATCTTGATATTCTGCGCCTCCAACTCAGCCAACGGGGTGGCAACTTTAACACTATTTGGTCCACTAATGTGAGGAGACATGGACGACAAATCAAAAGTGATATGCTTGGCATATTTCGCATCCTTATCAATCGGCTGTGCTTCCTTCTTCAACTGCTCCAAAGTCTGAGCATTGATGCGAGAATGGTTCCCGCCAAGAACCTTGACGCGTTTCGCAACAAAGTCGATTGTGGTTTCATCGACTGGGAATACTCCTGCAAGGGCTCCCCATTCGGTTGTCATGTTTGCGATTGTTAATCTTTCGTCGATAGAGAGGGAGGTGGCGCCGGGGCCGGTGAATTCGATGGCGTGGTTCAAGACTTCGTCCTTGTTCAACAGGCCGCAGAGAGCTACGATCACATCTTTTCCAGTGCATCCAGCCGGAAGTTTTCCAAGCAGTTCGACTTTGGCGACAGGAGGGACCTGAGAGTGGGTTAGAAAAAAAAGCGTGGAGATGGTGTTATTCGCAAAAAATGGAGGAACTGATAAGACTCAGATAACACGTCCCGCGCGCACCAAACAACACAACCAATTCAAATAAACACCAAAAGCGATAACGCTGTAAAGAAGTGAAAAAACATTCTCACCTGCCACCAAGTTCGACCTGTTGCCCAAATGGCAGCAGCATCCGTTCGCACAATCGGAGTTCCCAAACACCCAATACCGCCGTACATGTTGGAGTGAGAGTCCGAGGCCACAGCCATCGTCAATGGAAACGCATATCCTTGCTCAACCATGGTTTGATGTCCGATTCCAGTCTCGGCTGGGTAAAAGTCGACACCTTTGGACTTTGCAAACTCTTCAATGTTCTTGTACTTTTGCAGGTTCTAAGTCGGAGAAGATTGTATAAGTTCAATCATACATTAAAGTGAATGTCTGTAGTACCTTTTCAGTCTTGTTCTGCACATCATGGTCAAGAGTGAACACAGGCTGCTTGGGGTTGTTGAATTTAGAGGCACCGATTGCCTTGAACCTAATGACACAAGTTCCCAAAATCAGTTTATAACCTGGCAGTATTCGAAGGGAAAATCCTACTTTCCAATGACCGCTCCAGTGTTGTCGTGGGTCATTACATGATGTGGCTGGATAGAGACAAAGTCGCCCTGCTTCACCTTGTAATCAGGTGAAGGAAGATCGCGTGCGTACTTTTGTACAATTCGCTCAATCAAGTTTTGGGGTCCACGGCGGGCAGAGCTTGTCGAAAAGGGACGAACTCGGAGCATTTTTTTTTGCGATAGAAAATAAAGAAAAAAGTATATAAGCGCTTGTAAAATTAATATTTATCAGTGTAATACTGTTCATTTGAGTGTCCAAAGATCCTCAGGCCATTTTCTTTAATTTCAATTTCAATTTTCGAGGACCATGCTTAACCATGAGCCTACAGGAATAAAAAGTCGAACCATCCTGCTCTTCATCTGAAAAGAAAGAATACTGCGTCTGACGATTCTTGTTCAGTTCATACTTCATGGTGTCGTCAAATTCCTTAGGAACATTGTTTCTAAAATTATAAATAATAAAGGCACGTTTTTTTCCCCTCCAAAATAGCCGAATTGAGACCCTTTATCAGGCGATAGAAATCAAACAAGGAAAAACGTGCTGAACCAGTTCGCTGTGGCGTGCCCCTTCCAGGAAAAATCCGTCAGCAAAAATCGATCCAACCAAACCACCAACACGTGCTCCAAAGAAAAAAAAGGATATATATCTCGTTCCCAAAAATAAGTTTGCCTCATTCCTTTTGAAAGAAAAAAAAAACAATGGCGTATCAGCTTGTGTTAGTGAAAGAAAGCCCTCTCCAATATGGTTCAAACACTCGTCGTGGTGCAGGACTCAAGTTAAAGAATCGCGTGTCTGCAAAATACAGTCCATATACAGTCAAGTCATCCAAGTATTCTTCTCCCGAACAAGACAGAGATGAGCTTGAAGAGCACGGTATAGGTATAATTATACGACAGACGCTGAGCGTCACGAATCCATTAAAAAAACCCCTAAAGGAAAGGACTATTCAGCCTTGCTTACCAAACAAAATGGCAAGTGGACGGTGACTCGTTTGCCGACTTCCAAGAACGGCCAATGGACTGTAACCAAGCCCACTAGCGCCAAGAATATGGAGGAAGACAATGAAGTTGATAATGATGATGACATTGAATATTCTGAAGACGATGACGTTGAACTGATGTTCTATCCTGTTGCACAAAAGAACAAGAGATTCTCAGGCTTCGGTCAACGTCGTTTTCAAATGGATGAAGAGGATGAAGAAGGTTCTCATTTCAGTCTATTGTATTTTTTATGGTTGTAACCATACTATAATTGACATTCAAATTCTTGTAGAGGAGGAAGATGAGGAATGAAATGGAAGATGAGGAGGAAGTAGATGATGAGGAAGACGAAGAAGCAGAGGAAGAGGAGGACGACGAGGATGAGAATGGTTTGTAATTCTTGATTCGTTCATTGTTAAAAACGAAGCTCATTCGTGCATTTCAGATGATGTGGAAGCTGGGGATGAAGTTGTCTTAATTGACGACCAAGAGTTGGCTGACGCCTTGGAAGCATGCAGACGAAGTAGAAATTGAGGAAGATGAGGAAGAAGAAGATGAGAAGAAGAAGATGACGACGAAGAAGAACGATGATATGATGAAGATGAATGATGATGAAGGAGTCGACTTTGACCAAGTGTTTGTGAAGGACGGCGATGAAGATGAGGAAATTGATGAAGAAAATGACTGAAGAAGATGACGAAGAGGACGAAGAAGAAGAAGACGACGAGGAGGAAGGCGTCATCGTCTTCTTTTAAACATCTGAACTAGTTGGGCTTGAACCGTATCTAATAATAAATTTTTCTTATTTAATCAAACGGCCGATCCAATTATGATGCGCGCCCTCGTCCTCCTGCTTCTCGCCGCCGCCGCGCAGACGCACCGCACTGACGCCGACGCCGACGGCGCCGACTCGCCGCCGGACGCCGCGGCGCTCCTGCTGCTCTCGAAGGCGCCGCCGAGCAGCTTTGAGTTCCCCGCGGCGCCGCGCTTCGCCGGCGTCGTTGCGCCGCTGGCCGCCGCCGTCGACGCGAAGGCGATCGCGCCGTGGCTGACGCGCCTGACGCTGTTCCCCGAGCGCTACTACCGCTCGCAGAACGGCGCGGCCGCCGCCCACTGGGTGAGTGAGTGAGTGAGTGCTCTGTGCCGCTTCGCCCGGGCGCCTAACGCTTTTGTCTGCGCCAGATTGCCGACCAGGTCCGGGCGCTGCCGGTGCCCAAGGGCACAAAGCTGACCGTGTCCTTCTTCAACCACACCGACTTCATCCAGCCCAGCGTGCTGGTGCGCTACGAAAACCCCTTCGTCAAAAACCTGACGGGAACTGTCATTGCAGGCACCCACATGGACACGCTGGCGCAGCGACACCCGCTTGGTCAAGGCGGTCCGAACCCCGGTGCGGACGACTGTGCCTCTGGATCAGCCTCGCTGTTTGAAGCTCTGCGTGTGTTGACTACTAATAATTGGGTGCCCGGGCGGGCGATCGAATTCCACTGGTATGCCGCTGAAGAAATCAGTGCCAGAGGAAGCAAGGAAATTGCAAATATGTATGCAAATAAGAGTATTCCTGTTGTGGCCTATTTAAATGTCGATCAAACTGGATATGTGATGCCCGGAACGAGGCCTGAGGTTGGAATCTTTTCTGGTAAGCTTTGGATAACACGTTGTCATATTGCTTGTCTTTCTGCATCATTTTAGCATTTGTGTTAACCATCAAAAAACCAGATTATACCACTGAAAACGCCACAAATTTCCTTTCCCTTATCGTTGAAGCTTGTAAGTGACTTGAAGCGTGATTCCTTTCTTCCGAAACAAAAACATTGACATCTTGTTCTTATAGACACTGGCCTCCCACAGGTCAAGAATCAAAGATGCGGACAAGAATGTTCAGATCACGTTGGTTGGTTTCGTGCAGGGTACGAAAGTGCATTCGCCTTTGAAGGAGCGCGCAAGAACGGATTCCCCGATATTGATGTTGTCAATCCCGATGGCTCTCCATTAGACACACTTGAATTTATAAACATGACTCATGTAGCTGTGTTTGCAAAGAATACGATTGGTTTCGTCGTAGAACTTTCGTTGGCTGGGACTTATAATGGAACAGTTCCAACTTCAGCTGCTTCGTCACGGTCATCTTCAAATTTATTGTTTGGATTGTTGTTGCAAACAACTGCTGGCTCTTTTGTTTGTTTGTTTTGGGTTTTGGGGATTTCTTTGATGTTGGTGTAGATAGACTGAAACAAATGTACTTTTCTATGGAACTAGAATTTGTTGTTGTGATGGGACATGATTCCATTTTTTGAAAGGGTCCGGAACGGAAACCCTCGAACAGTTTCAAACATCCGGGTTCATAGAGTGGCGCGCTGCGTTTAAAAGCCGCATCAAGCGTATCACGCAAGAAAAACCGAAGAGCATAGCACAACAACTTCATTGTTGGCACGAACTTCTTCCAAGCGCTTGAAAGGGTGGTGCGAAAGGCGGGTTGGTGGCGTTTAGTGATCGCCACCAAGCAACTCGTTGTTCACGAGACCGGCCATCAGGTGCTCAAGCTCACACGTGACCGCCCGAAAAAAAGCATTATAAATACTCGACCTAATACGCACTCGTTTCTTCCCCACACTTCAAACAAAAGGACTTCAATCCAAAAATGCAACTTCTTACAATCATCTCGGCACTAGCAACTGTTTCCTTGGCACTTCGTCCAAACCTGCCAATTGCCCCAGAGCACAGAATTGTGCAAGTTGCTGCCGCGCCTCCAAGCCCCATCACCCTTCCAAGCGCTCCTGCTTTTCAGTCCATTGTGAAGCCACTGCTCGCCAAAGTCGACCAGACACAGATTAACACTTGGATGACCAGACTCACCCAATTTCCAGAAAGATACTACAAATCCCAGAATGGAGTTGCTGCTGCCAACTGGGTAAATACTTGCTATTATTAACACGTTTTTTGATTCTTCACTAAAAATAAATTACTCTTGTTTCCTCAGATTCAATCCACTGTTCAAGCTCTTCCAGTCCCAGCTGGCGCCAAGCTCACTGTCTCCCTTTACAAGCACGCCGCCTTCATCCAACCCTCCGTCATTGCCCGCTATGAAGCGGCAACCGCAACAGGCGCCCGAGGAATCGTCATCACCGGGTCTCACTTTGACACAGCGGCATACGGCCACCCACAAGGTGTCGGCGGACCCAACCCAGCCGCGGATGATTGCGCGTCCGGTTCCGTCGCCGTCTTTGAAGCTCTTCGCGTTTTAACCACGAACGGATTCATTCCCGGTCGTCCAATTGAATTCCACTGGTACGCTGGTGAAGAATTGGGAATTTTGGGAAGCAAGGACATTGCGAACGCGTATGCTGCGAAAGGAATCGAAGTTGTCTCGTATTTGAACTTGGATCAGAGTGGGTACATTAGACCTGGAACTACTGAACAGATTGGAATCTTTGTTGGTGAGTGGATATATTTTTTTGTTTTACATCGGTATGCTAAAATTATATGCGTTTCTTTTCAAAGATTACACAACCAAAGCCGCTACCACACTCCTCTCCGCCACCGTCGCCGCCTACTCCGGCCTCCCACAAATCGGAAACCAAATGTGCGGTTACGAATGTACCGATAATTCGGCTTGGTACAATGCCGGGTACAACTCGGCAATGGCCTTTGAAGGTTCCAATGCAAACGCGTTTCCATACAATGACAAGGTGAACTCTGATGGATCTCCCTTGGATACCCTGTCTGTCGTTTCTGTTCCACATGTCGCTGCTTTCGCAAAGAGTACTATTGGTTTCATTGTTGAGCTTGCTCTTGCTGGAACTACGGGGCAAGTTACTACCACAACAACAACTACTACTACTACCTCGAAGGCTGCGACTACGAGCACAAAGGCTGCGACTACTACCAAAACTGGAACTACAACAACTACTACGACTACTACCAAGGTGGCAACGACAACAAAGGCGGCGACTACCACTGGATCAAGTGGTGGCCCTGTTGTGGGAGGCCCATGTACCGGAGTGTCTCAATGTTACGCTGGAACAATGTACTATTGCCAGGCTGGAAAGTGGATCGTTTGGTACCAGGGCTGCTGAGCCGGAATGGGACTTTTCTTATCCGCATTATCTTTCTTTCTATTTTTTTTTTGACGGATTTTTTTCCGTGAGCTATGAAATGCAAATAAATACTTGGAATTCAATATAAGACAGCATTTTAAGTTGCCGCCCTTGGGAGGGGTTAGGATCGTCCGCTGTCTTTTCGGGAAAGACAGCCCGGCAATCACACGCCACCCAACTTTTTGTCACACGGGTGTCAGGTGACCTCCAGCCTATAAATTCTGGGCTTCATTTGCCAAAAACGAAAAGAAAAATGCAACTTATCACCGTGTTAGCCACCTTAGCATCCTTGTCATTGGCACTCAGACCAAACATTGCACCCAACCATGAATTAAGAGACACCACCTTGTTGGAAAGACTTGCGGCGCCACCGAGTCCCATCACTCTCCCAACGGTTCCTGCTTTTCAGTCGGTAGTCAACCCGCTTTTGTCTAGAGTCGACCAAGGCCAGATTACAACCTGGATGACGAGACTCACACAGTTCCCTGAGAGGTACTACCAGTCCCAGAACGGTGTTGCTGCTGCCAATTGGGTTCGTCGCCTGCATTAATTTTTTCTCACCCTGTCACCTGACATGAACGCTTGTTTTTACTAATGAGTTAATTAATAGATCATGTCTACAGTCCAGGCGCTTCCTGTTCCATCGGGCGCCAAGCTTTCAGTATACCTCTACAAGCATTCCAATTTTATCCAGCCATCCGTCATCGCCAGATACGAAGCCGCAACTCCCACAACTGCCAGGGGAATCGTCATCACGGGTTCTCATTTCGACACTGCCGCGTACGGAGGCCCACAAGGTGTAGGAGGTCCCAACCCTGCCGCTGATGACTGTGCGTCTGGCTCTGTGGCTGTGTTTGAAGCGCTTCGTGTCTTGACGACGAGTGGATTCATTCCGGGTCGGCCGATTGAGTTTCATTGGTATGCTGGTGAAGAGTTGGGGATTTTGGGAAGCAATGAAATTGCGAAAGCGTATGCTGCGAAAGGAATTGAGGTTGTTTCGTATTTGAATTTGGATCAGAGTGGGTATATTAAGCCCGGAACGACTCCATCGATTGGAATCTACGTTGGTGAGTTGTTTTCAATCATTTTTTTTTAGTCTGATTTAGTGCACTTGATGCTTAAAACTGAATACACCTCAAAAACAAGATTTCACAACCAAGGCGGCCACAACTCTTCTTTCCGCCACCGTAGCCGCCTATGCAGGACTCCCGCAGGTCGGGAACCAAGTCTGCGGGTACGCGTGTACCGACAACTCAGCCTGGTACAGTGCCGGATACAACTCTGCCATGGCTTTTGAAAGCGAGGACCGATACGCGTTCCCTTACAATGATAAAGTGAATCCGGATGGTTCCTTCTTGGATACTCTGTCGGTGGTGTCTGTGCCACATGTTGCTGCTTTCGCGAGAAGTACTATTGGTTTCATTGTTGAGTTGTCACTGGCGGGTGGTTCGAGTCCGGCTACGACAAAGACAACTACTACTACAACTACTACAACTAAGGCTGCGACTACTGGTACTACTGTTACTACTACCACAACAACGACAAAGGCCAACACGGTTGCGACTACCAAGACTACTACTACAGCAAAATCATCAACTACTGGGTCCTCTGGTGGTCCAGTTGTTGGACAACCATGCACAGGTGTGTCACAGTGCTCTGCAGGGACCATGTACTACTGCCAAGCTGGAAAGTGGATTGTCTGGTACCAAGGATGTTGATAAATATTTCCCAAACACTGCTATTATTTTTCTGGGGCTCTTCTTTGTTTTTCTTTTACTTTTATCTCTTTTTTTTGGTTGTGCGAAAACCCCTATGATGGAATAAGACTTTTTCTTGGTGCTATTGAAATGTAGCTCTATTCAAAGGTGCAAAACACGAAACAAAAGTATTTTAGTGGGCTGTGATGCAATGTTTTCTTGGCTGATTTTCTTGCGGACAGAACTGTGTCTGTCATTCTGTCACTCAGAGATACAAGTCATTCGAATGCTGTTTGCTTGAAGGAGCATGGAAACCAAGGGCTCCATGGTGACACGTCCACAAATGGCACCAAAATTGTGTTTGCCAACCACCACTAGTAAACGCGTTCAAACACCATCTTATTTGAACTACAAGCACACAACTCCCCAATATCAAAATTTTACTAATTAATCTGCTTTTAATGTGTCAGCTAAGCCCCTGTCCTTTCGGAGCAACCTCGTGTCTCCACTACGTCTTTTGTAGTGGTAAGACCCATCACTTGGATAGCTTCTTTTCTATGCTTAGAAACGACCCTAAAAGGACAGTTGAACACAAAGTCACCGACGGTGCAATTAAATTTTCTAACACTGCAATGATGGTGTAAGTGAAATAATGAGGAGTTGTGGGATTTTTTTATAAGAAAAAAAATGGATTACGCTATGGACTGTTCTGTGACAGAATCGTTCAACCAACAACAATTGAAGGTACAATCAAAGATTGATGTAAGTCTGTTTTTGAAAGGATGGGCGATTTCGTATCTGATGGTTTTGAAACAGGCTGTTTCGAAGGGGATTTCGATTGTGCAAACTAAGCTCGATAATCCAGAACAGCTCTGGGGCGCTCTCTCTCCATTTGAAAAGGGTCTCTACAAAGACGATGCTTCAAGTTGGTGGGGGAAGAAGGAAGCGGCTCTTGAGCAGGAGAAGGCGGCCCTTGACAAGGAGAAGGCGGCCCTTCAGCAGGAGAAGGCGGCCCTTCAGCAGGAGAAGGTCCTACTTTTGCAAATTCAATTGGAGAATGAGAAGAAGACATGTAAACGTTCAATACTCTCTAGTCATTGCGTAGTTTAACACTCTTAACGTTTAACAGCACCAAGAGGCTCAAAGTCTTCGTCGGAGGCGTCGAAACCAAAGGGCCCAACCATTGAGATGTCCCCGACCGCTATTTTAGACTTTCTTGAAGCTTCTGCAACAAATTCTTCAAAATTCCATGTCAGACCTCATCTGCTTTCTCCATCAAATCTGTCGTTTAAATTAGCTGGTCGGGAAGCAGCTTTGAAAAAGGCGGCTGAGTGTATGCAAGTATTATCGAAACCTGCAAGCGAAACGTCCAGAGCTAGCCGTAAGATTCCGGTTTGCTCCGGGCTTTCGGGTCTTGGTAAATCTCGAATGCTGGAAGAATGGAAACAGATATTTGATTTGGCAGGTATTCAACAACCCCGACTCGGGACGCTGGTTCTTTATCATAATGGTCACCAACCCCACAAGGTCGAACAGTCAATGAAAATCCAGGCGTCTTTTTCTTGGCGGCTATTGCATCGATTGTTTTTGGAGGGGAATGGACCAGGGTTTGCTGATTGGTTTGAGGATTTCTTGCCCTCGAATGGTGATGAATTGAGTCTGAGAGTGGCTTTGAAGGTAGTTGTCGCAAGAATGGTAAAAAGTGGTGAATTGAAAGTAGGACAAACATTGCAAATGTTCTTGGGTGTGGACGAATATCAATCAATTGAAGAAGTCAATGGTATCCGAGTCTGTAAGGTGGTGGATCGAGTAGAAGTGCAGAAAGAGCTGCTGCCGGAGTTACTAAATGTTCTTGGTGATATTTTGTCAGATCCTGTCGATGGAATCTGTATTTATCCGATGTTTGCCGGTACTGATTTCTCCGCAATTTCCATCGCCAACTCGTCTAAAACTGAAATTCTGAGACTTCCAATGATGTTACTCTCGCCTGCTGAAGTCGAAACTGCAGTCTCTTCCGTAACTCATGGTCCTTCCCTGCTGATGCAATCTCCTGTACGGCGACATTTGTTTTATTTGGGTGGTGTTCCAAGATGGGCTTTTGAGTACATTTCACTGCTTCTGGAAAAGATTCAAGCATCCAATCACGTTATATTAAGTATCGAAGAAATTGAGGAATCATTTAAGACTATCAAAAACGCATACGTAGAAGAATGGGGAAAAAAATTGGAAGATATTGATTTGATCAAGCTAGCCGCCTACTCTGTGTCTGGAATTCCTGTTGAAAAAACGAGTAAAGTTATTGCTGGCATGAAATGGTCCCGCATTCGCGACAGCTCACTGTGTTTGTTGACTGATAACTCTGAAGTGTTGATTCCATATGCTATCTTTCACCGAATTGGACGACTGATACCAAATAATTATTTCAATGCCGAGCGATGTTTTATTGAGTGTGTGCAGGGGCTAATTGAGAAAGTGGATTCTCTCATTTACGATAAAGCAGCATGGGCATTGTGGGAAGTTTTTGGAGCCTATTTTCATTCCCTCCGAATCAATGCTATGCTGATAGTTGCGAGCCCTGTTGTGAAGCTTTCTACTTTGTTTAAAGGAGCTTTGGTTTCTGGATGTGATGTCGAAGTAGAGCTGTCGCCAATGACGGTTATGGAATACGATGATAAGTTTGGGAGCACAATTGGGAACGAAATTGGTCGCAAGGGGAACTCATCTGAGAAACATGATTGGCTGAAGGATGGCTTAGTTGTTATAAATGGGGAAAATGGTAAAGGAGTAGACTTATTCTTTGGGTTAAAGAAAAGGGGTAAGAACGAATATGTCATTTGTTTGGACCAGCGGAAAAGAGTTGCTGGTGGCAATCTTGGTGTAGGAAGGATTCAAACCCTACTTTCTTCTGCAACTATTCCTCCTACAGCATTGGGGCCTGTAATGGTTGTGCCTTTGTTATTCAGTTCTCTGGTCTCAACAAATGTCGATGAACTTGGATCAAGAAGTGCCGTCGTTGTCACGTATGCTCAACTTCAACAATACCACGGTGGTTTGTGGCTTCATCCAGCAGCGTCTCCGTGTGTCAACGTGAACAAAGACCCGATTTCTTACATTAAGATGTTGTTGACAGGAGATGGCCAAGATATTCAGAAAGTCGCCAATGTGTTAGTTACAAGAAAGCGTGGTTTTAAATCAATTGAATCCTTCGCGGATGCTGTGCAGAAAATATCTAAGCATGTGAAGATAGAGAATGAGGAACAGATTGTATTTTGTTGATTTTCTGAGTAAAGTTTAAGAACTTTTCCTTTCTTAGAAGTTTTCCTTAAGACTCCAAAACCCTTAATTTGCAGCAAAGGATAATAGTGTTTTTTTGAATTCTCTTTTGGGATCAATTTTCACTACTTCAATAGGAGCAAATCCCTGCGTCATCACGCTGCATTTGACTGGAGCATCAGCAGACCCCCTGAATCAGAATATATCCCAGTTATGTTTATTTTCTGAATCTGAACTTATACTTAGTAAAATATATGCATATTATTTGTGTAGGAAAACTTAGTATACATGTATACTGGAGTTCAGGATGTTTTCTAGAGAGTCAATTCCGCCAGTAAGTAATGTGAGGACCTTAGACGTGAAACATCGCATCTTAACAAGTGTCTAATGTAGGGCACATTTCCCTTTTCCACCCGTAATCTCACGAAATAAAACCCAATGCTTAAATACACATTCACATTCTCCATAAACATTATTAATACAAGGACAACCAGACTGTAAAAAGCATAAAAAACCCGGGACTCAAACCCTTGGCACTCGCACTAATTGCAAATAAAACAAAACCTAAATTCACACCTTAAATACAGGAGAAAATACTGCAAGGTTTGTTCATTCACTCATCAAAAGAAACTAACTGCATAATACTTTTACCAATTAAATCCGCCAAGGAACGCAAACGCAACATTGCAGTAAGCTTCATGTGTTGTGGACCTGGAAGAGCTTTTGTCATGATATCTGCAATCATGTCTTCCGTTCTACCGTCAGCCGTTTGACCAAATATTATTTATTTGGAAGATATAGTCATTTCCCAGATTTTTGGGCAACAAGTAGCACATATTATTATTTTTTTTTGCAACATATCAAGCAAGTCTGATTTTTTTTTTGCACACAGTTTGTACTATTATTTTTTTTCACACAAGAGTTCACAAACAAGAAAATATTGAACACATAGAGCATGTTTGAAAAAAAAGTCATACACTGGCCCCATTTGAATGTAGTATAAAACAGATAAGTCTGATGGGAAGGAAAGAAAAAATGACTTCACAATACCCGTGGGGATATGGTGTTCCTCCTGAAGTGGTGCAAATGATTCTGATCAAGCTCCCAGTCAGCAGGCATCTCTTCCGTGTTGTTGGTGCTGCCAGCAAGCAGTTTGCAGCAATCCTCAACGACCGCACCTTTGCTAAGGAGCACCTGGTGTCCGACAGATTTACGCAAAATCCACCTGAAACAGACATCCATTATTGGACAAGACTTGTTTCGGACGTTCCACAAGCAGGACCTGCTTGTGCTATTCGTGAAAGACATCGAAAACGAAATGAAGAGTTGGTGCGGTGTCAGGTATCTGTCAGCTGGGTAAACAGCTTAAACTACAACTATTTGGCAGCTCTGTGGTGCATTGGGTTCCCTATGAATGGTGGCGGTTATGGGCAAGGGTTTCAGAAGTGGCTTCAGCGCTTGATCAAGATTAAACTGCAGCCGCAACTTGTGCTAGTGGAAAAGTGCGATAAAGAAGTTTTCTTATACTGTGGCTGAAGAGATTCCCAAGCTGCACCGACGCTGTTGTAAGATACATCACAGATGTTGATTCCGCGGTGGTGGCTGGAATGATGGATCAAAGTTGTGGTGACTTAGCGCACTACTTTGAAACCACGTCTGATGAGGGTTCTGATTCTGATAATGAGTCTAATGGAGTGCTTTGCGGTAATTTTGCTCTGCACAAAGGATAATGTGTTTTGCGTTGTTCGAGTAATGAGTCAGTTGCTGTTTGTAACATTAATAAAAGGACTTGATCATACAGTGGCACTAGCTTGTTTTAAATTTTTTGGTGGCAGTGTGATGTGGAACGGTCTGTAGAGCTATGTAGTGCATTGTGCCAAGTGCACCTACGTCTCCTACCTTCCATGTTTTTTTTTCCCATGCAAACCGCTTCGTCTTGGACGCTTGAACAACACAGTGATGTGGTTACGCGATAAAAGGCCTTTATTGGCTAACAACACAAAGAAACTGAACATGTGTAGGCGAGACACCCACAGCATCAACAGCCCTAAAGTCGTGCAGCCAACAGGAAGACAAGAAGGACACGCCGGTGGGGATGCCTACAAAGGTAGGGGCCCCACTTGTGGCGCCTCCCCGATGTCTTTGTTAGAGCGACCAAAAAGGGGTGTAAGAAAAGATAAAGTTGCGAAAGCTGTGGGTAAGAGTGACCTCGCAAGTTGAGGTGTGAGAGGAAATGATAGGCAACAACTGGCAGTTGTGTGGTGGGCAAAGGCAGAACAACGGACAAGGTGTGGCGGGTGGGAGATTCGTTTTCCTGTGAGCAACAAAGGAAAGACGGTACAAAGCAAAGAAGGAACAATGAAAGAAAGAACAAAAAAAAGCAACAAAGGAATGAAAGAAGAAAACAGAATGCAACTTGAAATCGCAAAAGTGGGCATCTTGCTCATTAGTGGGCAAATGATTTGGGGGCATTCGACTCCATTCAAAAAGAATTAAATTGGGGATAAAAAGCAAAGATTATTAATATGAAACTTTATTTCCACTGTAACCAAGCCTCTGACTTATGAAAAGTACCCCACATTGCCCACAATTTTGTATTTCCTCCCTTAACATTAATGTCAATGTTATGCCCAACATTCACCTTGTCCAACAGCCCAGTCAACTCAACGGTGATTTTCTTGATATCAAAAGGCTCAGACGCACGAGATGCATCCTTCAACGACACATGACGTAGTGCTGAAATTTGGCTTAATCGTGCTGATGTTTCAAAGATGGCTGCTTTATACAGGTACATATCCCCAGCTATTCAGAGGAAAGTTGTGAGAAATGCTTAACGCGTTTTCTTAAACTTACTTGCTGGCCAAGTAGAGCATTCTACAGCGTTTTCCTGAATAATCGCTCGTGCGACAGCATTCTTCGATGTCCCCTTTTGTGTTTGATTTTGAAGTTGCTTTTGTTTCACTGTACTTTGCAGCAAACAACTCAACTTGCCGCAGGTACAGTCCCACTGTGTTGCTGGCTCTACTCATTTCGGTTTTGATTCCTGTAGAGGCAGACAGGGAGGCAGTATCAGAAGGCTGAATTGGTTTTGGGGTGGAATCCTGGGCTGGTACTCGTTTAGACACTGTAGATTTTGAACCAGAGACAGGTGGGATTTCCACTGGTTTGAAAGGATCTCCCGCCTTTAAGTAGACTGCAAATAAGTTTGCTGGGTATTCATGGAGATTGATTTCTCCTTCAAATGTCCAGTCCTCTACGCCGTCTTCACCAATGATGCATACTGTTTCGGCAATTCCACCAGCAACATGAATGGGAAGCTTGTTGACGGCATTGAGAACGTCCTTGAACTGCATCACTGAATTGAAGTGTGGCACTTTCACTTTAACTGTTTTGATATTCTGGGGAATAACAACAGATAGCTTCAACCATCCAGTGACAGGTGCTTCAACAGCTGGAACAGCTCTAGAAAATGAAGCAGTAGTAGCTCCGGAAGGTAAAACAGGGTTTGGGGCACTTGAAGATGGGGTCAGAGCATGGTCGTCAATAGAAACAGCGGCCGATGCAGAGGTTGAAACAGCGGCCGATGGAGAGGTTGAAACAGCGGCCGATGGAGAGGTTGCAACAGCGGCCGATGGAGAGGTTGAAACAGCGGCCAATGTATTAGGAGGAGGAGAGGTTGAAACAGCTGCCGATATATTGGGAGGAAGAGAGGTAGAAGGATACTCAGATACTGCCGGAAACACGATTCGAATGCTGGAATGAATAGAAGAACTTTGCTGCTGCCCTCCTCCAGTAAGCCGGGAAGGAATTGGAAATGTTACCAGCTGAAACCGTGCTCTTTGGTCTTTTTGGCTTGGGAAGGTAGGATCGATGCTGTGCGGCTTGTTTCACTGATATCATAATCGATACAGGCAGAACCCACACCTTTGGCAGATGGCACAGTATCTGTGGTCCGTTGGACTGAATCATGGGTGCTGTTCATTCCTGCGGATCTCTCGCTCCTTCTTGCGGACTGCTGGCTCCCCCACTGAATGATCTGCTGGTCCTGTTCCTGAACAGCATCTCTATCTGTGTGGTACGTAGATTCCAGCTCCACAATTTTTGGCCCATGATAGGGAATCGGGCTGGGGTCAGGCCTCCAGTAACGCATGTTTCTCATTGAAAAAATGCTGCAAATGGCAGCAAACAAATGAGGCCACAAATCAATTTATTTGTGGGATCAATATCATGCAGCTGAAGCAGGACCAGTCTCTGAATCGCTATCTTGCACAACTGTCAGTCGTCGACGACTTCTCCGTGGCAACACCATTTCTCCCTCAGTTCCATCCTTTTCACCACCGGCAGTAATTCTTTGACGCTTGTTTTGACCAGTTGGAGTAAAGTCTTTGTCAGCCTTGTTTGATGATTCCCCACAAGCTGGAACAGTTGCAATTAATTGTCCACGCCTTGCTTTTGGATGGACAGCGGTACTCGGAAGAAGCTTTTCATTCATTTTGTCAACATTCAGATTTTGGTGGGGAGTACCAGCTGATTTCACTTCAGAGCTGTTGGAAGGAAGGGAATGCCGACAAAGATAGTTTACAAGCCGAATGTCAGTTGGAAACAATGTTACGCGTTTTGCATGGATTGCAACGCGATTGGCATCTTCCATAAGTGTTACAAGATATGCCTCGGTAGCATCTTGGATGCACTCCAGAGCTTGAGCAGCAAACCGAATTCCGCGAGCCTCAGTGAACAGTTCAATTGCAACAGTACGAGTCTGTTGAATAAACATGAGAGAGGCATAAAATGTTTATGTAAGGCTCTTACAATGCGACGAAATGAAGCTGTTAAAAGCAGTCGTCCATCCATCTTTTGATACTTTTGAATCTCGCGAAGAGCCCGAAATGGACCATGAACTCCAGCAAGAGTAAATTTTTGATTTTTGGTGTTCCGGTTGTTGATTGAGTGTGTTTGACTTGATTGAGCAACTGAATCCAGTCTTTTTGGTGGCTGCCGCTTTCTGCCCATGTTTGAATGAGATAACCTTTCTTTCAAAAAAAATTATAATGCTTCCAGTTTAACTTTGAAAAAGGTTGGTGAAAATCCCGCCCAAAGTCCCGCCCAAGAAATGCTCATCAAAGCTTGAAGTCAGAAAAAAAACCTGTCAAACTAAAAAAACCAATGAGCAGTTTTCAGTACCACCTTGCGTCCGTAATTTGTCGATATGAAAAGAGCGGTAGCTACGAAGAGGTTGGGATTCCTTTGAGCAACCTTGTCAATCAACTACAGGTATTGAATGAACGGCTCTGCTGAAATTCTTCTCTCACACAATGTTAGCCTCAGGCAGGGGTCAAATTTGATGAAGTGGAGAGCTTGAGTGAGGATCTGGAGTCTGAGATTGAGGAGGGGGACACGCTTGATATGGATTCGGCGGAATCGTTCAATCCTGCCGGCCTGAAAAAAGATTTTTGGGCCTCACCTGACATTGAAGGTACTGCATTTTCTTCGATTTGACATAGTTTCTTTATGTTTTCTGATAGATTGGGCAGGCGACATACTTCTACAGGAAAGCCTGAAAGTAAAGCCACTGTCACCTCCAGAACGGCAGCGAACTGAATCTGAAAATGTGACAATACGAATGCTACACTGTTATCACGTGTACTTGGCAAGACAAAAAGAAGCTCGATCTGCCGGCAAGAATCTCAAGTGCCAGCACTGCGACTTGCGACTTGATAGGCAGCTTCAACATCAGCGTGAATATGCCGGTATCTCGGGTGTGAAAAGCCGCAGTGCAAGGAAAGGGACGCTGACAAGGTTTTAAAGAGCAGGTCTTGTTCTCACTGCTGCATTCCTGGCCATTCTACAGCCGTGTGTAGATTCCGTAACTGTAATGCTGTTGAATGTGTGCAATGCAACAATAACTTTATTAATCAATACTATAAATAAAGGTGAAGTTTGTCCTGATTCTCGAATATTTGGCAGCGAATCTCGTCCGTTGGGTTTTGACAAAGAATTCTTGTCCGTTCTTGGATGGAATTGGTTTACTCGTCCGTTTTGGATGGTTCGGTTGTTTTGACAATGAATTCTTGTCCGTTCTTGGATAAAATTGGTTTACTCGTCCGTTTTGGATGGTTTGGTTGTTTTGACAAAGAATTCTTGTCCGTTCTTGGATAAAATTGGTTTACTCGTCCGTTTTGGATGGTTCGGTTGTTTTGACAAAGAATTCTTGTCCGTTCTTGGATAAAATTGGTTTACTCGTCTGTTTTGGATGGTTCGGTTGTTTTGACAATGAATTCTTGTCCGTTCTTGGATAAAATTGGTTTACTCGTCCGTTTTGGATGGTTTGGTTGTTTTGACAAAGAATTCTTGTCCGTTCTTGGATAAAATTGGTTTACTCGTCCGTTTTGGATGGTTCGGTTGTTTTGACAAAGAATTCTTGTCCGTTCTTGGATAAAATTGGTTTACTCGTCCGTTTTGGATGGTTTGGTTGTTTTGACAAAGAATTCTTGTCCGTTCTTGGATAAAATTGGTTTACTCGTCCGTTTTGGATGGTTCGGTTGTTTTGACAAAGAATTCTTGTCCGTTCTTGGATAAAATTGGTTTACTCGTCTGTTTTGGATGGTTCGGTTGTTTTGACAAAGAATTCTTGTCCGTTCTTGGATGGAATTGGGTTCGGTTTGAGTTTATGGGTTTTGACAAAGATCGGACTGCTTCGAAGTCGGACGTGGTTGGGGTTTGTTTGGTGATTGGTGTTTGTTGATGGTCAATAAAATTAACGCCGTCTGACGGCGTTAATTTTATTTGTTCACAAAATGCCAACAAAGTGCCGCAATCCCAAGGCCAAGGAAGCTGGGGCCCAAGGTCATAGCAACTGAATCAGTGGCGCTTCATTGGCCGCCGAAACGGAGATTGTACATTATTAAATTAAATATTACGATGTATCTCCGACGCCACCACCACATGCAACGCCACAGTCTGCACGCTCTGGTAGTGGTTTAACGCCGTCTGACGGCACCACCTAAACGTATAACAGCAATCGACTGGACAAGTTTCTTGGATTTTGGTGATTTCCAGTGATGGGATCTCAATAAAGTCTAATACCCAATAAGTGAAACATCTTGAAACAAAGAAGAAAAACAATGGACCTTGGTCAACCCTTCAACTTGGATGCGCTGGATGACGACCTTGAAGATGTGATCATGGATAATGCTTTTGATGCAAATATCAATGAAACGGCCGAGGTTCTTGAAAGGAATCAACACGATCAAGATTTCATTGGCAATGTTTCAGAATACGCACTGATGACTCTACGCAGGGCTTACAGAACTGAGAAACGCCATCGAATGGATCGGAATACAATGAAACAGATGGTTGGTTACATTGAAGCCCTTCTGCAGTCTGTGGTTCATCAGCAGAACCGTTTGGGTCCTAAACTGTCAGAAGCCATAATTGAGAACTTGTCTGATGTGGAAGCTCGATTGCTACATTTGATTACCAAAGTGGATGATACAATCAAGGAGGAATACTCTGGGAGACTGACTGTAGATATTGCTAGAACTGGACGTGCCGGCCGACCAAAAAAGGAAGTTAGCTTGGCTCAAGTTCATGTTCTGAGACAGTATGGCGCCACTTGGTCACTGATTGCAAGTTGTGCAGATATAAGCCAAACAACTCTTATGAACACCATACAAAAAGCAATTGCAAATGGAGCGTTCGTCGATCCATACTCATGGTCGGATATTACCGACATTGACTTGCTGGGAAAAGTGCGCGATATATTCCGAATCCACAAAAAATCAGGTGCAGACTTTATTGCAGCTCACTTATGGTCAATGTTTGGTATTCGTGTAACAAGGCAACGTGTTCGTTGTGCTGTCAAGGAAGCTGACCCAGTTGGCGTATTCAATCGGTTAGTGCATGCAATTGTGAGGCGTCGCTATACAGTTATTGGACCACATGCACTTCAACATATTGATGGAAACCACAAATTAGTCAAATGGAAGTTTGTTATTCACGCAGGTAAGATGTGCGTTTGTCTATTCTCAATCTTAACCCTGGCTGCTAGGAATCAATGGCTTTTCACATCTCTGCACTTATGCCAAAGTATCAACCAATAACCGTCCTGAAACTGTACTTCAGGCTTTTTTGAGTGGATGCGCCACGTATGGAACTCCTTCCAGAGTAAGATGTGATAAAGGTTGGTGCATTTTGATTTGTTACTGTTTTGAATATCTTGCACAAACAGGTGGAGAAAATATCCTTGTTGCAGAATATGTGATCCAGAAGAATGGCCTAGGAAGGGGGTCTTGTATTGCTGGGAGATCTGTCCATAATCAGCGAATTGAACGATTCAATCTTGACGTGGGGAAGAAAGTAATTGACGATTTCAAGCAACTATTTCAGGAAATGGAAGGGGACTGCTTGGATGTGAATAATACATGGGAGCTCTGGGTTCTGCATCAAGTATTTCTGCCACGAATTCAACTCGTTCTGGATCAGTTTCGAGAAGCTCACAACAATCATAAAAAGCGAATGCATCACTACAAATCACCAAACTTAGTGTTTAACGTGGGTTTACTTCTTCAAAGCCGATCTGTTTTGGATGACCCAGTGGGAGATTCTCTGCATGACGGTGAAATTGAGATTTATGGAGACGATCCTCATGGACGACCTCGACGTGAGAGATTTGAAGATGGAGACTTCAGCAACTTTATGCCAAATCCAAGAGCCGAAAGAGCTCGTGTTGGAAAGATTCAGTGTCCCCTTACCCCAATTCAGCTTGAAGTCTTCCATCATATGTTTCCAAAGACTGTGATGCTGTCTGATGACCAAGAATATGGGGCTCGCATATTTCGAGATGCTAAGGCAGTTGTCAACGGTATGATACAAGAGAATGATGTGAACGTTGTTTTTGACAGCGACAGTGACATAGCAGAAGATGAAGGAAGTGAAGAAGAATCTGAAAATTGAGAGCGCAAAGTTGTATTTTTCATAAATGAATTTATGTATTATTAAACTGCTCCAAATTTGAGGGCTTCGTCAGACATATCTGGTGCAATCAAACCAGCAAACATACCAGACGCCACCCCATCAACTCCCTCCTCACAAACATCGTAAAAACTGACATTAACATTGCTGAAGCAAGTGGAGTACTTGCAATAGTTTGGCTGTGCAGTGAATGAAAGAGCAATCAATTTCGGTACAGGGATAAATGACTGTCCTGTGTTCAATCGCAAGCTTCTGCAGTACTGCTAGCAAGTCCAAGTTCTTGCAATTTCCATCCATGCCATCCAAGTCTGGCGCTCACGATCAGATGCAGTCAATGCAAGTGGTTTAAACTGTTTTCGATACTCATCAAATGTTGTTGGTTCTTGAAAGAGATTCGCGACAAGGGGAAAAAGCTGTTGAAAGTCTGGGAGCTCATTGACATGTCCTTCTTCCTCACTTTGATCATCTGTGAGCCAATGATGATTAAAACCTCGTCGTGCAAGTCCTGCAGCAGTGTAGCACTTCAGAACACATTCTGCCAGAATAACAAATGCCTCCCATTCGTTATCCAAGGCTGCCTCCCAATCCCTATCAAGCTGTGACAGATATTAGCAATACATTTTGAGTGTATCAAAACTTACATCGGGCCCCCACACATACTGATCCAATTCCAATTCATCAGCCCAAGTATTGTGGGTGACAATCCTTCCCTTCACACTTTCACAGTAGTAGTTGCGATTAGGGCCAATAAACTGGAATACGTTCCCATTTCCACTTCTTTCAACCATCGCGCGCGTGTACCAACTTACAGGCGCATTTAAAACGTTCAATAGCATTTGTGGTGCCATTTGAGAAGGAAACATACATGCGTCAGCGCGATGAAGAAGGCCCCAACACAGATACTAAATGAAAGAAATCATGTTTATAATAATAACAAAAAAGACATGAATAATCGGTACTTTTCCAAAGCTGATGTAGCTCAAACGCAATCGTGCACTTGGCTTTCGCTCCGTCAAACCAAAATGTCTCAAAGTTTCTCCTTCAAACTCATTTGATTTAAGTCTCTCTTCACCAAAAAATACTGCCGTTTGTGCCAATACTGAGCCTCGAGCATCAAACGCAGGGAATTCTTCATTATCTTGCAAAACAGGAAGTTTTGCAAAAGACCGGGTACTCATTTCATCGTCAAGAAGGCCTTCAATGTTGTACGCTGTAAAACCACCGGCAGGTTGCCTAATTTCATATTTTTCCCCTGTTGGGATTCCAAGACGCACAGAATCCCACGTCCGCAAACGATCACAAGCAGCAAAGATATCGGTAATTTCTGCAAGAGTAGATGATTCTGTGTTTTCTGAAAGAGTAGATGATTCTGTGTTTTCATGGTTTTGTTGATTGTTCTGACCCAGTTGTTGCACAGTTTCTGTTTGAGATCCTGGCGTTGGTTGAGCAGCTCTTGCGACAGCAGCCATGGCAGACCGATTCCGTATTTCTTCCACCGTAGGCTCTAGTTCATTTGAAGAGGTTTGAGCCTCTGATGAGGTTGTAGGAGTGTGATCAAGAGCTTCCGAACTGTTTGACAGTTCCTGCGATGCAAAGTACGCCATCTCCAAGTCCAAATGGAAATTGTTGTCAGCCTCAAGGAGTTGGAGAATATCATCATCTATTGGCGGCAAGGTTGTCGAAATTGAAGATACGGTTGTGTCGTCGCTGGGAGGATTGTCATGTGTCCAATCTAAGTGGATCATTGGTCGAGCACGCCGAGAAGGTTGTTGCGAGCTTTCACCAATATTTTCAGTTGAAAGCGCCGCATTAACTGAAGAAAACATGGGATATTCCACTGTTTTAGTTGCCGCACAAGTCCCAATCCCATTGTGGTCATCGCTGTCGCTGGGTTGGTCACTCTCAGTTTTAGCAATCGTAGCAATTCCATCCTTTAACTGGTGAGCCTCAATGCCAGATACAATACTGTGATTCCCTGATTGGTGGTATCCGTCAGCTAATATTGATGTTTTAAAATTACTCACCAACTAGTGGTTGATCTTTAGGAAATGCATGGATGAAATAGCTCTTTGTTCTCCGCTGGAACGTGCTCTGATAACTACAGATCTGCTGGTAATAGCCATGTCCTTTGGCTTGCTCATTCAGCATCGTGTCTGATTGAAGTTGCTGCCACATTGTTTCAAGTCTTTCCGATGAGCACTCAGGCTGAAACATCACCTTTCCTTCAACTTGATACCCTCCTTCGTAACTCATCAGAACCCAGTTAAGCTTGTCAAAAGGACATTGAGAATCGACAGTCATCTGGTACCCTTTTTTCGCAAATGTTTCTAACGCACTTTTCAAAAGTCCCGAATTGACTGTAATCGTTTCCGGAAACAGTTTAAGAGTTTTGAGTTCTTTTTGCCTGTGAATTTGAAATAAGCTCACGTATGGGTGCCCACAAATGACAAATCTTACATTTCATCAAATGGAAAGATAAAAATGTCATGACGATTCCCTTTGTCTTCAAAATACATTGTTCGAGGGACGTAATACATGTTAATAGTCACACCTTTGCCCTTGTAACCCATTCCGCCGTTTCTGTTATCGGCTGGGATTTTTTGGTTGACGCCCAATGAACCACTGGAATGGTTTTTCATAATTGATTGAATAGGGTTGCTTCTTTTGTTAGAACCAGCGGTGGACTTCTCAGAAACTTTGCGCTTTTCTCGATTCTTGAATATTGTTGCCCCAGGCGCAACCAGCGTATTGGGAACTTGGTAACGCTTGTATGGTGCCATAACATTGCGCCTCTCGGCACTTGCTGCGTCGGCTACAGATCTAGTGCTTGTGCTACTTGCGTCAGCTTGCGATTGGAAAGTTTGAACCACGCTCAAAAAGGAGGTGACATTCCTGAATGAGCCATTAGTGTCAGTGACGAGAACAATAAAGACATCTGTACCTTGTATCATGCAATGTTTTTGTGTTTGCTGATGATGGTGGCATTCTTGATGCAACCCCATTTGTTACCACTGATGTTGAACTGTTTGTTTGCGATCGGTCCTTCACCAGATTCGAAAGGCAGTCAGTGCACCACTGCTTCTCATCAAGAATTTGAACTGTTGCAGCAGGTTTAAACTGGTTACAACAACTGCACTTGACGCATGCAGTTGTTGTCATTTTTCTTCTCTTTTTTTTCAGAACTTTTGCCACAACTGCCCCAACTCTCTACGTCAACTGCAATGTGTTGGAAATCTGAGTAAATTGCATATAACGTTGATTTAAATGTGCAGAAATCTGCCAGTAGTGGTTTTTATTAGTTTCGTCACTCTTGTTACTTTTTCTGATAACAACTCTATGTTGAAAAAAAAAATTCTTTTTCACTCTGTGTTCAAAAAAAGACAGAATTTTGACTGTGTGTTAAAAAAAATATTGAATTTTGACCCTCTTTTGAAAAAATAATATTTGGTCAAACGGCTGACCATACTGTTCTACAATAATCAAATGATCTCTGAAGAAATTAACTCTTGTGTCAATATGCTTTGTCATACAATGATAAATCAGATTCATTGCCACTGCAATAGTTGATTTGTTGTCTTGATAAATCATTGTTGGTGTGTTAACAGGCCAACCCAGTTCCTCCAAGAACTGACGATACCACAACCCATCCTTGATGGTTTCTGAAAATGAGATATACCTTAGATGACAACGCAACTACTCCTTGTTTCTTACAGAACCAAAATACTGACAGAGTATCTGGCTGGTCCAGAACCTGTGTTCGATGAATCAACATCGAATAGTCATTTAATTGTATTAACACTAAATAAATGTATAATTGGTTTATTCAATGTATTATATTACGTATTTATATTCAATTGCCAATGTGTATGCGGTCGCAATCTGTAGAGAATGCGGAGCGTACAACATTGGAAGAGAGCCATAGCGCCAGGTCGCGCATGTAGCTGGAGATTGATTAAGTAAAGGGGTAATAGAATACTTTATTGAAATAAATGCTATGTACATATATTAGTGGTGTTGTAGTTTAGAGAGTATCTGCTTGCGAACCCCTGTGTTTCAGATATGAGGCAATGCTCTATAAATACAGGACATCGCAGTGTTGATAAAGAATAATATTCTCGCTACAAAATGAGTGCTACACGCACCTGTGACCCTACGCAGATTCTCTGACAAATACCACTGCTCCAGCCATCATATCCGCTTCTCAATTTTCTCCCTTTCTCTTGTGCGTAGCTCGCATCTCCGAAACCTTTTAGTTATGAGAACTAGCGTTCCAAGTCTTCAGGCGTCGCATGAAGGGTAGTAGGTGTAGTTGCATTATTCCTATAGAATTGTGTTGCTAGATCTTGGTTCTTTATTACTTTGTGTGTTTATTAGAATATATTATCTTTTCTACGGTGGTCCGTTCGCCCCTGCAAAATTTCAAAAACACAAAAAAACAACTGACCAATCAGAAACCGACCAATCAGAAACTGACCAATCAGAAAATGGTCAAAAAAACATGAAAATGCAACTCCCAAGCAACCAACCATCTACCACCGCTGCCCACCACCTCCAGTCCCAGTAGCCACGGTCGCTTGCTTCGCTCATAGAGCCGATAGCCGCGGCAGCCGCTGTCAACGGTCGTGCCACTGCCAACCCAACCTGCCAGCAGGATCTTGTGTCCCGCTCTCCTGGCCAACGGCATTGTCTCCTAACGTGGTTCATATGCCTCCATTGCCATCGTATGGCCGTCGACGCTGCCGCTGCGGTGTAAGTACCATCCCGACTTTATTTTCACTCTCAATTGCTCTCACTGTGATAGCTAACAATTTCAATACACCCATTAGCATTTCACTGTGGTTCTCTTTGCTTTTCCGGCTCTGGATGCTGCTCATCATCTTCAGCATCACCTTCGGCGTCAAACTTGGGTCTCTCCTCCTCCAAACATGCCCCACCACACCTCCTCCTTCTCTTTCCTGCAGCTTCATTGCGAGCGGATAGTTCTTGAATTCGTCGTTGATTTATCATGCGTTTATGGGCGACTGCTGGCCTTTGGGTGCCATTTCAGAGCCTTTAGCGGTGGGTACAGTATAGCCACAGGGACAACGTGAGACAATGTGTCTGTTATTAAAAGAGTTAGATGACAGTTGGCGTTTGTTGACAGCAAAAATAAAGTTGTGTTAGTGCATTTAGTGCTTTTTTGACCATTTTCTGATTGGTCAGTTTCTGATTGGTCGGTTTCTGATTGGTCAGTTGTTTTTTTGTGTTTTTGAAATTTTGCAGGGGCGTACGGACCACCGTACTTTTCTCCTAAAATCCTAGTCTACCCGCCTGAACCTCTCAGATTAACATGTCTTATGCAATCAAACCACAACTACTACAACCATTGCTATCAAATATGTCTACAACTACCATCCATACACAAGAAAACGCGCCCAGTATTTACCAAGAATGGCTTGAAGCCACCAAAAATGCAGTAAACGACATCAAACTGGACGCTAAGAACTATCATTACAAGTCCATCACCAAAGTGTGGGACCGCATGAAACCCGCAGTCACCAAACCACTACCAGGAGGTTTTATTTCCACCATAGAAAAATGCCATATGCAAAGTCTTTCAAAAACACCTAGACAAGGACCTCTACGAAGTCTTCTCTGACACAAAGAAAAACGGCACCTGTCAAACAGCTTGGTGCGCACTTCTTACCCTCCTCAGCCTGGGCGACGCTGCCGCTATTGACGCCCAAATGCGCCCCATTTGCAGCACTGTCCAAACCACCATGTTTGACTTTGCCACAACCATCAACAAACATGTCCGGAAACCGAAAGCACTCAACCACAAAACCGAAGACGCCCCCTTTCTGTCAGAACTCAAGAAAGAATTCATGATGGGACTACTCCCGGCTAACCGCAAAGAAATCCACGCCACCAAGGAGATCCCAACCATGGCAACATCAGACTCCACTTACTCAAAGAAGCAGAAAATGAGAAACAATCAGAAGCCAAGCACACGACAGCTAACTCAAACTCTGCTTTTATTATCACTCTCCCCAAACCAGCACCTTCTTTTTTTTTGTTGCCTTCTAACAACACAACCACTGCAAACAAACACCAAAACACAACCTTTCACTAATTCGACACAACCACCACCGTCTACATCGGCAACATTGACACAGCAGCCAATGAACAGGACTTGAAGACCGCCCTAGCAGGAACATTCAGTGCCATCAAAGGGACAATAAACCAGTTGAAAAGTGCCTATTAGTTGAAAAAGAAGAAGTAGTGAGTCCAGTTGAAGAAGTTGTGAGTCATGGAACAAAACAAACAGGTACATGCCTTGGCACAGCATCGTCGTTTAGCCTACCCAAAGCCCTGGAGTTAAAACCTGCTCAAAAAGCCATCGATGGAGAAGATGACATTGGATTGGTAGTTCCAATCAGTAGCCCCATCTCTTCTCCATCAACTCCAGGTATTTAACAAAAGGTGATTAAATCCACCCCTAAATTGGAACTTTCATACTCTCACATGACCAAATCAGAAAATAAAATTCTCTCGGCAACCGCAAACCAAACAGCCACCCCGGAAACAGCATTCTAGACTCTCGTGCAACACAAATATTTCCAACAACAAATGCTTCAAACAATCTGATAGAACTCCCCAAACGTATCAAGTTGGAAACAAAGCGTCTATCACAGGAAGTGGCAAAGAAGGATCCATTTCCCGAATTGCTCACCACCCAGATACCGCCAAACTGGATCAACCACTCACCATCACAAGAGTAGAACATGTACCACATCTATCACAAACACTGTACTCCGTAAACCAACTACAAAATGACAGATACAGCATCTGGTTCACTCGACTACCAGACAAATCAAAAATTTTATACATTGGTCACCTGCCTCAAATACCAAACACAGTAATATGCGCCAGCAGCACGGAATAAAATGGACTGTACAAACTGAAGTTCAAAAGCACTAACAAGTGCGCAATGATTATCAAGACAATTCCAAAGAACAACTTCGAAAATGGCATGCTTGGGGCCACATCAGCAGATCAAAATTACGCCACACAATAGCGAACAGCAGAGTAACCGGGTGCAACCTCACCCTATCCAAAATTGACGCAGAACTACCAGCAAAACCTACCACTGCTCATCTTGCATCAAAGGGAAACAAGAACGCAACACCCACAGCCTGCCAAGGCAGCATCAAACACAAACCCTTTGAATCCATAGCCATACTAACGTGCGACACTGTTATTATGCCAAAGAAATTCCTATCAATTGAAGGATACGTGGGAGCACTATCATCATCAGCACATATCTGTATTGGCTTTAAAGTCTCCTTTGGATTCAAGAAGCAATCCAAACCTCATCAAATACACTATTAATTGGCTTGAAGGCCAGTACCTAAATCAGAAAGTAAAGATGTTACATCTTGACAAAGCGGGCAAACACCGACCGACCTGGTTTTGAGAATAATTAAAAGAGCTCGGACTAATAGTACGGGAATCAGGAGCAGACAAACACTTATCTAATGGGGAAATTGAAGGATGGTTCAAGCTGTTACTGGAAAGCATCAGAACGGATCTAATCCACAATGCGAAACCGGAACACCTGTGGTTTCATTCACTGCTATATAATACCCATGTTGACAACGTATACATCAAAAAAGGATTCAAAATAAGGGTGTACGAAGCACTCAGCGGAAAGAAACCATTCATCAGAGACCTAAAACCACTATTCTGTCCAGCCTTTGGCCGCCTACTACCAAAACACCAACCAGCTGTAAAGCTATCACCACGCTCTATTGAAGGAATCTTTATCGGATACAGCAAATACATTGGATGCCATTCCAAGAAGATCCCGGCTATCTTCTCATCACCGACCTCAACAGCGTCAAATCCATCCATAAATCCAAATCCATCCATAAATCCAGAGACGTACAATTTATTGAAGCGAAACCAAAACACCAAAACGACAACGTATTAATTTGGGACAAAGTTTGAGACAACAATGGATTTAATCTGGACAATGGAACAATTAAAAAGAAGAAAGTCAGATTCGACGACGACGAACCTGAAACCATCAAAACTCCACCAGTATTATTAGAGGATGAAGACAGCGACAATAATGATGAATTTGAAGATGCCCGTTCCAACCAATCAGCAGTAGCCACACCATCTTCAACAACTGCCCAGAACAACCAACGCCAACACCATCAACACCAATCCCATCAACCCAAACATCTGGAAGAACAACAACTAAACCATGGAATCTTGGAATGCCAAACCTAGGATCAGCAAGAATTGCTACTGATAAACAATGGGACTTCCAATTTGTCATCAGACAAGAGGCCGAACACCACACCCAAGAACTACGTTGACTTGACACTCACTCGAGAAGAAACAATTGATCCAGATACACATCTTCTCACCTTTCTATGGGTACTAAAAATCAAAATAGACTCAGACAAACCACCACCAGACGACAAAACATTTAAAGCCAGATGCTGTCTGAATGGGAAGAAACAACAGCCTCAAAATCAAATACGACGTGCCTACATCATCTAATTCCGATTCAAGATTCAAAGATGGAGTATTCATGAAGATATATCCACCAACCTCAGAAAATAGAAGGAACTCAAAATGTTCCTATTTACACATGCTGACGACAAAAGATTTTATTATTCAAAAGGACTGGAAGCAGAAAGAGACAGATTTTTTGACATCTCGAAACTGAATTAAAAATTAAAGTTGCGGAAACCGATGGAAACTTTGTAGGGATTCCAATCACCAAAAGCTCTCCAACAACAATGGCAATGGATCAAATTGAATACAGAAGAACAATGGTTGAGAAATACCTGGAACTTATGGAATACGACAACGGGAAAGTGATCGCATCCCTGCTACCGGACTACACCAGAGACAAATCAGCACAAAAATACGTCACTGGAATAATTGACAAACTTGGAGGAGCAGCAGTTATCAGCCAACGCTTCTAACAATCAACAGTACACGACTCTACAGTAACTTCCAAACTTGACGCATTCACTCACCTGCAAAACACAATGGTGCGGCAACTTCCTTGAATGGTGCGGCTACTCACAAGACCAACCGTCCAATACTGCAACAGCACAAGAACACTTGACAACCTGAAAGACGTATCTAAGTGACAAAAAACTTGCCAAATGGACATCAAATACATGTATGTATGAGAATAAGTAGCTCTTAGAACCATCTAACCTGCCCAACCAAGTATATGTGGGCTGATATTGGAACAAAAGCACTCGTCAAACCACAATTCAATGATTGCCTGGATGGAGTTGGCATGATCAAAGAACAAAGATTGGGGGAAGTGTGTTGCTAGATCATGATTCTTTATTACTTTGTGTGTCTATTAGAATATATTATCTTTTCTCCTAAAATCCTAGTCTACTTGCCTAATCCTCTAAGGTGCGAGCGGGTTCGGGTTGACCCGTACCCGATGGTTGCGGGGCCGGGTCAGGGATGAGTGCAAACCTGACCCAACAATACCTGAAAGACTTGTGGGTTACATATTCTCCCTTAAAACCCTCAATAAAATTTATTAATCAAGACCAACAAATATAATATTCTGTTAATTCCAATTTTGTTGCCAAAATTTGCGGCTTTTAAAATTTAATTCCGTCTTGTTTTGATTTTGAATCGTAACCCGGCAGGTTTCGCGGCGGGTTTCAGAGTGGGAAATTAGCTGATATTTGTGAAAATTCAAATAAATCAGTTTTCTAACAGATTTTCTCTTAAACCCGCCGGGTTTTGGGGCGGGTTCGGGATTGGGCTCTTCCCCGAACCCGTTTTTTTTGGGATTGACCTAAACCTGACCCCGAACCCGCCCCGTTTGCACCTTATAGTCCTCTCAAGAATAATCCAAAATCCCATGTGCCTTGCAAGTATTTCATAATCTGCATTGTTGCTTGCCAATCATGATCCCTTGGATCCTCCATGTACTGCGATAAGATATTCACAGGAAATTAAATATCATATGCACAAGGTAATACAAACTCATCACCAACAATCTATATCTCTCATATAGCTTCTCAACTGTTTTAGAACTATTCTCATGATGTTCCCAGTACGGAATAATTGGAGACTGTTTTTTTTTCAACTGGAATAACTTTTTCATTCACTTCCGTATTCCACATCTCAAACAATTCTAACAATGTTTTTGTGTATTCAGGTTGTCCCACAATTACACCGCCTTCAACTCTCTCAAAGTGAAGTCCAATCATGTGTTTGGTTTCCTTCATATCTTTGATAGCACATTCCATTTTCATCACACCCTTCATTTGTGTCACTGGACATAATCAAGAAATCATCCACATATACCAATACATATGTTGATTTTCCACTTTCAGGATCAACTTTAATAAAGATACACAGATTGTTTATCATCCGTTTATATCCCTGACTTACTAAATAGTTTGACAATGTTTCAAATTATTCACGTGCACTTTGGTGTAAGCCATAAATTGCCTTCACCAATTCACAAACTAATGGTCTTTCCATTTCATCTGTCTAAGGATAACCAGGTGCTGTTTTCATATAGTTTGGCTTCTTGAATATGCCGTAGAGAAATCCGATGTATATGCATTCCCAATAACATTGCTACTACCAACATCAATCTCACAGATTACTGTCTGATTACAGGAGCAAAGGTCTCCTTAAAATCAATTCCCTTGACTTGGTCATAGCCTGCCGCTACCAAGCGAGCCTTAAATCTCAACACACACCTGTTCACCATGTCAAGTTTATAATCATAAACCCATTTCAATTTTAAAATCTCTCTACCATTAGGTGCATATCAAAAATTCCCTGTATTCCTTACATGGTGAGAATTCAATTCATCTTTCTCAGCCTCTCTGAATTTGTCTGCATATTTATGCGCACGTGCTTCCCTTTGATTCTTAGGAAGATGATGTAAGTCTTTAATATCAATCCTCTGCTTAGGATATGAATTTGCATCAGGGTACAGTTTTATTTTCTCCAAAAACCCCCACATTGTTGCCTTTACAATTGAAAATATCACATGATCATTCAGAAAAGCTCTCACTCTCATCACTTTTCCTTTACTTATTTCTTTTTCATTTTTCTCTCAAGTTTCCTTCTAAAACCTCTAGTTGTTGGAATTTGAGCTTTGATTTTCTCATTTCCTTTGTTATTCCCCAATCCTCAAACGCTTTCTCAATTTGTTTAAGTTGATCTTTTTCACTAATAAATGGCTCCTCAACCATTTTATCTTTATCAGAAGAAGTTTTCAATTTCTCATTTGGTTTTGTTGAACTTTGCGGTTTCTCAGATTCATCTCCACTGTCAGAATCAACCAACAATTCTGGTACATTTTTCACTATGTCATCAACCAATTGATCAACATCTGCTTCAGTTTTGAACAAAGGTTTGATTGTCTTTTTATCTTCATCAATTTCAAACCTCACACGTTGAATTGACCTTCTCCTTTTCTTTCTTAACTCTCTCCCCCCCTCAATCGGAACTAGGGGAGATACTGGAGCAGATTTTGCTCGCAATCTCATGAGTTCTTCAATTGGTATGCATTTATCTAATTCGATTGGTTCCACTTCTGAATCCTTCTCCAAGAAAACATCTATCTCTTTCTCACTAGGGATAGACGGTGGCCTACTATAATGCACATATGGATTGTGTATTGTTTGAAGGTTCTTTGTCAAAACCAGGAAAGTAATCACAATGTGCTACAAATGTGATACGCTTTATGTATTCTCCGTTGTTTCAAATTATATACCCCAGTAGATCAAATTCCCAACTTTTCCCAGATAAGGAATGCCAGGTGGGTCCTATAATCTTTTTTTCATCTCAGCATCAGAAATTCTTACAGTGATGGAGGAAGGTTTTCAATGTGTACCCTACTATTTTGAATGCTGTTTGCTTGTAAGAGCATGGAAAATTTTGCTACCAAAAACTCCATGCTGACCACATGCTGCCCTTTGACGTGACACGTCCACAGGTGGCACCAAAAATTGTGTCTGTTTCCCCGACTTCTGGTAGTGTTTAAAAACCATCTTAATTTGAACTACAAGCACACAACTCCCTCAATATCAAAATTTTACTAATTTAATCGGCATTTAATGTGTCAGTTGAGCCTGTGATCTTTCCAGAGCCACCTCGGGTCTCCACCACGTCTTTTTGCAGAGGTAGAATAAGATCCATCATTTTGGAAAGCTTCCTTTGTTAACGCCTAGAAACGATCTAAAAAGGAAAATTGAAACACAAAGCCACCGACGGTGCAATTAAATTTTCCAACACCCAAAAATTGCTGGTGACCACATGACCCATGAATGAAGATAAAAAAAAAAAGAGGGGAACCAATATCCCCACGCCAAAAAAAAAAAAATGCAGCTTTTCTCGGTGCTCGCGGTCCTTGCCTCTGTATCCCTGGCAATGCGTCCAAATGTCCCAGTCCACCATGACTTGAGAGACATGGCTTCTCCAAATCTGGCCGCTCGAGCCGCCCCTCCAAGTCCAATCGCTCTTCCAACGGCACCTGCTTTCCAGTCTGTTGTGAACCCTCTTTTGACGAAGGTTGATCAGGGCCAGATCACTACGTGGATGACTAGGCTTACGCAGTTTCCAGAGAGGTACTACAAGTCGCAGAATGGAGTTGACGCCGCTAATTGGGTAAAGATAGTGAATCCGTTTTTTTCCTCCGCTAAAAGAAGAGCCTATGCAAATAGATCATGTCCACAGTCCAGGCGCTTCCCGTCCCAGCTGGTGCCAAATTGTCAGTATATCTCTACAAGCACTCCGGCTTCATCCAGCCATCCGTTATCGCGAGATACGAAGCCGTAACTCCCACAACTGCCCGGGGAATTGTCATCACAGGATCTCACTTTGACACTGCCGCGTACGGAGGCCCACAAGGTGTAGGAGGTCCGAATCCGGCGGCTGATGACTGTGCGTCTGGATCTGTGGCTGTGTTTGAAGCGCTTCGTGTTTTGACCACGACTGGATTCATTCCGGGTCGGCCGATTGAGTTTCACTGGTATGCGGGTGAAGAGTTGGGGCTTCTTGGAAGCAAGGATATTGCGAATGCGTATGCGGCGAAAGGAATTGAGGTTGTTTCGTATTTGAATTTGGATCAGAGTGGGTATATTAAGCCTGGAACGACTCAGAAGATGGGGATTTATATTGGTACTGTATTTTTTTTTTTTTTTTGTTTTTGTTTTTGAGTGAAGGTGCAATCTGTTTGCGTGTGTTGCTGATTTCGCAGCACTTTTTGGTTTCCCCCAATTTCAGATTACACCACATCTGCTGCAACAAAACTTCTCTCTGCTACAGTTGCAGCGTATGTTGGACTCCCTCAGGCTCTGAACCAAAAGTGCGGCTATGAATGCACAGACAACGCGTCGTGGTTCGATGCTGGATACAACTCTGCCATGGCTTTTGAAAGTACTGATGCCGATGGTTTTGATGGAGTGGATAAAGTGAATGCGGATGGAACATTTTTGGATGTTTTGTCTGTCGTTTCTGTTCCCCATGTCGCTGCTTTTGCAAAGAGCACTATTGGTTTTATTGTTGAGTTGTCGCTTGCAGGAGGATCCAGTCCAGCTACATCAAAGACTACTAGCACTACCGCTACAACAAAGGCTACAACGAAGGCGACAACGAGTAGTACACCGACAAAGGCATCCACAACCACGACCTTGTCCACTACAAAGGCGCCAACTACAACAACTACAACAACTACTACCACAACAGCAGCAAAATCATCGACTACTGGCACCTCTGGTGGCCCAGTTGTTGGACAGCCTTGTACTGGAGTATCACAGTGCTCTGTGAATACCATGTACTACTGCCAGGCCGGAAAGTGGATCGTCTGGTACCAAGGATGTTGAGTCATTTTATAGATGTGATGCTTGCGTTGAGTGACAGCCCTATGATGATGAGAGTGTGATGAGAGTATGTGTGTTTCGTTGCAGTGCGTGAAGATAAAGCTGGTACATGATTGTTATCACTACTGATATTACTTATTCCACGCGTCTGTCTTAGTATTCCTCCTCGCGTTTGTCGATCGAGGCTTTTTTCAATGACTGATGTCCACACTTCAGATTTACAAACACTCTCCAAAGTCAAAAAACTCGCTTCAAAATGGCCGACCGAGTCGCAACGCGAAGCCGCACGCGCACGCGCGCACCTTCGGCCAGACGCGCCAAGACCAAGACGGCGTCGCCGCGCAGAAGCAAGGCCGCGGGTGGCACTGCCGCCACCTCGCGCCCCGCGCGCCGCCCCGACTCGACAAGTCTAGCCACGCCGCCGCTGCTTGTCGCCGGCCTCGCGCTCGCCGCCGCGGCGGCCAGCGTCGCTGTGGCGCCGGCGCCGTCTTCCGTGTCGGGTCTTGCGACGCGCCTCCGCGCGCTCTTCCCGCTGTTCCCGACCACGCGCCACCAGCGGGCGCCGCTCGCCAGCGACCTGCCGCCGCACGTGGCGCCGTGGCCGTCGTTCCGCGCAGACTGCGAAAACACGGGCTTCGTCCGGATGCGCACGTGGACAAAGCCGGACTCCGGCGCGGACTCGGGCGCAGACTACTGGGCCTTCCAGACGGGCCGCGGCATCTTCTCCGTGCCCGCAGTGAGCGCCGACGGCTTCGTGCTGATCGGCTCCGCTGACAGAAAGTTCTACGCGCTCGACGAGGCGACCGGCAAAGAATTCTGGCGGATCTCCACCGGCGAGATTATCGACAGTGCCGCCGCCATCCACGGAAGCAACGTCATCTTTGCGAGTGGCGATGGCCACGTGTACAACGCGTCTTACCACACTGGAGCAATCAATTGGAAGTTTGCGGCCCATCATCAAGCAGAAACTGCTGACCAAAATCAAGGCTTCACATGTGGTGAATCCGAATTTATTAGTGCAAATGGTGGTACGAGTACCTGGTTTGAAGGACAAGTTGCAATCTCTCCCATCGATGGTCGTGTCTATGTTGGAAACGATGATTACAGATTATACTCCATCTATGCAAACGGTTCAGAAGCATACAGTTTTTATCCGGGTCCTTTGCCCTACGGTACTATTTGGTCTGGTCCTGCAATCACTCGTTCTGGTAGTGTCATTGGTACTGCAATGAATGGGAAATATTTTAAATTGGATCGATTTGGGAAATGTATTTGGTTTCATGAAGAAATGAATTCTATTTCAAGTGGCCCTGCTGTAGAGGCGGATTTGAGGTTGGTTTTTATTGGTTCTTGGAATGGTATCATGAGGGGTGTTAATCATACTACTGGGCATACTGGTGAAGTACATATCGCCGAAGGCGTTCACCGTGTCTTTACCGCCGTAGGCGGGTATCTACCGCCGATTTACCGCCGAAGGCGGGTTTCTTTACTGCCGAAGGCGGGTCTTCACCGCCGTAGGCGGGCATCATCGCCGTAGGCGGGCATCACCGCCGAAGGCGGGTCTTCACCGCCGAAGGCGGGTCTTCACCGCCGAAGGCGGGTCTCACCGCCGAAGGCGGGTCTTCACCGCCGAAGGCGGTATTTCTTTTTTTTTTCTTCATTTTTTTCAATTTCTTTACGCCGAAGGCGGATCTTACCGCCGTAGGCGGGTCTCACCGCCGTAGGCGGTATTCCTTTTTTTTTTCTTCATTTTTTTTCAATTTCTTTACGCCAAAGGCGGATCTTACCGCCGTAGGCGGGCCTTCACCGCCGTAGGCGGTATTTTTTTTTTTCATTTTACAATTTCTTTACGCCAAAGGCGGTTCTTACCGCCGTAGGCGGTGTATTATTCTTCTTCTTCACCTCTTTCTCAAGGTACCAACGAGACTACAACCATCTCATACCTTACATACAGTATGGACCTTCTCTGCTGCCGATCAAATCTATGGAGGCGTTGCCGTAGACGCTGCTCGACGACAAATCTACTTTGGAAGTCAAGATGGAGTCTTTTATGCCCTCAATTCTGAAACTGGGAAATCAGTCTGGCGATTCCGCGTCAACTACCCCATTCGCACTTCTCCTGCACTAGCTCTTGACGCCGTCTACTTTGGTGCTGCAAATGGAATGATTTATGCCTTGAATCCAGTGAATGGGCATTTGATTTGGGCTTTTGATACCACAGAGGTTTGATATTTTCTTTTTTGGGAAGGTAGAAAGAAGAGACATCACAAAGTTAACAATAAATCTAGGATCCCGATCATCGTGAAATCAATGCTTCACCAGCACTCGGCCATGCTAGTGTTATCTTTGGATCCGAAGACGGTCGAATCATCTCTGTTCCATACCGATACTGCCTCGACGAAAAGACCAAACACGACAAGCGTTGTTTTACAGACTCGAAAGCTATCGGAGTCACTTCAGACGAAGGCCGAAACCTCTACTATGTCTACCCGGGAGGAATCATTTCCCGCACACTCCCAGAAGACTTTCCAATTGAAGGAGAATTCCACATCCGCCTCTTGATTGTTTCCGGACAACAAGACACGTGCAGGCGCATGTCCTCCAAGCAACTGCTGAACTTTTCCCACCGACCAACGCGTTGCTGATTGATTACCTCTCAACCTCAGGAAGCATCCTCATAAACTCCAAAGGATTTTTGGAAAGCGACACAAAATACAACATGACTGTCACAATGTTTGACAACAGCATGGTGTCAACCAAGAAGACCTTCACCTTCAAAACAGCACCCCCGAAACCCTCAGCCGCATCCGGAATCCTATCGAAAATCTCAACAGGAAACACTGGAGCAACAGCAGCTACAACTCTCCACATTTACAACCTCAAACCATCATACCCACCATCCTGGATCTCATTGAACCAAATCGGGTTCGACAGCGTCAACCTCCTCGCGTCCACGATCCACAGACTTTCTTCAAACAATCCAAACACGACAGAATATATTCTCTGGATCGCTGCAGGGCTTCTTAACCATGATGGAACCATCTCGTTGGACCCAACGACACCAACGCTGGCGCCAGGGACATTGACAGTGTATAATCGAGATAACGTTACCTTTGAACTCGTTTCTCAGTTTTCCTTGATTACGGGTGGACCGCCGATACCCATGGCTGGATTCACAATCGCGTCTCATTTCGATGTAGTGCCTGCTGTAGACAACACTGGGACTTTTACAACAACGAGCGGTGGAGAAAGTAATAACCCATCGTCTTCGGCGGCGTTCTTGTCGTCGTCGTCTTCTTCTTCCTCCGTTAGAATACGTGTTTGGAACCCCGAAAGCGCCTAGTTGGATGACTTGGAGTTCCTGGTGTGGAGATAGCATAAGTAGTTTGATTGGGGCGATCCAAACAAACATGTGTAGCTCTAGAGGGAGGATTGTGACTGTCGGAGCTGTTCGAGGAAGGTTGTATAATACGCCGCTGGCGTCTGAGAAGCAGCAACAGCAGTGGGTTGTCAAGAAAGTAAGTGTCAAGAGGAGCGGCTGGTTGGGAACCGAGTATATTATAACCTGTGCGATTGGTAGTGTTGGAGGGAAACCGATTGTAAAAGGGCAAGTACCTGTGTTTGGGATTGTAGTGGTGGATGATAAGAAGGGGGTTCCGTTGTTTGTGGATTACAAGAATGGGTTGAAAGTGACGCCTGTTTTTGGCGGGGACTCTGTGGAAGTGAAATTGAGTGTTCCAGGATCATCTTGGAGCTCTGGGGTTGGTGGTGGTGTGGATGAAGATGGTGGTAGTAGTGCTGGTGGTGTTTCTGGGATGAGGGTGATTCTAATGGTGGACATGTATCCCATCTTCAATGCTGTGGTTGGAGTTGATGCAGAGTAATCAGCCAAGATATTCTAAACCACGGTCGTATCATTATCCAATATCGTTATTATGCGGGATTTTCGCAAAATATATTTTTTAAGTATTTTTTAATGGTTTCAAGTTCCATTTCCTTGACTTGCCCCAACAGTATGATATACATATAAAAAACGACAGCACTAGCCATTTCATTGTGAAGTTTCTTTGGCCAGGTTTCGAAGAACGAGGATAACTACAAAAATGAATTAGTGGGCAATTGGAACCCTAATAAAATAAATACCAGAATCGCCTCGAAGGAACAACTTGCTGATGAAACGATCCTTGTTTACAGGCTTCGCCTTCTTTTTACCCTTTCCAGCTTGAGGAGTTTCGGTCCACATCTAACAGACACAAGCGGAATAACAAGATGTTAAATCTCTGATGATCCCAGAAGAGTTATCGAGAATTGAATTCGCGAAAGTTTTTCCGTTCAGAATATGTGTGATGGAATGGAGCTGAATCGCCCCCGCATTATTGCGCAGTCCAAAGGTGAATTTTTGCGTATCCGTTGCACTCGCCCCTCCTCCATTATAAAAAATCCCATGGCAGAATATAGAAAAGATGTTAACCTCTTTGACGTTTTCGAGGACCATGTTGCAGTGTCGGTCGCTGTGGGTTAGAAAAAGACGACTTAAGACAACAAACTCGAATACAAAAGTCAAAGGAGACACGTACAACGCCTTTACTCGCGCCAATAGTTTTCTGTTGTTTCTGCACGAGATCAGGATCTGGGTGTTGTTTTTGACAGACTGTGTGAGGACCGACAGGGGCCCGTTGTTGAACTCCTCCTGCTCGAGCGCCTTGAGCTCCTCGTCAGTCATCTCGGCCCTAATCGCAGTGAATCAAAGCGGTCAGTTCAGCATGGCATCTGGCGCACAGCCCAGCACGCACTTTGGTTTGCTCATTTCTCTCTCTCTTCTTTCTCTTCTTTTTTCGCTTGAATAAATCAGCAAAATGTCCAACTACACCGCCGGCATCCAGGACCCGCGGCCTGCGATGCCCGAGACGATCCAGTTCACGCGCTACTACCCGCGCCGCGGACCATCGGGCGCCGTGATCTTCCTGGGCGTGTTTGCAGTGATGGGCGCGGGGTGGTACTTTGTGGCCGAGAACAACCACGAGAGACGGTAACTTGTTCTTCTATCGTCTATCGTGTCTCTTTTTCTTTCTTCTGCTTTTTTTTCTGACGCTGCGATGCCGCAGAGAGCTGCGCCGTGAAAAGACGTGGAACCGCATCTCGCTGGTGCCGCTGCTGCAGGCCGAAACAGACAGAGACCTGGTGCGTGCGTTGTCTGTCGGACTGTGTGACTGTGTCCATCTAAACTGCTTTTGCTGCTTGCTGCTAGGTGCGTCGATTGGCTGCAAACGCTGCAAAGGAGGCCGAGTTGATGGCGAAGAGCGACAAGGATAAGGACTGGTCGGCTGTTGACTTGAAGACTCCTGTGAAGGGCATCAAGAGATTTGGTGAATACGACGAGACTAGGCAGGAAGCTACCCCGGTCTACTACACGGACAGATATGTTGCTCCAACCTATCTCTTTGTCGCTCCAGACTCGGCTGATAGACTTGCTTCACAATGGTGGAGAGGCTCGCAACTCTTTACCATCAATCCTCCATACCACAACCGGTAATCAGCGATTCTTTTTTTATCTGTTGGATTCCATCCAACTCTGTCTGTGGCTGCCTGAGGCGGTGATTCTCTTTGTTTTTATTTATCATATTTCAGCCATGGTCATTCCGCCGAAGGCGGTATTTTCCTTCATTATTCATACTGCTGAAGGTCATGAATTTCTTTCTTTCTTTTTATACCTCCGTAGGCGGTGAATGTACATTTCTTTCTTTTTCTTTGTTATCATTCTTCGTTCCTAGAATTTGTGAGTTTAACCCACTCTCCCTTTTATAAACAGCTCTGACTGGAAGGGCAAGAAGGACCCAATCAACGGCGACGAGTAGAATCCTCGTTTTTGCGAATAAAAATGTTAACAAACTTGTGTGTGTGTGTGTGTTTTCTTCTTTCCATTCTATTTTTGCATATTGTACTCTTGACCCTCCACAGTTCTGTCACCTTCCAAAATACCTCTGGAAAAATGAAAGTTCAACTGCTCTCGCCTGCTACCAGCGACGCCACGTTAACGCCATCGCTTGAGATAAATAGTGTCTCTTGTGAAATTGAAGTGAACGCGGCTGTGGATTTTATTGGTTTGTTACTGTTTAAACTGTGGCGATCAGCCCCCTCTCTCAACCCTTCCCGAGCTGCACTATTCCGCTCTAATAATCTTTCGGATATCGGAAGAAAATGACCGCTCTTCGTCTTTGCGATTCTTCTGAAGATGTTCTGTAGCGGTGGCACAACTGTACTTTTGTCTCCCGTCACGTGACTCTTCTGAAAACTCAAACTAAATTAAAAAAAAACCAGGCCGCCATTTAAGCAGCCCACGATCCAAAATATCCGCCTCAACAAACATCAAATTACCTGTCCATACTTACTACCCACTTACATGCTCTGATAGCCACCACCGCCTGGTTCCCCGAATCCCCACACCTCGGAAGCGCACGAAGATGCCTCATAAACACTGGCAAAAAAATCGACAAAACATTCTTGAAGGCATCACACGAATCATCTATCCCAGCCCATCACGTTGTGTCTCTGCTTCCCCAGGATTTGGTTCTATGGATTGATCCTGGAAGCGTTGCATATCGATCGGGGCAGTGATTATTCCCCAGTATTGGTGATTTGGGAAGAAGAAGGGGTATCGCGGCGCCGCGTTTTAGAACAACAGATTATCCAGGAACGGTGGAATGCAAGTCATCAGGAGCGTTTGTGGAGCCAGTCCCCTCCGTTGCCGATAAAAGGGGTCACTGATGAAGCATCAGCAAATTGCATGTCAGAAACTGATACGTCAGATACATCGAGTGGTGAAAGCCCATGTTTGCCATCGACATCTGCTTCTTCAACTCAATCAAAGGCACTAAAACTTACGAAACAACTGCCTCTGCAAAAATCGAGAAAAGTTGTCATGCGAATGCCAGAGCCAACGCGAACAAACATTGCTGTTTCGCTCTCTGTTTGAACCGCTGCATTGTTCTTTTCTTGAGCCCGTTTTTTTCTTTCTCGAACACCACATTGCATGAATAATAAATCAACTCTTTTTTTTCATAAAAATCTTTGTCATGACCAGGGTCACAATCCAACGTGACATTGCAAGTCTTTTACTTTTGGCACTAGCAACACGAACTGCATTCGGTGCAGGCACTGAAGCTGGATGGCGAGTGTTGAGTAAGAGCACTTATCTGGGGGACAACTGGCAATAGCTTTAATTCAAGCGCTTCTCCTACGATAGACGGAATAACTGGTGCCTTCTGCCTCCATAACGCGTTACTACCAAACAACCAACTCATGTGTATCGAGAGACCTCATACCCATCCGGTAATGATGGCTCTTTTTCCCCAGTGTTTGGGCGGGATGCTGCTTTGTCCGAATTCTGACTCCTTATGACCCCATAGTACCCCTGGCTCAACCCAAACACCAAAGGCATAACCGTCTCTGTAATATCCATCGACGCCAACGCAGGCTCCATCGACTTCCACACGAAAAGCCCCGTGAAATACAACGCCTTTTGTGGGGGCCATTCACAAGCTGCGGATGGAGGAATTTATGTCGTTGGCGGGGACAGGCAAATCAGTACAACTACGCATGATGCGAGTAAGCAGGAAGATGTCAGTCTTGCGAATAATGCAACTTTTTTGTTCAATGGAATCGATCGGATTCGAAAGTTTTCCCCGGCGACGGGGGTTTGGGATGAATCTGTTCAGATGACTACGGCGCGGTTTGTGATTTTTTTTGGAGTTGAGAATGTCGTGCTTTTGTTGATGATTGTTTCTATTTTTTTTCAGGTGGTACCCAACTGTGTTGACACAAGGCGATGGAACGTAAGAACCTGAGATTGCTCAGGCCCGGGCAACTATCAACTAACATATATACAAACTATAAAAAAAAGGTTATTCATCGCCGGAGGAGATATTAAGAATATTGTGTTTGATGATCTCAGCAACACAATCAATCCAACATACGAATTTTACCCGTCAAAATACCAACCTGCTATTACGAGCGCTTTATTAAAGTGAGAAACAGAACAATTCATTCATTTTGCACTTGTATAAATGTATTTTTGTTTAGTTGGGCGTTCCCTCATAACTTGTATCCAATCTGTGAGTTTTTCAAATCCAAAAAAGTCATACTAACTTACGCAACTCTAAGGCTTTCAACTTCCCAGTGGGAAAATATTCATGCTCGTTTCAAACCGTACAGTCCTGATTGACCCCAAAATCGATCCCAAAAATACTGAGGCAAACACTGTTGAAATCGCGTCTCTTCCAGTTATGGACCATGCACCGTGGATCTATCCCCATACCCCAGCCTCATTCTTGCTTCCAATGAAGGAAAGTACGGGATACACGGCGATTGTTGTCATTTGCGGGGGTTCCAAAAACAGTACGAGTTATGCATCTTCCGATTGCCTGTCTCTGCAGCCTGAAGTACCAGGAGCAACTTGGACAGTTTTGCCGAATATGCCACATGCGAGATTAATGCCAGATAGCGCTATTCTCCCAGGTACCATGACTATCACACTTAAAGGTTTTACGGCTTTCTTAAAAATTGTTTCAACAAATAGATGGAACTATTTTGCTTACAAACGGCATGGGATGGGGCCAAGCTGGTGGAAATGCTGGAGATGCAAATTATGCGGCAGCTCCTGTATTTGTAGCGGATTTATACGACCCTGTGACAAATAAGTGGTCTTCAGCTGGAACAACTACGGTTGCCCGATCTTACCACAGTGGAGCTATATTGCTTGCAGATGGAAGTGTTATTACAACCGGCAGTGAAATGGCCAATTATCTAGACTTTTGGGGAACTCCTACGGCAGTTGGTCCAGACCGAGATTTTGCAGCAATCAAAAGCAGTGCGAAGCCGGATTGTTATCCGACAGTTGAAAAAGTTTGTACAAATCCATATGAGTATCGAATTGGTAAGTTTCGCGACTGTTGTGAGTGTTGCAAAAAATTAATTATTGTTTCAGAGCAATACAGCCCAGCATACCTTTTCAAAGGCCCTAGACCCGTTATCTCTGCATCTGCATCCACTCCAAAATACACGTATGGAAGCTACGTTGCAGTCCCTCTTGAAGCATCTGGACCACTAGCCGCAAGAATCACACTTGTTCGATACACAACCACAACGCACAGCACCAACACTGACCAACGACTCGTGGAACCAAATCTTGTATATGTGACTAGCACCTGTGTTATTTTTAAAGTTCCAGAAAACCCCAATATTGCTATTCCTGGGAATTGGCACATGTTTATTTTGAGTGCTGCTGGGGTGCCCTCGGTTGCTCAAATGGTTTTAATTGGGGCGGGGCCAGTTACAAATGTGACTATTCCGACAACAAATCCAACAAAGACTGGGGGTGCAGCGGGACCGGGTTTTGGGGTTACTGGTCTTTTTGTGGCTTTCATGATTCTAAGTGCATTCTAAGGGGTTAAACTACTTTTTCTGCGTAATTATTATGAGAATAAAACGGCGAACAATTAAGTTTTTCTCATAAATATTTAGAGTGTTTGTGGAAGCCGAGAGGGCGGAGAAAAAAAAAAAGAAGGAAAAGAAGCAAGTGGGAAAGAATGCAACTGGACCAGCTGATAATCACTATAGCAGCAGCGACAGCAACCTCTGTCTATGCTGCAGCAGCGACATCTGGCTGGCGGATCATGAGTGAGTGTGGCCTCATTATTGAGCAAAGGAGCAGAGAGGCTGAACTTTGTTGAAGGCGGCATCACTGGCTCCTTCTGTCTCCACAATGCCCTTCTTCCCGGAAACAAGCTCATGTGCATTGAAAGACCGCATACGCATCCGGTAAGCGGTCGGCGCCGTGCTTTAAGCCTTTAGACTTGAACACAAGCGTTAGTAACACAACCAACAGTATCCTTTTATCAATCCAAACACAAAAGGAGTCACTTCAGTTATAATTTCTATCGATTCCGATGCAGGTTCTATCAGCTATGTGCCTAATCCAATGACATACAATGCCTTCTGCGCTGGGCATTCTCAAGCAGCCGATGGAGGAATCCACGTAGTTGGAGGAGACAGACAAATGAGTTCAACAACGCATGATGCTAGTACTCAGAAGGATCCGAGTGTGGAAGACAGTGGAACGTTTTTGCGGAATGGAATCGATCGCATCAGGAAATACACTGCTGCTGCTGATGGGGGTGTTGGGACGTGGGATGAAAGTGTTCAGATGACGACTCCGCGATGGTATCCAACGGTGCTGACTATGGGCGACGGAGAGTGAGTAGTGGTCGATCCCTGTTCACTTGAGATCTGACATTTGACGTTCTGTTTTTTCCTGGTACAGCTTATTTATTGCTTCTGGCGGACAAAAGAACTTGGTCTTTGAAGATCTTTCTCAAACGAATAATCCAACCTATGAGTTTTATCCATCTCGATACGAAGCGGCAATTTTTAGCTCTGTCTTGAAGTGAGTTTGGAACTTGTTTCTGAAGTACCGTCGCTGATAATGAAATTGGACACAGCTGGGCTTTTCCGCACAATCTCTATCCTGTTGGTGAGTGAATTGGTGTGACGAGATATGGTTGTCTCTGACACTGTATGTTTTCAGCTTTCCAACTTCCAGGAGGGAAAGTGTTTATGATGGTATCCAATCGAACGGTTCTGATCGACCCACGTATCGACCCCCAGGGGAGAGAATTGAATACTGTGGATATTGCCGCAGCGACTCTTCCTGGATTGGATCATGCTCCTTGGATTTACCCCCATACTCCCACGTCATTTATGATGCCAATGAAAGAGAGTACTAATTACACGGCTGTTGTTGTTATTTGCGGGGGAAGCAAGCAATCCTCTTTTTTGGCGGCGGCCGATTGTCTGTCTATCCAGCCTGAAGTTGCTGGGGCAGCTTGGGAACGCCTACCCGATATGCCGAATGCTCGTATGATGCCAGAGGCAACGTTGCTGCCAGGTATGCAGCTCAAGGTGGCTGTTTCTTAATTCACACTGATTGGTTTTTTTTTCGTGGTTCTACAGATGGAACTGTTCTTCTCACCAATGGTATGGGATGGGGACAAGCTGGCGGGAATGGAGGTGAAGCACAATACGCAGCTGCTCCCGTTTTCGCTTCAGACTTGTATGATCCCGTTTCCAACAAATGGGCTACAGTTGGAACAAGCACGGTGGCTCGATCATATCACAATGGTGCTATTTTGCTCGCAGATGGTAGCGTGATCACCACTGGAAATGAAATGGCCAACTACCTTGACTTTTGGGGAAATCCAACGGCGATAGGTCCAATGACTTCGTTTGCGGCTTTATCTGGTGCTGCGAGAACCGAATGCTTCCCAGCCAATCCTACGGGAGTCTGTACTTCGCCATACGAAATGCGAATTGAGCAATTCACTCCAGCGTATCTTGGATCTGGAAAATCTCGTCCTGCATTAACTCCAATTCCATCTGGTACAAAATTCACGTATGGAAGCACAGTCGCCATTCAGTTGGATCCCAAGGGAGCTCCTGTAACGAGGATCACCTTCATTCGTTACACCACCACAACACACAGCACAAACACGGACCAGCGGTTTATCGAGCCAAATGTTCTTTTTGTGAACACCACTCACGCAATTGTCAAGATCCCCCCGAATGGAAATATTGCTCCACCAGGCAATTGGCATATTTTCGGATTATCCAAAGACGGTGTTCCGAGTATTTCTCAAACTGTTCTATTTGGGGCTGGTCCGATAACAACCGTGTCGTTACCCTCCAAAGAGGTGACAACACCATCCAAGTCCAATGGAGCCAAGGGTGTCAATATATTTATAGAAGTTGTTGTTATGGTTTTGAGCTTGGTGTTATGCTGAATAATGTCAATATTATGTTTGCATATGAATCACTTTGACATTTGCCAAGCACCGTTTATAAGCAGTGGTATAAAGAATCGAACATATCCTTTGCTTGTTTTGCAACCATGTTGCTGATTGCTTCCAATTTGATTTTTGCGGCTGCAGCTGCAAGCCCAGGGTGGCGAGTGATGGGTGAGATTTGGAATATTGTGAAAATGGATACTCACCAGTGTCTAAGATGGCATCACCGGCTCATTCTGCCTCCATAATGCACTACTTCCTGGAAACAAGTTGCTTTGTATCGAAAGACCCCATACACACCCTGTAAGTTCCAACCCGAGTCTTGTTACCAGTCCTTTCTGAAATTCAACTTAGTATCCTTGGATTAACCCAAATACTATGGGTGCTACTTCTGTTCTCATTTCGATCGATTCCAACGCTGGATCCATCAACTATACATTGAATCCACATACATACAATGCTTTTTGTGCTGGGCATTCACAAGCCGCCGATGGAAGTATCTTTGTTGTTGGAGGAGATAAACAGTCAAGCACAACCACACATGATGCGAGTAAGCAAGAAGATCCAAGTGCCACTGACATCAAATCTTTCTTGTTCAATGGAATCGATCGAATCAGAAAGTATTCACTTGCACCCAATGAGCCGATTGGGACCTGGGATGAAAGTGTGCAAATGACAACTGCACGTTGGTATCCAACTGTGTTGACGATGGGCGATGGAGAGTAAGCGTCTGGTATTTTCAAACCAGAACCTTTTACTGACTGCTTGCGTCTCACCGTAGTCTCTTCATCGCGTCAGGATCACTGAAAAATCTAGTCTTCGAAGACTTTTCCAATACAAACAATCCAACTTATGAATTCTATCCATCAAGATTCGACCGTGCGATTTTTAGCTCAGTTTTGGAGTGAGTTGATTAACTTGTGGCTGGCAAACATGCTCACTTTCTGGTTGTGTTTCAGGTGGGCATTTCCGCACAACTTATATCCTGTCGGTAAGAGAGTGTTCGTGCCTTTCATTGACATGATAAACATTCAACTGCATTTATTCAGCCTTTCAGCTGCCCTCTGGAAAGATCTTTATGATGGTTTCTAACCGTACTGTTCTCATCGACCCACAAATGGACCCACAAGGCAAAAAGGAGTTAAATACAGTTGAAATTGCCCCCGCTACTCTTCCTGGCCTCGATCATGCTCCTTGGATTTACCCACACATGCCTACCTTTTTCATGATGCCAATGAAGGAGAGCACCAATTACACTGCCATTGTCGTTGTTTGCGGAGGAAACAAATTGAGTACGTTCATGGCCGCCGCAGATTGTTTGTCGATTAAGCCGGACGTTCCTGGTGCCGTCTGGGAACGCGTTCCAGATATGCCAAATGCGCGCTTGATGCCTGTAGCGACATTACTTCCTGGTATGCTCGAGATTACATTTCTCTATTATTGTAATTTGACCAATGATTCATTTCAACCAGATGGAACTGTGTTGATGACCAACGGCATGGGTTGGGGAGTTGCAGGAGGGAATGGCGGCGAAGCACAATATGCAGCCGCACCCGTATTCGCCACCGATTTGTTTGATCCTGTATCTAACAAATGGTCTACCGTTGGAACAAGTACCGTTGCTCGATCTTATCACAATGGAGCTGTCCTTCTTGCAGACGGAAGTGTAATTACGACTGGGAATGAAATGGCCAACTATCTTGATTTCTGGGGTACTCCGACATCTGTGGGGCCACTTTCTGGTTTCGCGAACGTGACTGATGGCGCCAAGCAAGATTGCTTTCCAACAAATCCAAATCGCGCCTGTACTTCGCCATACGAAATGCGAATTGAGCAATTCACCCCAAGCGTATCTTGGATCTGGAAAATTTCGTCCTGTACTGGCTCCGATTCCATCTGGTACAAAATTCACTTATGGAAGCACAGTTGCCATTAAGTTGGATCCCAAGGGAGCTCCTGTACGAGGATCACATTCATTCGATATACTACCACCACAACTCACAGTACAAACACCGACCAGCGGTTTATCGAGCCAAATGTTCTTTTTGTGAACACCACTCACGCAATTGTCAAGATCCCCCCGAATGGAAATATTGCTCCACCAGGCAATTGGCATATTTTCGGATTATCCGAAAGACTGGTGTTCCGAGTATTTCTCAAACTGTTCTATTTGGGGTTGGTCCCGTTGTGGCTGTGGTTACGCCCACCTCATCTTCCGATGCGCCTTCTATGTTTTCAATGGGGAATGTTATTGCTTCTTCTTTGCTGCTCTTCCTCCTCTGTTAAGTTTCGAATTGAATAAATGTTGCTGTGAATCATTAAGGGTCACCTGGTTTGGTCAAGTTGTTTGAAATTGATTGATTTCAAGTTTTCTCATTACAACAAAACAAGATGCAACTGGAGATTTTAGCTTCTGCCCTGGCAGTAGTTACTGTTGTTTCTGCAGCTGCGAGTACTCCTGGATGGAGAGTGCTGAGTAAGTAGGGTGAACCAGTCCATATTGGTCATTGAGCCCTTAAACTAGACGGTATCACTGGCTCCTTCTGTCTCCACAATGCCCTTCTTCCAGGAAACAAGCTCATGTGCATTGAAAGACCGCATACGAGTCCGGTAAGCAGTTGCTTCTCTTCATCGAAATGGTCACAATGGTCGTATTAACCGCTAAAATCGTAGTACCCTTTCATCAACCCTAACACAAACGGAACTACGTCTGTCCTTATTTCCATTGAACCCGACGCTGGATTCATAAGCTATGTACTCAATCCAATCACATACAATGCCTTCTGTGCGGGACACTCTCAAGCTGCAGATGGTGGAATCCATGTAGTTGGAGGCGACAGACAAATGAGCACACCCACTCACGATGCCAGCAAGCAAGTCGATCCAAGCGTAACCGACAGTCAATCATTCTTGTTCAACGGAATCGATCGCATCAGAAAATACACTCCCGAAGCCAGTGGTGGGGTTGGAAAGTGGGATGAGAGTGTTCAGATGACGACCCCTCGATGGTATCCAACGGTAGTGACAATGGGCGATGGAGAGTGAGTACATCATCATTTCGTTCTCCCGTGTTTTAATTGTTTGGCGAAGTCTCTTCATTGCGTCCGGAGGACAAAAAAACATTGTGTTTGAAGACCTCAGCAACACAAACAACCCAACATATGAGTTTTATCCATCGCGATACCAACCTGCTATTTTCAGCACAATTTTAAAGTGAGTTGTAGGTCCTGGTTGAAATTGCTCTGATACTCACGTTTCCTTTTTCTGTTTTAGTTGGGCATTTCCACACAACCTTTATCCTGTTGGTAAGAGCCCCCAGCTGACTTTCTTATTCATTTCAGTCTCGCTGATATTTAATTTCTTTTTGAAATCTGCAGCATTCCAACTGCCTTCAGGAAAGGTTTTCCTGATGGTCTCAAATCGCACTGTGTTGATTGACCCAAAAGTAGACCCCCAAGGGTCAAAAGAAGCAAACACTGTTGAAATCGCTTCTATTTCTCATCCGGATCACGCTCCTTGGATTTACCCACACACACCAACATCATTTTTGCTGCCAATGAAGGAAAGTACCAACTACACCGCAGTTGTTGTCGTCTGCGGTGGAAACAAAAATTCCACCTTTTTTGCTTCGGCCGACTGTTTATCTCTTCAACCTGAGCTTCCCGGAGCAGCTTGGACACCTCTACCCAACATGCCCAACGCTCGATTGATGCCAGACGCAACACTGCTCCCAGGTTAGTCAACCTTGTGGTTATTAATGGTTTTCCACGTCTTAATTACATCATTATATTTGGCTCTTTATTTGACAGATGGAACTGTACTCCTTACAAACGGGATGGGTTGGGGACAAGCTGGAGGAAATGCTGGAGATGCTCAATACGCCGCAGCCCCCGTCTTTAAGACCGACCTGTATGACCCTGTATCCAACAAGTGGTCTACCCTTCCATACGCAAGTACGGTGGCTCGATCCTATCACAGTGGAGCCCTTTTGCTTGCAGATGCCAGTGTCATCACGACAGGCAGTGAAATGGCGAACTACCTAGACTTTTGGGGAAACCCAGAAGCGGTTGGCCCTACTGCGGCGTTTGCGAAGTACACTGGTTTAGGAGCCAAGCCCGATTGCTATCCGTCGAATGAAAACCGAAGTTGCACACAACCCTGGGAGCTTCGGATTGAGCAACTTACTCCACCGTATTTGGCGTCTGGAAATGCTCGTCCTGTTCTATTGACGATTGCTGCTGGAACCAAGTTCACATACGGAAGTACAGTTGGAATTCAACTTGATCCGAAAGGAGCGCCAGTCAAGCGAATTACCTTTGTTCGATACACCACCACAACTCACAGCACAAACACCGATCAGCGCTTAATAGAACCAAACTTGCTTTTTGTGAATTCGACTTATGCCGTATTCAAGATTCCGCCTAACGGAAACATTGCCCCGCCTGGAAACTGGCACATTTTTGGGTTATCCAAGGACAATGTACCCAGCGTTGCTCAAGTTGCTATTTTTGGTGCCTGGGACCGTTACATCTGTTCCTGTTCCTGCTGCCCAGTCAGGTGTGTTCAAGGGCAGTAGCTCAATTGCTATGTTCGTTGCCGTCTTGGGTGCTGTGTTATTGGCGTTGTAGCAAAATTTAGACCATTGCTCTTCTTTTCTTGCCCTCTTTATATTCCTCTTTCCAATTTTGCGTTCCACAGCTTCATCCAATTATAAAGTCAAGTTATATGTATTTTTCACAATGATTTGTTTTGTGATAGTTCCTCGTGAGACATAGTTGCTCCTTTTTGCTGTGTTTATTCGCTTATTAACGGTGCAAATTAAGTGGGGCGGATCAGGGAACGTCAACATGAGTCAGCTTTGGTGTGTTCAAATCTGGTTCCAAAAAGTCAATCAAAAAGAAAGATCCCAAAAACACAACACACTATCTAATATGTTAAGCGCTTCACTTTTGGTAGCAGCAGGCTGCTGTCGTTGCAACTGCCGCTCCCTGCCACTGGCAGCTGGAAAGTTCTTGGTAAGGAGCTTCAATGCTTGAACGAGAACTGGCACTAAATGACCTATTCCAGATGGAGAAACGAGAAGTCTGTGCATCCACTCTCTTCTGTTGCCAGGCAACAAGCTTGTTTGCATTGAGAGACCTCACACCGCCCCCGTACGTTTCAATTTTCTCATATCAGATATTCAAGCTGACTCATTTCCTGTACAATTCCAGTACCCCTTCATCAACCCTTTAACCAATGGAACTACGTCTGTCCTTATTAGCCTTGACACTGCCAAGGAATCCTTTAAATCAGACTTGAATCCCGTAGTATACAATGCCTTTTGTGCTGGTCACTCCCAGGCTGCAGATGGCAGTGTTTATGTCATCGGTGGAGACAAGTAAGTAGCGAAAGCCGACAACGAGCAACTGGTTGAAGTTTTTTGTTTTTTGTACAAAGACAATCCTCTACTTTTGCATTGGATGCAAGCAAGCAAGAGGATCCAAGCACAACCGACAGTCAGTCCTTCCTATTCAACGGAATTGATCGCATTAGAACATATAGCACTGAAAAGGGGTGGGATGAGAGCAAGATCATGACCACTGCGCGTTGGTATCCAACAGTGGTAACGATGGGTGACGGAGAGTGAGTAGACGGGTACGCATCCTGCATTATGTAATTTAAAAATTGTATTCTACAGCGTCTTCATCACGTCTGGTTCTTTGAAGAACCTTGACTTTGATCATTTGGAAAACACCAACAACCCAACATACGAGTTTTATCCATCACGCTATGGACCCAACATCTTCAGCTCTCTTTTAAACTGGGCTTATCCGCACAACTTGTACCCTGTGTGCTTCCAGCTTCCCGGGGGCAAAATCTTTCAAATGGTGTCCAATCGCACTGTTTTGATTGACCCACGAGTCGACCCTCAAGGAGTCCTGGAAGCGAATACAGTCGAAATCGCATCTCTTCCAGCCATTGATCATGCTCCTTGGATTTACCCTCATACTCCAACGGCCTTTTTGCTGCCGCTGAAAGAGAGCAGTAACTATACTGCCACCGTAATGATTTGTGGAGGAACAAAGAACTCCTCTCGATTCGCATCAGCAGACTGCTACTCGATCCAACCAGATATTCAAGGTGCAAAATGGGTTGCAATGCCGAACATGCCACACGCTAGATTGATGCCCGACTCGGCTGTTCTTCCAGACGGTACTATTATGTTAACCAATGGAGATGGATGGGGCCAAGCTGGCTCAAATGGAGGAGAAAGCAATTTCGGTGCAGCCCCTGTTTTGGCCACTGATATTTATGACCCTGTCACCAACTCGTGGTCCACTGTTGGAACTAGCACGGTCCCGCGCATGTACCACAGTGGTGTGGTTTTATTGGAAGATGCAACAGTTATTACGACGGGAAGTGAAATGGCGAATTATTTGGACTTTTGGGGAACTCCAAGCGCGGTTGGACCCGTTGACGCGATGGCCAGTGTTACTGGAGCAGGCGCTAAACCGGAATGCTATCCATCTGGAAAACAAGTTTGCACTCTGCCTTATGAAATGCGTATCGGTAAGCTAACTGCTTTCGCCTGTTGAATTTGCACTGATTTCTCAAACAAAGAGCGATTCACGCCACCGTATCTCTCAAACAATTTGCCAAGACCAATTCTCTCTCCTCTTGAAAAAGGAACCAAATTCGTGTATGGCAGTACTGTCGGTGTCCAAATCAATCCAACTGGTGCTCCCGTTTCACGCATCACATTCGTTCGGTACACAACAACAACACACAGCACGAACACTGATCAACGCATGATTGAACCCAACTTGCTCTTTCTCAACTCAACATATGCTGTGTTCAAGATCCCTCCTACTGGAAACATCGCCCCTCCAGGAAATTACCACATGTTTGCTTTGACTAAAGATGGAACTCCATCCGTTGGTCAAACTGTACTTCTGGGTAGTGGAGTTGCGACTGTAGTTACCATTCCTGCTGGTTCAGCCCCCACTAAGAGTGGCTCTGTAAGCACTATTAGCACTGGCTTGAGAGATTCAACTCTTGCTTTGGTTCTTCTCGCATTTCTTTGAACACTTCTCACCTTCCTCTCATTCTTCTTCAACTTCATATATATGTATTCATCGCTCCGATATTATTGGCTGGGCGTTTTCTTATCCATAAAGCGACGAGATCATAGTTTTCATTGTCGTGTTAAATATGATTGTTATGTCCTTGATTTGGTGTGATAATAGGACTCCAACCTCCAGAAAAAGACATCGCAGTTTCGAAATTGTACTTTCCCACTGGTTCCTTCCACTTAGCTGTCTCCTGTACGCCGGCTGGCTCTATGAGGGAGAATTGGGTCAAGGCCCGAATTGCTGAACAATAAAGGAAATGTTGTGGAACCGAAGGGTTAGTTTCTTTTGTAAAACACGTGAAAAGTCTTTTGGAATAGGGCTTAGAGCTATGAGAGTACTATTGTGAGCGCAGCGCAAAATTCGAATAGCGCTCGATTTTTTGCGCGCTCCCATCCATTTACGCTCCAGCCAACCCATTTGCGCGTTGCCTTGCCGTCGGCCACCCACTCTTTGCAGCGCCACCAGCCTTCCACCAATCGATAGATCGAGATATTGGCTACGCATTGATATGCAGCAAAGGAGTATATCTGATGAACCTAACGCATTCTATTTTTAGGTTGGCAACAGACTGTCGAATCAAGCAACCTCTCTAACACCATCGGCGAGCAGCGTCTTTATGAAACTTTCAATAGAGACTCGATGATTCCTGAACTGTTTTTCATTCATTGACTGCCAATAAATCAGTTTTATTACTATGCAAATGTTCGCACAAAGCTTAAGGAAATGCATATGATTCAATCCTTCAATGAAGCCCGCTGCGTGAGAGACTTTGTAACAAAAATTCATGATGACTAGAGAGGGATTCTGGTGATGTTGGCCTTGTGCGCGATTGGATATTGAAGAAATCCAAAAGCGCGAAAATTGAATTTTGGACAAAAACTACAATATTTACATCTGATCACAAAAACTAGCTGTAAATAACCGTGATGCAATGGATATGGCATCCAAATCCTCTGTTTTAGGGGGATAGAAAAAGTGCCAGATCCGTGCATTCGCTAGTAGCGAATGTGTGATCAGGGGTGCTTTGGATATCAGATCAATGGATTGCGTTTATTTGATTTCAAACTCCGACGACACAAAATGGCCACAATCAACGCTATCTCACGCCACAGACGTCCAGGAAAACCAAGACTAGCTGCGATAGAACCGCAGTCCTTTGTTAGGCCTGTTCCTGAAAACTCTCGATGTCGTAGCTCCGATATTCGCGAAGTTGTGGTCTCAGCTTTTTTTTTCCTCCTCGTCAAAACAAAGAGAAACTGACAATTCGGATAACAACAACAAAAAAGTACTGAAACCCGCCCATTCCCCCCGTTTTCTCCTCCCCATTATGAACAACTTAAACTTGAACATGATTGCCTCCGTGCCCCCAGTGAACCCAACGAACCCAACGAACAACCAACAACAACATCAAACACAGCAGCCGAGTGGATGGGCTTCATCAAACAGCGGCTGGAAGAAGCCTCCACGAAACGGACCTCGCTGCCTTACGTTTTGTCCTGTGCCGTCTCCTCTGTCTCAGGTGAGCGTGTTTGGCTGTACTGACGAAGAAGTCTTTGTTCCCCATTTAGTGGCCCGTCGTGAAGCGGCTTCTATCTTTGGACCTCTTCGATTCTATCGTCCAATGCCACCGCTCCCAGAACCTAAAGTGCCCGAATGTATTCCGAAAGTAGTAATTGCACCAGTAGTCGTACCAGTCCCAGTAGTACAAGGCCCTGTGGTCCAGTATTCGGAACAGAGTTTCTTGGCTATGTGGGCTGCTTCTGCAAAGAAACCTTCGTTTGTATCACCGCCTGTTGTTTCAAAACCTGATCCCGACTATTCCACCTACATCCACCCGCATGTGGCACGTTTCCAATGCCAACCCGATGGAACCATCGCCATCAACCCAGACCACGTATCTGCCATCTCGATCGAGGAGCTCAGGACCAGTGACATCCACCGGAAGCGCGCCAGTCTGCGGTTACGTCGGGCAGCAGGTCCAGTCCCGTCACGCGTCATTAAAGAATTTACTCCCATGTTTGGCTTTGGTGGGAAGGTCAATCCTTTATATGGTTCCTCTGATCCAGAACGTAAGATCCGGCACAACAAGTTTCTTCAACGGGTTGTGGATTCAGCACTTCATCTACGTGGCCTTGCGGGCGCCATCCATCCTCATCACGAAAAATACCAACAACATTACTCCCACTACCTCCTTCGTGCCAAATTGATTACCGTGCCTTCTTGTCTATCACAGCTTCACTGTTCTGACTGTCCCGCTGATACCTCCTTGGAGATTATTAAAGTCATTCCAATTGCAGTGATTGTAAAAGAAGAAGTAGGTAACGGTAGAGCTAACCTCATTTGCCCAGGCACTGCCTCTGCTTGTGTCCCTGTTACTGTGAATGTCGCTGCTAGTATTCCTGCCGCTGCTGCTGTCCCCAAGCCAGTTGGTAAAGCGCGTAAAATTCCAGTCCGACGCAGCAAGCGAATTGCCGCAATGAAGGAACCTCGACGATCTGCTCGATTGGCGGCCAAGTGAATTCATCAAACGTCACCTACAATAACCCAGCCATCACCATCAAAAAACTTCATAAAATACCAAAAAAATTGAAATAAGACAAAAATACCAAAAAAATTGAGTGGGGTGTTTGTGTGTGGGTTCAGGGACATTTACTAACGATCCATTCTTACTGTAACGGTTAAAAGGATGGCAGCGATCGCTAACAGTTTTGTCGTGAATTTAAGTGACCTATTTACGGAGTTGGCAGCAATTTTCGAAGAGTTTTTCTGCTAAGTATCCTTGATGCTTGTTATTTTGCCACACTCCTCAGCCCTGTTTTCTTTTAGAAGTAATCTTCCTCAAGAGCACATCCATAATAGTTGAATAATTTATCGAAAATTGTCGGAGTGTCATGTAAGTATGTGAGCAGCTGCTATCGATCCATTCACGCTATCCCCAACCGTTGTCAGTGATCGGGAAACAAAGGTGAACGTGATTTAGACGACCTGTTCACAAGCGAAACGGCAAAATTTGATGCATAGTTATGCAAGTATTCCCTTGTCAGATGTCTTTCTTTGCTCAGCTGATACTGTTTCTTAGATTCTTCTTTCAAGTCAATAGCAGAGGATTCATTTATCTATCTTTGAGAAGTCAAATATCAAAGTATTCATTCATCTGCATTTGATATCGCGTCAGAAATACAGGAACGACAAGGAGAGGAAAGTTTCTGGTTCGTGACAATAGCTTTTTTAAACTCATTTCCCAACTTACGTTCGCACATCTGAACAGGTTGAGAATACGTGTCTTTTATATTATTGTCTTTTATTATTTTAATTGGGTTGGCTTTCTTTTTCACGTCTTTATTGGGTTTTATTGATGGGTTTGGCACTTGGAGGCGTTGCTCGTGGTGTCGTGATCCCTTTTTTACGGTGGTCCGTATGAACCTGCAAAATTTCAAAAACACAAAAAAACAACTGACCAATCAGAAACCGACCAATCAGAAACTGACCAATCAGAAAATGGACAAAAAAGCACCAAATGCACTAACACAACTTTATTTTGCTGTCAACAAACGCCAACTGTGACATCTAACTCTTTTAATAACAGACACATTGTCTCACGTTATCCCTGTGGCTCTTTTTGCCGTCTCAATACTGTCCACACCGCTAAAAGACTCTGAAATGGCACCCAAAGACCAGCAGTCGCCCATCAACGCATGATAAATCAACGACGAATTCAAGAACTATCCGCTCGCAATGAAGCTGCAGGAAAGAGAAGGAGGAGGCGTGGTGGGGCAGGTTTGGAGGAGGAGAGACCCAAGTTTGACGCCGAAGGTGATGCTGAAGATGATGAGCAGCGTCCAGAGCCGGAAAAGCAAAGAGAACCACAGTGAAATGCTAATGGGTGTATTGAAATTGTTAGCTATCACAGTGAGAGCAATTGAGGTGAAAATAAAGTCGGGATGGTACTTACACAGCAGCGGCAGCGTCGACGGGACCGACACGGCCCAGAGAGCCATAGTAGAGGCTCTGGACAGCGTGGCTGGAACTAAAAGTGCTACATGTCACTGTTAGAGAATGTTGGCAGCGAAAATAAAGTCATGATTGCACTTACACCGCAGCGGCAGCGTCGACGGCTATACGATGACAATGGAGGCATATGCACCACATTAGGAGACAATGCCGTTGGCCAGGAGAGCGGGACACAAGATCCTGCTGGTTGGGTTGGCAGTGGCACGACCGTTGACAGCGGCTGCCGCGGCTATCAGCTCTATGAGCGAAGCAAGCGACCGTGACTACTGGGACTGGAGGTGGTGGACAGCGGTGGTAGTTGGTTGGTTGCTTGGGAGTTGCGTTTCATGTTTTTTTGTCCATTTTCTGATTGGTCAGTTTCTGATTGGTCGGTTTCTGATTGGTCAGTTGTTTTTTTGTGTTTTTGAAATTTTGCAGGTTCATACGGACCACCGTACTTTTTTTTTTTGAAATACAACAAAATCAACCAGTCTATTGGACTGGAAATTGCTTTGCCTTTTTAACCAGGCCGGTATATGGCGTTTGTCTCTGATACCTTGCATGGGCTTGTTGATGTCTTTGTGTTTGATGATGTCAGATTCACGAGAGAATCCAGGAGTGTATGCCAAACTTGCCTATCTAGGAAATATGTGGCAAAAAAAATGGGCATGTAGAAGCAGTTCGAGTGTTGTTAGAAGAGTCCGAAATTTGATCCCTCAGAGGGATCCTTCAAATGCCCCAACTTTTAGAGGGAATCTCTAAAAGTTGGGGCAATCTATTTGCCGTTGTATGAGGGGACACAAAGCAGAATATGATGAAAACAACGCCATTCGAACGGCAATAATCGGGTGCTGCCCTACCAACAGGTTTTTTATTCGAGTATTGTTATATAAAGGAAGGAAAAAAATAAATAGTTTAACATTCCAAAGCCAGTTATTTATTCATACAATGAAATTAAGTGATAACATGAGGTTACGTTTTTTTTTCTGCTGTTGGCTGTGTACTGTGATTGATTCCGTGTGCCCTTATCCGTTACTTTAAGGAGAGATTTTGATGGAAGATAGACTCATGGCAGAAGATACAGCTTTCTCCAACGCCGGGCCACCACCACCACCACCACCACCACCACCGCCAACCACAACATGAGGTTTCACCACCGAGTCCCCAAAAGGCTCTAAACTCCCCACCGGACTCAAAGCCTCCAAATTGAAATCCACCACTCTCAAAATCCCAACCAACAAAACAGTTGTTCCCAAAAGCGCCCAAGGGCCCCACAGATACGCCATCACAGGGAAACTGATATAATACCCACGCATTCCTAGAGTATAGAACATGCTCCCACGGTTGAGCATGCGTGCAACGAATTCAATGCGGGATGCGAGGGCGTGGACTTTGAGTTGGCGGTCGCGCATGTCCTGTTGCTGTTGGTGACGGGGAACTGATCCTTGTCGTCGTCGGGATCCAGAGGTTGCTGTGTTCCTGCGGAGGGAGAGGATACTTTCTGAGGATTGGTTTCGGGATAGGATGGCACGCGCGTGGTTGTTGTTGTTGGTGGTGGTGTTGGTCGTGTTGGTTTCACGAATTGATACAGAATCCATGTCCAAGGCGTTTCGATTTGCATCCGTGTCGATTTGGATAGGATGTTCAACGGTGAGATTGCGCTCCTTTTCGGGTTCTTGTTCTGTCGTTGGCAGGGCATTGTCGTTTTGACCAAGATTTAAACACTCTTCTAGTTCTTGGGCAGATAGATTGATGTTGATGACCATTCCAACGTGATTATAGAATCTCATGCTTTGTGCGAAGCAAAAGAATGCTTGAATATGACAAAATTAGAGTCAATTGAATTGAAAACGCGATTGACGTAAGAAAAAACAACAACTCACCGACACAAAATACAATAAGCAACATCATGACTTTCGGACCAAAGAGTTTATCCAAAACAAATCCAAATTGACTGCCCATTGGATTTCCGGTGGTATCGACAGTTTCTGGATGAGAAACAACAGTGGCGAGGAAAGCTTATGCCGAAAAAAAAAAAAAAACTCTTTTTAGTTTTCAAGCTGATCTTGTCTTAATTTTTTTTAATATCTTATTTGAAATTTACCGATAAAACCAAAGATAATGGCGACGCAGGTGGATGCAAGAATAGATGAGGCCATAATAAGGTTTCGAAGTGATTGCACTGTCGAGGGGTGTTAACTTTGACAGGTTCGCAAAGCGCAAAAAGCAAGAAGTCGAAATCACCTGCAAGAATGTCTTTGTTACTTCCTTTCATGATTGCAGCAACCCATGCCCTCCTAATGATGAATGGCGATATCAAAAAAAAACGACTGTGGAGACAGCACTTATCCAGTATACCTTGAATGAGCAGATAACCCATAGACTGTCTGCTCGGTACAGTTTTTGATCATCCAGACCAGCCAGCTGTGATAACTGGCAAGAAGGAGAGCACTCACACAGCATACCGCAATGTTTGTCGTGGACTCATCCATCCTTTTTATTAGTTTTTTTTCTAACTGTGCTGCAAATCACAAATCTGGTTGTATACAAGGCGCTTTTTTATCATGTGATAAAAAAAAACACAACGTTGTTGGCGAAATTTGAAATTGATCCTTGAAATCCCGAAAAAACACAACACACCCTCGCGCTATGATGGACTTTTACACAACCACTAACATCGCAGTGTCTGCTGCGTGTACACTGCTTTTGATTATGTACCATCTATGGCTGGCCTCTGTCATCAGACGGAATCCAGAGAAGACAGTTTATGGCCTGTCTGCTCATTCGAGGTTTGGGCCCTTTTTTTTTTTATTCTTGGACCGAGTTCCACAACTTTGGCATTTGTCTTAGAAAAGCATGGGTCGCAGCCATCATGAAGGGGCACAAGGATATCCTGGCTGGTAAGAAGAGCGATGCTGCTTAGCATCATGACTCATGTACATGTCAAAACTGAAACAAACAAACACACGCACAACCACATACAGTACAATCCCTCAGAAATCTCATCATGGCTTCATCGATTCTCGCATCTACTTGTGTCGCCATTATTTTTGGGTTTATTGCATTTCTCGCCACTGTGGTGTCTCATCCTGAATCTGTTGATTCGAATGGGAATCCAATGGGCAGTCAATTTGGATTCGTTCTTGACCATTTATTTGGCGTCAAAGTCATGATGTTGCTTGTAGTTTTTTGCGTTGGTACGTTGACTGATGTATTTGTTTTTTGATGTTTTGATGTGTACCTTTTAAACATACACTCTATATAGCATTCTTTTGTTTCGCACAGAGCATGAGATTCTATAATCATGTTGGTCTAGTCATCAACATTAATCTATCACAAGAAGAACTTCGAGGATTGCTTGAATTTGAATCCAATCGATAATGATACGGAATGTGGCGGAGGAGGAAGCATCATTGTATGGAAAGTATAGATGCAGATTTGGGTAGTACGGCGACACTTCCGTCTGGCCTTGGTCACAGATTGACTGCACGTGCTTCAAGTCCCGCTTCATTCACATTCAAGGAATCCACCTAGCGCTAGGCGCACAGATTCATCAACAAAACAATCGGATGGGCTCTCCAGAGCGTACAAGTTTGGCCATGCATCGACGGGAACGACACTTGAATGTGCACCATTTGGCATCACGAATTGAATTTGTGGCACAAATGTTGAATCGCGGGAGCATGTTTTACACACTTGGAATGCGGGGGTATTACATTAGTTTTCCGGTGATGGCGTTTCTGTGGGGGCCATGGGCGTTGTTGGGGACGACAGTTTTATTGGTTGGGATTCTGCGTGTAGTTGATTTTAACCTGGAGGCGTTAAGCCCGGTAAACTACAGGGAGAGCAAGGAGAGTAGGGAGAGTAGCGATGCACACAGGAAGAGCAGTGTCTTGGTGTGTTGATTGATTCTCAGGAAATTGTCAGATTTCTCTCTCCTCTCATCAATAAAAAGAAAAGAAAAAGAAAGAGAATGGACGCAGACAGCGAGCGCAGAAAGGCGGACTCGCAGCGGTCTGCGCAGCGCCGCGCGGCGGCGGCGTTCGAGGCGCAGTCGGCGGCGGCGGCAGCGGCGCTCGCGGACCGGCTGTACACTGTCGCGGCGCGCCTCGAAAAGCCGCACTTTCAGCTCGGGCCGCGCGGCAGTCCGGCGGCGCCGTCGGCGAGTGTTCTTTTTCTGCGTTTTTAAACACGCGTTTTAATCTTAAAACGCGGCCACAGGCGGAGCCCAACAGCGGCACGCGGCCGCTGCGCGCGCGCAAGCCGGCGGTGATCCCGGCGAGCTCGACGAAGCACCGCCGCTCGAGCGCCACGCTGGCCGAGCGGCCGCCGTCGATGGACTTCGGCGATCTGCAGAACATCATCCGCCCGCGCAAGCGCTCCAGCGAGCGCGCCGAGCTCGAGCGCCTCGCAATGCTGCCGCCGGCCCTGGCCGCGGGAAAGAGTCCAACCCTCGGCTTCAGAAAGATCTTATTCCGCCAATCACACCCACGGCTCCTGCAACGCCGCTTGCCGCCGGCCTCGGACCCCGATCAGCTGCAACAGCATCCGCGCATGAAAAGAGTCAGAGTCACTGAGCCCGATAAGGATCAGAACGAAAATAATACTATGGAGTTTGAGTTGACTGGTCTCCCACATCATCGTCGCAAAAGTGTCGTCACTCCATCATCCATTCCAACAACTGCTGCAGCAGTAGCACCCCCACTTGTTCCGCTTGCTCCCATAGCAAAACATCAGAAGGCTGCTAAATTTAAAGACATTTTTGCCTTCATCAAACATTTGGAGAAACATCCTAAAAGTCAGGAATTTGCTTACTTGGTTCCCGTTTCAGATGGTCCCATTAAAGGAGAACAAACTGTTTTTAATCCTTATAATCTTGAATTTGCTGATTATTCGGATTTGGACAAGTCGAGGGGTTATTATACAATGAGTTTGGAGGTAAAAGTCAGCGGAGAATGTTTTTATGTTTATTTTTTACTTTTTACTTTTACTTTTTATTTTTATTTTTTTTTTATTTTTGTTTTTATTTTTACTTTTTGTATTATTTTGCAACACACCGCTGATTGACAAAGTCGAAAACCATACTAAACAACATTCAAAAAAAAAATAGGGAGTTACTTGCATCAACGAAAAGGGAACCAGCAACTTCACACCCCTCACCCAATTCATTCGAGAACGCAACCTCTTCAACTCCCTCCTCCAAATCCCCTTCTTCAAACGATACCGCCTTTGGAAATCTTTTGTAACCTGGAAGCGAAACGTTCTCCGGACCAAAATCCAATTCGCAAAATCCCAACTCACAAAAAACTTGTTCCTCGCAGACTCCCATCTACGAGACCCGCTCCTGATTATTCGCGCACGCTGTATGGACGTCATCAAGAGATCGAGGCTCGTCAAGATTGATTACGGCAAGAGTTATGAGTTGGCCACGTTTATTGGGGAACAGCAGGCGTGGGTCAAGAATGTGGCCGATGGAGTTTTGGTTGAGTTGGAAAAATCAATTCGTGAGATTGTTTCAAAGGCAGGAACAGATTGCTTGAATGAACGTGGTTTCAGTACTCAATTGGCACAAGATTGTGATGATGAAGAGAATGAAGGTGACAAGTTGAGTTTCATGCAGCAGGCGACTCGTAGAACAGAGTGTTCGAGACTGCAACGATTCGTGAAGCTTGTTGATTACCATGTGGTGAATACGTTGAGGATGCTGGCGACAGAAAGCGTTGGCGACTTGCTCAAGGCTATTTACAATGGGTGCACCGACGCTGACGTTGTTGTAAAAGACTTGGAAGAAGATGCATACACGTTGATGGATATTGACTGGTGAAACTCCTCCCATCAGCACTCAGGTTGGGGGTATAGTTGTTGGAAGGGAGGTTGGAACAAAGGAGCTGATTGATTGCGGCTTTGAGAGATTCCCTATTATTCTAACGCGGATTCATCGAACCACCCTCCAAACTCTTGGAGACGGTGGTGGAGGCGCTGACGACGAGTCTGAGGCACCACAAGTTTCCGCCACCACTACCAGCGACTCGCATCATGCCCCCATCAAAAAGAAAAAGAACGATCTTCTGGGTAGAAAACAAGCCCGCCCAATTTGTACCCCTTTTCAAAGTCGAAGCTCGGGATCCACCTGGACACAGCCTCCAAAAGTCCTCTTCATCAACCCATCCGTCGTGGACCACCTAACATGCGTAGACACACTTTTGAAACTCTACATTAGCGCTGTCGAAAAGTTTGAACTCATATCCAACACGATTCCCTTCTTTGACCCAGCAAACCTCACTGGCGGCTCCTACGTGACAGCAGCAAACCAAAGCGCTGAAACAACTGAAACGGGACCCAAAGCAAGCGCCATTATTCTCGAAGACGGATACTTTCGAGAAATTTGCGGTCGCATTCGAGGCGCGCTTGTCGGAATCTTTGGAAATGCAGGCCACTGGATGAAGAATTTTAACGGGGTCAAAGAAATGTGGGTCAATAACCAGTCCTTTGACGGTTTAACGTCTCTCGATATATCCGCTGGGCCCCTCGCAGTCCTTTTCGCAACCGCTGAACACGCTGAAGGAGAAGTGGGCAGCATTGTCATATCGAAAATGAAGGAATTAGAACAAATCGCACTGGCGGAAGCAATGGGCACGGATCAACCGCCTCCAGAAACCAGAACTGACAAGGAATCCGTACTGGAGCTCAGCGCCATGTTTGAAAAACAAAGTGATGGAACTTTTGCGTCTCCGATTGTAAACTACTTTAGTCGCGAATTGGACAAGTTCATGAAGCAACGGCAAGAGATGGGAGCGATCCCGACGAGCAGCAAAGTCAACAACCTTTCCATTGATACTGTGAATTTGAAGAGCATTTTGTTGCCGAGTCCGGAGCGCTGTTTTGCTGACGTGGCAAAGTTGCTGACCGCATGTGGCGCGTGATAAAAATGAGCTCTTGTTGGGGATTGTGCAGCAATGGGTTGTGACGCTGAAAACCGACACCTGCAACTGTGGATTTATTTGTGGATTATCTGGGCTCTTTGCACCACAGTTGAGTTTTTTTATTATTTATTTATTTTTTTTTACTTTTTTTTACTTTTTTTTTTTTGATTGATTCCCGTTTTTTACTGGATACAAACTAAAAAATTCAACACCTCCAAAACCCAGTCAAAAACTCATTAGCCCTTGTCGACAAACTCTTTGATGAAGTCAGCCGCCTCTACACTCTTATCGACACATACAAGATCAAAATCCCACCAACCGAACTAGCAATGTTTCAAACCTTGGGCCCAACACTTCGTCAACTCAAGGAAGCAGCCGACATGGCCAGTGATACCAAAGACGACAACATCGCCAAATTCAGCGCCGACCTCGAAAAGCAGCTGTTTGATTTAACTCAAAGCGCATTCGACTGTACGAAACAAGGCATTGGATCCCCAGTATTTTGAGTATTGTCAGCAGCGGCGGGCCAGAGAAAACGATTGAAGGGCTTTTGGATACCAGTGGGAAGCTTCAGGAGATGATTGCGCTGAAAGGGAAATATGAGCAGTGGGCAGAGATTTTCAAGAATGGCGGTGTGCCGCCTGTGGTGGGTGCTGAAAAGAAGGAAGGGGAGGAAGAGAAGGCGCCACCTAAGCCGGGTGAAGTTAGCATCTTTGAGGAAGTTGAAGCTGAAATCAAAATGAGGATGTCGCTTTGGACTAGTTTGCGTGATTGGGAAACGCTGACAACGTATGAAGACTGATTTGTCTATCTTTTACACTTCTTGTGCGAAATTAACTTTGAATTTCGACACAACAGGAGCTGGAAAACTCAACCTTTTGAAAGTCTTAAACACCGAAGAGATTAATACCCAAATCGCTGCATACATCAAAGTCGTGTACTCGTTGGACAAAGGACTCCCTCCCAACGATGTCGTCCCAAAACTCAAGCAACTCGTGGATTCATATAAATCAATGTACACAACTATCGTGGACCTCAGAAACCCGTCATTGAAAACACGTCATTGGGACAAGATCCAAGAAATTCTGGGGAAACCACTCATTCGAGACGAAACCCTCACTCTGGAGAAGCTCATTGAACAACGAATTTTTGATTTCAAGGAAGACATCAGCAACACATCTGGCCAAGCTTCTTCCGAAGCGGCTTTGGAAGAAATGCTGAGCAAAGTTGTCAAGCTCTGGAGTGACACGGAATTCATTGTGTTGCCCTACAGAGACTCTAAAGATGTTTTCATCCTTGGTGCCATCGATGACATTCAAACTGCGTTGGAAGACAGTCAAGTCACCATTGCTACAATCAAAGCGTCCCGTTTTGTGGGGCCTATTAAAACGGAAGTCGAACGATGGGACCGAATGCTCATGCTCTTTTCCGAAACTTTGGATGCATGGATGGTATGCCAAAGGAACTGGCTTGTACCTCGAAAGTATTTTCTCTGCGCCAGACATCCAACGTCCAACTCCCGGACGAAGCGAAGAATGTTCCAACAAGTTGACCGATCCTGGAAAGACGCAATGCGCAAAGTCTCTAGAAACCCCAACGCAATGAAAAGTGGGACCATTCCTGGCCTGTTGGAAGCATTTCAACAAAACAATGGCCTCCTGGATCAAATCCAAAAATGTTTGGAAGATTACCTTGAATCCAAGCGGCTCTTGTTTCCACGGTTTTATTTCCTATCCAACGACGAGTTGTTGGAGATTTTGTCGCAGACGAGAAACCCACAAGCTGTTCAACCGCACTTGAGCAAGTGTTTTGATGCCATCAAGAGTTTAGGCTTTTCCAATGACGCGAAAAGCATTGATATCATGTCCATGATTAGTCCCTGAAGGTGAAAAGGTGCCCTTCTTGAAAACCATCAAAGCCCGTGGAAACGTTGAAGCTTGGTTGAGTTCCGTTGAAGAAGGGATGGTTGCAGTTTTGAAAAAACTCACCAAAGTCGCTCTTATTGATTATGAAAGCAAGAAACGAACGGATTGGGTGCGAGAACATGCAGGTCAAGTTGTTGTTACCGCCAATCAAGTGATATGGTGTCGAGATGTCATTGAGTCAATCAAGAACCCTGATCCAAACAAAGAGCTTCAAAATATGAAGCAAAAATGCATCAATAATTTGGCTGGGTTGGCGACGCTGGTGCGTGGTGATTTGACTAAAATCCAGAGAGCCATCTTGGGAGCACTTATTACGATTGATGTCCACAACCGTGATATCATGCAAGGCCTTATTAATGCGAAAGTCTCTGGGCTGAATGATTTTGAATGGACAAAGCAACTAAGGTACTATTGGGATATGGAAGTTGACACATGTCAAGTGAAAATGTCATCATCTGTGTTCAACTATGGATATGAATATCTGGGATGTTCTCCTCGGCTTGTTATCACTCCTCTGACTGATCGCTGTTACTTAACATTGACTGGAGCCATGCAATTGAATTTGGGTGGATCTCCAGTGGGACCAGGTAAACTACGCCGAATTTTTTGTTCTAAAAGGGCCAACGAATTGATTAATGGTTTTTTTTTTTCGCCGAACAGCTGGTACTGGTAAAACCGAAACCGTCAAAGATCTAGCAAAGGCCATGGCCAGACAGTGTGTCGTTTTCAACTGCTCTGACGGAATGGATTACAAAATGATGGGGAAGATGTTTGCTGGTCTTGCACAGTCAGGCGCATGGATTTGTTTCGATGAATTTAACCGAATCGATATTGAAGTGTTGTCTGTGATTGCTCAGCAGCTTCTTACAATCAAGAGTGCAAAAGACTCCAAATGTACCCGATTTATTTTTGAAGGGCGCGACATTCGACTCATTGATACTTGCGCTGCCTTTATCAGTTAAGCTCAAAAAATTTCTTTAATCATATTTTCTGGAAATCTAAACAAGGGACTATTAGCCATGAATCCTGGTTACGCTGGACGAACTGAACTTCCCGACAACTTGAAAGCGCTCTTTAGACCAATTTCTATGATGATTCCAGATTATGGTCTTATTTCCGAAATTATGCTCTTTTCAGAAGGGTTTGAGAGTGCCAAAGCCCTCGCTGGAAAAGTTACAAACTTGTATAAACTCTGTTCAGAACAACTCTCGCAACAAGACCACTATGATTTTGTTGAGTAACTTGGTTTTATCGCGTGTTAAAAAAGTATTGATTGAATTTCAATGACTAGGGTATGAGAGCTGTCAAGTCTGTGTTGATTATGGCAGGCGCCTTGAAACGATCTCATCCGGAACTGACAGAACAAGTTGTCTTGATTCGATCTCTTCGAGATTCAAATTTACCCAAATTCTTGGTCGAAGATATAAGTTTGTTCAAGGGTATCCTACAAGACTTATTCCCCGGGATCGTGGTAAAGGAAGAAGACTTTGAAGTCCTCAACAAAATGATCAAGGAAGTAATGAAGGAGAAGAATTTGGAAATTGTGGATGCTTTTGTTACGCGAGTTTGTCAACTCTTTGAAACCAACAGAATTCGTCACGGAGTTATGCTTGTCGGGTATGATACAATCAGAACACACTTTGATGGAGATTTTTCGCTGATTTTGCTTATTTTCATAGCCCAACTGGTGGAGCAAAAACAACTTGCTACCAGATACTTCAGGAAGCCTGCACGAGACTTAAAGGAACTGATGCCAAACAGTCAAGATTTCCAGAAAGTAAAAACTTGGGTATTGAATCCCAAATGTGTTGCTATGACTGAACTTTATGGAGAATTTAACCTTGGTATCTAATTTTTTGGTTTGTCTTGTATATTATTCACACTGGCTTGAATTCTAGCAACGATGGAATGGAAAGATGGTCTGATTGGTATCATATTCCGTGAACAAGTAGCTGATGATACGCCTGACGACAAATGGACTGTCCTAGATGGTCCAGTCGACGCCCTTTGGATTGAAAACATGAACACTGGTATTTAACATCAGCATAGATTGATATCTGAATTAACGCACTCTTTTAGTGCTTGATGATAACAAACTTCTGACGCTAATCAACGGAGAACGCATCAAAATGAACAACACGATGCATATGTTATTTGAAGTAAACGATCTTGCCGTTGCCTCCCCTGCGACAGTCAGTCGCTGTGGAATGGTTAAGTTGTCAAATCACAAAAAAAAAATTCTAAAATAATTGATCAGGTGTACATGGATCCCGCTTCAATTGGCTGGTGGCCCTATGTTAAATCTTGGATTCGCAAATTTCCAGAACGAGTTCCTGATGAACTGAAGACATATCTGCACTCATTATTTGAAACTTACGTCGGATATCGGACTGGCTTTTATGAGACGCATGTGCAAGGAGTATATCAAATCTGTCAATTTCAATCTTGTTGTTTCTCTCTGCAAAGCTCATTTCGTGCTTTATTGAAAATCCTGAAGTCAACTTTGCTCAGCAGCCTGCCGATCCTCAAAACACTCTTCAGCCATATTTTCTTGTTTTGCTACGTTTGGTCCATAGGAGGAAATCTTGCGGACGGAAATCAAGATCTGTTTGACACTTTTGTTAGGGACACCTTGGAAGCAAAACCGATCGCTGATATTTCTCTGCCCTCTTTGAGCGTGTTCAGCTACTATGTTAATATTAAAAGGAGAACATTCGGGCAATGGGATGAACTGGTTCCTTCGTTTTCATACAATTCGGAAATTCCATATTTTAAAATGATTGTGCCCACTCAAGACACCGTCAAATACTCTTATCTTCTTGAAGCACTTCTTACAAATGGCTATAGGACATTGTTTGGTGGAGGTACTGGAGTAGGAAAGAGTGTGATTGTTCAGGATCTGCTCAATCGCATCAGCAAAAAGAATGGCTTTATGCCAGGTGTCACTCAACTTCTCTGCGCAAACCAACAGCATCCAAACCCAACAAGCGATGGAGGCAAAGTTGGAAAAGAAGAGGAAGGGTATTCTGGGCGCTCCTTCTGGGTTCAGGAAAATTGTCTTGTTTGTGGACGACTTGAATATGCCGAAGCTTGATACTTATGGATCACAGCCTCCGATCGAACTTATCAGACAGTATATTGACTTTGGTGGATTTTATGATCGAGAGATTATGCAATGGAAAGACGTTCAGGATATTGAAATTGTTACCTGCTGCGCTCCACCAGGGAGGTATGTGTAATGCCTTATTTACAGGAAAATCTGAGCAGACTTCTAGGTGGCCGCAACAATGTGACTCCACGACTTCTTAGACACTTCAATATGCTCAATATTCCAGCACCGAGTGAACAGTCAGTTAGCCACAATTTTCAAATCCATTGTAGGACGGTTTCTTAAAACCGTTCTCTTCTGAAGTGAAAGGTTGTAGCGAAGCTATAGTTCTCTCGTCAATTGAAATTTACCGGAGCATGTGTTCGGAGTTGCTTCCAACCCCTGCAAAAAGCCATTACACGTTCAACTTGCGCGATTTATCCAAAGTAGTCCAAGGAATTCTTCAAATTAGGCCCGTCAATATTCAAACTAAACTTGATATTGTGAAGACTTTCTGTCATGAAGCATCACGGGTCTTTCACGATCGGCTTATTGACGACGCTGACAGAGCCTATTACAACAAGCTTTTATCCGAACTAGTGGAAAAGAACTTTAGTGTTTCGCTTCCAAGTGAAACCATGGGAGAAAAGCCAATCATGTTTGGGGACTTTGCCAAGAAAGGAGTTCCTGCAGATGAACGTCAATATGTTGAGTTCCAAGATATGAATATCTTGAATACTCTACTAGAAGAGTATTTAGAGGAGTACAACGTTACTATGAATAAGGAACTTCGTTTGATCTTTTTCTTGGATGCAAAGCAACACATCACACGAATTTCCAGAATCATCAGACAACCTCGAGGCAATGCATTACTGGTTGGAGTTGGAGGTTGCGGTAAACAATCTTACACTCGCCTCGCCTGTCATATCTCGGACTTCCATTGCTTCCAAGTAGAGTTGACCAGAACATACGGAGAAGTTGAATGGCATGAAGATCTCAAAAAGCTCTATATTGCTGCTGGAGTTGAGGGCAAAAACTCTGTTTTCCTCCTATCTGATACCCAAATCAAAACAGAGTCATTCTTGGAGGACGTTAACAATATTCTTAATTCTGGAGAAGTCCCGAATCTATTCCCACCAGAAGAAAGAGAGAAGATATTTGCAGACTTGAGACCATTGGCTCGTGAGAAAGGACTTACAGAAGATCGTGATACAATGTATCAATTTTTCATCAGTCGTGTCAGAGACAACTTGCATATCGTCTTTGCCACGAGTCCCTGTAGGAGACACGTTTAGAAATAGATGCCGTATGTTTCCATCGCTGGTTAACTGCTGTACTATTGATTGGTTTGACGAGTGGCCAAGGGAAGCCCTTCTTTCTGTGTCCAAAAGATTTCTGGAATACGTGGAGCTCGGATCCAATGAAACGAAGGCGAATATTGCTCAAATGTGTGTGGAAGTTCATAGCTCCGTAGGAGCAACCGCAAAACGATTCTATGCTGAGCTCAGGCGGAGATACTACACGACTCCAACCTCATATCTTGAGCTTATCAATTTGTACGTGTCTATGCTTCAGGAAAAAAGAAAAGAGCTCGGCGCAGCTCGAGACAGATTGGTCAGCGGATTGAATAAGCTTGCCGAAACCAACGAGCTTGTGGCAAATATGCAAGTTGAATTAAACTCTCTTGGGCCTGTCTTAAAACAAAGTGCCATTGATGTCGAAGCTTTGATGATAAAAATCGCCAAAGATCAAGAGGTTGCAGATGCAGTACGTAAAGTCGTCGCTGAAGAGGAAGCGATTGTTCGTGTCAAGGCAAACGATACCCAGGCCTTCGCTGAAAACTGTCAAAAGGATCTCGATGAAGCGCTGCCTGCACTTGATGCCGCTTACAAAGCCCTTGATGCTCTGGACAAGAAGGACATTGCTGAATTGAAAGTATTCGCGAAACCGCCAGATGCTGTGCTCATGGTGATGGAAGCGATTTGCATATTATTTAAAATGAAGCCCGATTGGGAAAACAGCAAGAAGCTTCTCGGAGATCCGCAATTCATGAAGAAAATGGCAGAATATGACAAAGACAATATCCCTGAAGCCATTCAAAAGAAGGTGAAAAAATACACCGAAAACCCGGCTTTCACGCCCGAAGCCATTGAAAGAGTTTCTAAGGCCTGTAAATCTATTGGTATGTGGGTTATTGCAATGGACATATACTCGCGAGTTTTCAAAGAAGTGGCACCAAAGAAGAAGAAGTTGGAAGAAGCCCAGGAAACTCTTGAAACTACTCGAGCTGCTTTGGCCGCTAAAGCTGCAGCATTGCAAGAAGTCGAAGATCAGCTCAACAAACTCAAGGAAACGTACGACAATTCTATAAGAAGTAAAAAGCAGCTGGCCGACAAGATGGAAGAAACAACCATGCGAATGGCGCGAGCAGGAAAGCTGACTCTCGCTCTTGCCGACGAACAAATTCGATGGACGGAATCCGTGGCTTCGATGAACTTTTTGATTGACCAGCTAGTGGGAAATATTTTCTTGTGTGCCGCTAGTGTCGCATATTACGGCGCTTTCACAACTGCATATCGACAGGATCTCGTTCTGGAATGGATGAAACAATGTCGAGACTTCGGAGTTCCAGTGACCGATAATTTCAGCTTATTAGAGCACTTGGTGGATCCTGCCGTCGTACGTGATTGGAATATACAAGGCCTTCCAGCAGACACGTTATCAACAGAAAATGGAATTCTTGTAACAAGAGGTCGAAGATGGCCACTCATGATTGATCCACAAGGACAAGCCAATCGATGGATCCGAAATATGGAAGGCACTTCATTGAAAGTGGTCAAGTTGTCTGAACCTAAGTTCTTGAGATCGTTGGAAAATGCTGTGCGAACAGGACAGCCGGTCCTCATGGAAGACGTAGGCGAACAGCTGGATCCTGCTATAGAACCTCTTTTATTGAAGCAAACTGTTCGTCAAGGAGGGCGGTTGCTTATGAAACTCGGTGATTCTATGATAGAATATGATCGGAACTTCAAGCTCTATATTACGACCAAGCTATCAAACCCTCACTATCTGCCTGAAGTTTGCATCAAAGTCACTATTATTAATTTTACGGTCACGAACGTTGGTTTAGAAGGGCAACTCCTCGCGGATGTCGTTAAACTCGAAAGGCCCGAATTGGAAGAACAGAGAAATTCGCTCATTGTCAATATTGCAAATGATAAAAAGCAGTTGAAAGATATCGAAGAAAAAATTTTGAGACTTCTCTTCAATTCTCAAGGCAATATTTTGGATGACGAAGAGCTCATTAATACTCTGAACCAATCAAAAGTTACATCAGCCGCCATTAAGGAGAGAGTCCATCAAGCAGAGCAAACAGAAATTGAAATCAATGTTGCTCGTGAGAAATATAGACCAGTGGCGATTCGAGGATCCGTTTTATACTTCGTCATTGCCAATTTGGCCGAAATGGATCCCATGTACCAGTTTTCTTTGAAATATTTCAAGAATCTTTTCAATCAATGTATAGTTGAAAGTCCAAAAGCCGATGATTTGCTAAAGCGAATTGAAATATTGTGCAATGAAACAACCGCAAACATCTTTTCAAACGTCAGCCGAGGACTATTTGAGGCCCATAAGCTAATATATGCATTTATGATTGCATGCAGTGTTATGACACAACGAGGAGACATCACAGAGGCCCAAATGAACTTCTTCTTACGGGGCAGTTCACGGTTGAGTGACAATGACCCACCGAAACCACAGGAGCGATGGTTTACTACATATATGTGGCAAAATTGCTGCGATGTTGCTGCAAATATTCCTGAATTCGCTTATATTTTGGATCATATTCAAATGTACACTTCAGAATGGGAAGAGCTAATTAACTCAGACAATCCGTTCACGGAATCTGTGCCTGGAACGCACGAAACTCCGCTGACTGATTTCCATCGGCTGATTTTAATTAAAGCGCTTCGGGAGGAGAAATTGGTTTCGGCTTGCGTTGCATTTGTCCAAAAGAATATGGGGCAACACTACATTGATATTCCGCCTCTTGATCTTTCAAAAGCCTACAAAGACACCTCCCATTTAGTTCCGCTCATATTTATTTTGTCATCTGGATCGGATCCAATTTCTGCTTTGATGAAGTTCGCTGCAACCAAAGACATGAGCTCCACGGACAAGCTCCTGATGATTTCTTTGGGCCAAGGGCAGGGACCGATCGCTGAAGAGCTCATTAGAAGAGCCACAAAGCGAGGAGATTGGGTCTTTTTACAAAATTGCCATTTGGCTGCTTCATGGATGGGGCGATTGGAGAACATCATCAAAGACTTCGCAACGCCTGAAACGCCCATCAATCATAACTTCAGGCTCTTTTTGTCCTCAATGCCGTCCAAAGTGTTTCCATCGTCGGTATTGCAAGATGGGGTGAAGGTCACAAATGAGCCCCCAAAAGGATTAAGAGCAAACATTGCTCGAAGTTTTGCAGATATTTCTCGGGATTTGTTTGACGAAGCACCGCCGCAGGGTGTGAAATTCAAGAAACTACTATTCGGTGTCTGCTTTTTTAACGCCATTATTCAGGAGAGAAGTAAGTCTCATGATTATTGTGATAGTTTGCTAATGACTCTCTTCAGAGAAATTTGGGCCGCTTGGTTGGAATATTTGCTATGATTGGTCAAACTCTGACTTAGAAGTCTCAATAATTATGCTAAAGAACACTCTTCAAGAGTCTAAACAGATACCATGGGATGCCTTGATGTACTTAACGGGCGAAATCACATTTGGAGGACGTGTCACTGACGACTGGGACAGACGAACGCTTAATTCCATTCTTTCAAAGTTCTACACACCGGACATTTTGGAGGACAGTTACGTTTTTTCGCCTTCTGGAATTTATTATGCACCAAAGGACATGGACTTGAATGGATTTAAGGCATATATCGACAGTCTTCCATTCTCAGAAGAGCCCAGTATTTTTGGCATGCATGAGAATGCCAACATATCCTATCAAATGCAAGAGGCTAAGAGGGTCATTAAAACTATTCTGGAAGTTCAACCAAGAGTCGTTTCAGGCGGGTCAGGAAAGACCCCGGAACAAGTTGTTTCAGAAATAGCGACAGCCATTTTGGACGGGCTGCCTGGATTACTGTTCACAGAGCCCATGCCTGCTGGAACACAAATACCGGGTAAACCAGACCCAATGCAGCAAAAAGAAGTGATGGACAACTTGTTCAAGAAGGACGATCAAGGTCGAATGTTGAACTCACTCAGCACTGTGCTCTGCCAGGAAGCGGCTCGATTCAACAAATTGCTGACGTTGCTGAAAATAACACTCGAAAACCTTATTAAAGCCGTCAAAGGGCTGGTTGTCATGAGTGCTGAGCTGGAAAAAGTCTTTCAAAGTTTGCAAAATAATGAAGTATGTCTTTCACAGCAATCTCTTTGTGTGCTGACAAATTTCTTGTAGGTACCTAACGTATGGGCCAAAGCAGCCTACCCATCTCTCAAACCATTAGCTTCCTGGGTGAAAGATCTTAAGCTTAGAGTTGAATTTTTGAACGAATGGCTGGATAACGGACAGCCATCATCGTTCTGGCTTCCTGGACTGTTTTACCCACAAGGTTTTCTGACTGGAATCCTTCAGAATCATTCGCGCAAATACAATATTCCGATTGATTCCCTCATATTTGCGTACAAAGTGACTTCCTATGAGACTGGGGATCTGGATATTGACCAAGACGTATCGTTTGCAAAACCGTCAACTTCGAAACCTGCTACTGACGAAGATCGCCCAGAAACCAGCCCCAAGGAAGAAGATGAAGATTTTAAAAATTATCCTGATGCAGATGGTGTTTTAATGCGTGGGCTTTATATTGAAGGCGCTCGCTGGGACAGGCAAAAGGGTCTGTTGCAAGATTCATATCCCATGGAGATGTTTTCGGTATGCAAAAGTCACCTAAATTAATTTTTGAGGCGTGGATTAACTCTTCTAATATTCAGATGATGCCATTGATTCGATTTGTACCAACTCAAATTCCTCAAAAAAGCTCATCTCTCTTTGTTTGCCCACTTTACAAAACGTCTGCTCGCGCTGGAACTTTATCTACAACAGGACAATCCACAAACTTTGTTATTTCCGTTAATTTGAAAACAGACATGGCTTCAGATATTTGGGTTGCCAAAGGCGTGGCGTTGCTTGTGAGTGATTTGCGGTTGTCTCATGCATCCATCCAACATACTGACCTTTTCCCCAATACTTTACTTTCTTTAACAGTGCCAGCTAAATACTTGATTTTTCCATTTGACTTGTTAATTTTTTTCCCTTCTGATTGTTTCAAATAAATCTGAAAGTACGATGAATATCAGAGAGACAGTCAAAAAGAGTGAGCCGGATCCAATCCATAGCAGCAGGAAGCTCAAAGAATTTCGATAGGAATACTGGGTGGATATGATTCGCTCCGTTCAGCCAACCTCGCGTTGGAAGATTGTTGTAGTTGACAGCAAGTCTTTGCGTATCCTCAACACAGCCTGTAAGATGGCGGATATTCTCGAAGAAAACGTGACGCGTATGTGTTATAGCGGGATAATAGTACTAGTTGACTAATCGAATGGCCAGTTGTTGAGGATATCTCCCGGAAGAGAACAAGCTACCCCACAAAAGAAGCTATCTACTTTATTTCCCCGACTGAAGAATCAGTCGCCGCTCTGGTTGAGGACTTTACGCGCCCGAAACCAATGTATGCAAAGGCGCATATTTTCTTTACCGCGCGTAAGATGAAACCAAGAATTTTGGGTTGACAGCTTTTCTTCTAACCTGTAATGCAGCTTTAACCGATGCTCTCTTCGAAAAAATTGATCGCGGACAGTCTCAGGCTTCTGTTAAATTTATTGGCTGTCTCAAGGAAATGAACATTGATTTTTTGGGTTAGTTCTTGTGAGTGGTTGCTTTTGACACACTCACCATCAATACAGCGCAAGAAGAACAAGTGTTCACCATTAATCATCCCCACTCGCTCTATCATTTATATAATCCGTCATCTCCCACACAAACTAGCATTGAAATTGCATCGATGGCGAAAAAGCTCCTGTCTGTGTTTTGTACCCTTGGGGAATTACCCCACATTCGATATCATGATCCGACGGGAGAGCAAGATAGCTTAAGTTACCGCCTTGCAACGGCACTGCAGGCCGAACTGGATAACCTCCAACAAGCGGATCCCGACTTCCCCCCGAAATCCACTTTCAAACAACCAGTATTGATTCTTTTGGATCGATCATTCGATTTAATGAGCCCTCTCATTCACGAGTTTACATATCAAGCAATGATGAATGACTTACTAGTTTTGGAAGATGGAAAATATGTGTAAGTTGAGATGAGAAGCTGATTCTGGGTTGACCAGGTTTCCTTCAGTTATCAAGCAGAAAACAATGCTGCTGACGATGGTCCATTCGAAATCAAACGACCCTAATGTAAAGCAAAGGGCTTTGCTTGACGAATCTGATGCCATTTGGGTAACGTTTGATATCTATAATTATTTGATTCAACTCTTTAAAATGACAAAACAGATGCTTATTCGTCATTGGCATTTTGCTGAAGCAGTTGAATATGTTCGAGATAATTTTAATAAGTTTTTGGTTGAAAACAAGGCGGCGGCATCCATCTTGAATTCAGACCCGTAAGGAACTAACATTTCACGCTTCTCTTTCTAAGAGCACACAAGCATATCATTACAGATCAAAGAGAGGAATGGATAATCTCAATGATATGAAGGATACGATTACTTCTTTGCCACAGTTTCAAGAAATGAAAGCCAAGGTGGAGAAACGTTGTGTTGTCCGACAATACTAACAAATCACATCAGTATTCTGTTCATATCAATATTTGCCAAGAATGCAAGTCAATTTTTGAAAGGAGACGGCTGGATGCCGTTGCAGCTGTTGAGCAGGTTAGTTCTAGCTTGTAAAAATGTGTTTCCTTTAAAATACACCACCAGGACTTGGCAACAGGAGAAACTGCTGCAGGAACTGCACCGAGAAATATTATGATGGATATGACTCCGATTTTGATTGACACTGTTATCCCGTAGGTTGACATTGGGTGGTACCTAAATCTGAACCCAAAATAGGCCATACGACAAGCTTCGAATTCTAATGCTCTATATTATTGCTCAAGAAGGCATCCATGATATGGATAGAAAGCGCTTGCTAGATGCAGCAAAGTTATCTCTGGAGGACTCCCAAGCAATTACAAACTTGGGGTATATGGGGGTTCGACTCAGTACCAATCAGGATAAGAAGAAAAAACTAACCAAAGAGAAATACTCCTACTATGGTCGAGTGGCAGAAAAGCGTAAAAAGAAGAAGAAGAAGGCGGATGGGGATTTACCGTATGACTTGTCACGGTTCGTCACCATGCTGAAGTACATACTGGAGGTAAATGCATGAATAGTGTTAAATTTTAAAAGGTCTGATTCGATTTGTATCTGTAGGATCAATTAACTGGGACGCTGGATACACAATTATTTCCATGGCTTAAAACGGCACCAGTCGAAGATGCCCCACAACAAGCAAAAGCGAGCAATATTCAGAAAGCTTTTAGATCTACCAATAATGCCCTTCAACCTCTTCCAAATGCAGGAAATGCATATTCTTTGAGAACCACTCGTGCTTCTTGGGTTCGTTCCTCTTTGAGTCTCTGATTTTCTAATAGAATACTATTCAAAGGCCAAAAAGCCCAAAATCGCCTCTGGTGATGGCTCTGGAAACAACGGAGCCGCTACTATCATCGGCGACGCTGAAGATTTAAGAAAAAACGGATCCCGAACCATTGTCTTTATCATGGGAGGCGTCACTTACTCAGAAATTCGAGCCAGTTACGAAGTGATTAAGGAATACAAGCGTGATATTGTTCTTGGTTAGTTATAATATGTATATATTGGATAAATTGACGTTTGTTTCAATTGATTAAGGATCAACTGCCATTATCAATTCCACCCAATTCATTAATGTCCTCAAACAAATTCACGTAAAGATGACAAACGAGGGGTCGGCTCAGTTGAATCTCTACGGAATGAGATAAATAAGACTCATGGATCTGACAGCATTTTTATTCCAAAGTCGGCTGCTGGGAGCATCAACAACCTTGCAACCGCAAGTGCTGCAAGCAATGCAACAGGACCAAAGGAGGAAGTGGCAGCAAAAGAAAAGAAGCCGTTTGGAAAGTTCTTTAAGAAGAAGGAAAAAGAGTAGGAATCTCGAGATAACCAAATATTATTTGTCACATAAAGAACTAGGGATCACCTGATCCGTTAAATGATCACTCATGAAACAGATTTCATGAAACAACCGTGAAACACTTGTGGAGCCAAGATCAAAAATTCAGTATCAAGTTAAAACAATCCCCACCTGTAAATTCTTTTTGTTTCACTTTCGTACACCGTGCCGTTTCGAAATGCCTATAAAAAGGCCGCACCATTTCCCTTCAAAACTACAAAAATGTTTCTTCAATTACTTGTAGCTGTATTGTTAACATCCCTTGCTGCGGCTGCTGGAGAAAACTCAACTGTGGCATCTCGTGCTGCAAGCTTCAAGTTCCGCCCCTTCACTACGCCTGGAGTTATTGGCTACTGGACAAACTGGAGCCCATATTCCAGACCTCAAAACACCATCGATAAACTCGATTTAACGGGATTCACTGCAATCAATTACGCTTTTGGTAAGAGCTGAAATTGGTCGTCTGTTACACAGCAATTAACCAATGAACCCACAGTCAACGTCGATGCATCAGGAAACTTGGTTACCTTCGATGGCGCAATGGACGATCAATGGATTGCAAAATTCAATGGACTTCGTTCCAAGTACCCCAAGCTTCGCACCATTGTTTCTCTTGGTGGATGGTCTGGTTCTATGCACTTTTCAACTGTTGCCAAGAGCGCCAGTCTTACCAAAACATTCGTCAAGAACGTTCACAAGTTTCTTGACGAAAAGGGCTTTGATGGGGTGGACATTGATTGGGAGTACCCGACTGGTGGGGGAATTGAGTGCAACTCAAAGGACCCAAATGATGCCCTGAACCTTGTAAATTTGTTGAAGGCTTTGCGTAAGGAACTTGGCAAATCTCGGTCGATTTCCCTCGCGGTTTCTGCTGAAACCAAGTACTACGTTGACAAGAGCGGTAAACAACAAATTCCAAACATTCTCAAGTATGCGAACTACGTTCAAATCATGACGTATGACTTCTATGGATCCTGGGTACCTTACTCGGATTTTAACTCCCCATTGGATATTCCTGGAAAGACTGACCCGCAAGCACCAAAGGTGAACAGTAAGGGGTACAGTCAACCGCTCTCGCAAAAGGCTGCCATTAATGCTTGGATCAAAGCCGGTGCCAAGCCTGCTCAGCTTACAAATGGACTTGCATTTTACGGCCGTTCGTGGTCTGTCCAGTCCAAGAAGAACAATGGGTTATACCAACTCTGTACTGGATCCTCAAACAATGCGGCATGCACTGGAATTGTTGGAGATTTCCTTGACGAGAAAGTATGGTGTGATCCTTGCAAAGTATGTTACAACACTGGTGTTTGGATGTACAACAACTTGCGTGGACAGCAAATCGCCGCTGGCTCTCAATCGTCTGCTCCATTGGCTGGCAGTGCCACAGCCGCTGGCAACGGATGGACACGTCAATACTTTGACTTCGCACAATCCCCTACGTTGTACTCTCCAAACTACCGCGGAAAGTCTGCATTCATTTCGTACGATGACCCTACTTCTATCAAGGCGAAGGCAGCTTGGGCCAAATCAATGAAGCTTGGCGGGACTATGATTTGGGAGTTGTCCCAAGATTACCAGAAGGAGCTGGTCTCTGCTGTTCGCGCTGGTTGGGGAAACTGATATAAATAGTGTTCAATAAAAATCATCTGCATTATTCACTTATTTTATACTATTACTTCTTTTAACTGTTTTTCTTTCTTTTTTCTACGACTTTTCAAACATGTCAGCCGCTCCTGACTTTGAACCATCAAAGCTCGGCACAAAGTCGCACTGGGACGAAGTCTACGAACGGGAGATCAACAACTTTGAAGATCATGGCGATATTGGTGAAGTTTGGTTCGGCGAAGAGTCTGTGGTTAAAATGATGGACTGGATTGAAGAACATCAACCTGACTTCGATATCAAAACCATTGATTTGGGCTGCGGGAATGGACACATTCTGTTTGAAATGGTAAAGGCCGCCTAAAGGGTTCCAGTTCCGCTGACTTGCTTCAACAGTCAACCCTTGGCTACACCAATCTGACAGGCGTTGACTATTCACCGGCATCTATTACTTTGGCCCAGAAGATCCACGCTGCCAGCTATCCTGATGCATCAATCCATTTCGAACCGCTGGACTTTATGCCATACACACCAACCAACTTGCCGCCAGCCGAATACAACGCCACCTTCCAGCTTGCGGTCGACAAGGGAACATTTGATGCCATTAGTTTAGCGAACGGAGTTGTTGAGGGCGAAGATGGTGCTGCACCTGTGAATGCAGTGGATCGAGCCAAAGTGGCTGGGAAATATGCTGAAGCGGTTTCGCTGATGTTGAGCGAGGGGGGGATACTCTTGATAACAAGTTGCAACTGGACAGAGCCGGAACTAGTCGAAGGATTCAAAGATTGTGAGTGTTTCATCCAACCATGGGATCGAGATTCTTCTGATACGCTAGATACAGACTTTGCTTTCCACAGCAGGAAAAGGTATCCAACATTCAAGTTTGGTGGCGTCGAGGGTCAAAAAGTAGTTACAGTCGCATTCTCAAAGAAGTAATCAAATACACGATTCTTATTCTTGTCACTGAATGATATGGCAAAAGCAAATCAACAAAACTCGGAATGTAAAAGAAAATGAAATCGATTCAAAGCTGTTGACGGAATCCATAACCCAAATTGACAGATCATATCTTGCGCTGAAAGCCCCATAAACTCCCCTAGTTTAATCTTGACACAAAGTCAGTAAAACCGACAACACAATTAAGGAAAACCTGAGACAAGACGATCTGAGCCGAAAACGAATTAAACATAGGAAACGAGCAAAGAAACCGCTCTTGCTGCAATTTACGCGTCAATACCAAAATCAAGAAGATGATGGAACTGGTACTCAACTGCACTTTCTTCAACGGACAACCACATTCTTTGCTCCCAAGACTCCTTTGAAGCCCAAGGTTTTGGAATATCCACACTCTTGAACGATCTGCTGGTGCTTTCGCGAGCCTGTAACAGCGAGAGCAATATCGTCACCAATTTCCCTGTGTTTTTCATACCTTAATACCCTTTCTTAACTCTACTACCAGACTTCAAGTAACCTGACAATTCGAATAGTTTCCGTCAAATCTGTAATTTCAGCAAACAAATATATAAGCATAGTTTTTAAAACCTAGAAAACGTAACTCTGAGACCAGACAATATTTGCATTCACTGACACTTCCTGCAGCAATGACTGCGTTAGTAAAAACCATTCTGAAAGCGACTGAATCATTTGTGGTGCCAAATTTTGAACAATCAGATCGGGGCTTGGCGAAGACAAATCGACAATCAGGAATATTTGAGAAAACTTGAGACTCAATCGAAGTAGCGTTGCATACAGACTTGTATATTCAAAGGATCCATCATAATTTGAACGCTGCAGTTGCTGGAATATAAAGATAGCTGGACAGAAGCTAGCAGGCAGACTTATGAGTTAATAAGAGAATTGGGGAGAGAAGTAGCTTACATAACGCACGTTCTTTCATCGATAATAAAATCAAAGTCAAGCGGTAAATCTCGATTAGCCATAGTTCCACTCATTTCTCCATAATCTCGCTCGATTATATCAACATTCATTTGCTCAAGAATTTCTAAGATTTGTGGATTCTGAATCACTCGGCTTCCGACAATGTAAGTATGTTTCACGTTTGGCTTGTTCCATTGAAGGGACTCCAGATTGTATGGGGAATTGAATTTCTGACGAACTGGAGGCGAGGGGGGTGATTGAAATTGAGATGGCTTCGAGGAAGAAAAGAGGCTTCGAGGTTGATTTGCTGTTTTTGATTTTTTCAAAGTAGGTTGATTTTTAAAGTTGGACTAGGCCTCGTTGGCCTTACCTTGACGTTGAACTTGACGCAAATTCATGAATGAGTCGACGGCACGTCTTGCAGAGAACTCTGCTTGTTTTGGAAATGTCCGAGGAGGTAGACTTAGCCGGTTGTCCTTTAATTCTGCTGAGAACTCTTGATAGTTTGGAAATTGCATTGGGGGTTGGAGCTGGATTGTATCCATTGAGTCACAATTTGGTTCGATATCTTCAATAACATAATCCGCCACATCTTCGTCAATTATGAAGGGCTCAAAGGATTCAACAGGCAGGGGTGCGGACGGCTGAAGAATATTAATAAAAGTAAACAAAAACAAGAGAATTTACAAACCAGAGAATGCTTGCGGCGAGGATGTAACTCCGTATAACTTTGAAGCATCGTATTTAAAACGACTTCGGTCTCATGTTCTTTATCTTCGAGTCAAAGTTTTTTTGACATTTCATTCTAAGCATGTTGCAAGCTTACCGTTATCATCGAGAGGAAGTAATAATGCCATCGATACTCCATCCACATTACTCACAACACATTCCCCGAAATCCACGTCCCCAATTACTTCCCAGGGATGGCATTTGTGATAATCGTCTTCATCAGTGATTTTCGCGGTTTCCACCAAATCACACAGCATAACATATGGATTCCATTCCATTTCACCCGACACGGAGTCCATTGCATTCAAATCAGGCACCGTAACGGATCGCGACAGATTTTTCAGGGTATCAACGAGGGTTACTTGAGTTGGATAGAAAAATAGTTTCGGTGCATTCATTTGCTTTAAAGAGATTCGTTTAGAAGCAAAAGCATCCATGGGTGTACCAATAATTTGTGACTCGCAGTTGACTTGGATTTGTGGTTGGATTCATTTTAGGAAGTAATGTTATTAACAAACCAAAACGGGTCTTCAACTGAACTAATTAAAGCGGAATAATCTGCACGACAGGATACTGGAATCGATCGAAGAAATATGAGGACTGTTTGTTTCTCTAGGATTCATAAGAAATTTGGACGTAGTGTCCACAATACTCTGATACGTTGCGTTGCGGGAGATTGCCCCAATAGGTAGGAACTCGGGAAGATCTGGATAATTTGTGTAAATATGTAGTCAAATGCAAGTCAAATGTAGTATACGTGGAACCAACCGAATCTAGCAAGTTGTATATCTGGCGAACGAACAATGATGGAGGAAGGAATCTTAACAACTAATTCCATTTGATCTGAAGCATGGCCGTCCGCATTGCATAAGTAGTCGAGGCAAGTTGATAAGGTCGGTTCAAAATCATGAAATAGTTGTTCGGACTCCAACAATCTAGAAAGAGAAGCAGTCGTGTCACAAGCCGATGGAGCTTCATGAATTATGACCGAAAATATTGGTTCTTCAACGTATTGCAGCCGAGAAGGTGTCTGGGATACTTTCAGATAAACTCCAACCCAAGAAATGAGAGGCAACACAAACCATGAGATAACGAAATGGTAATGAGGAATGGTTCAACTGCAGAATACTTATTCCCTTTTCAAGAGCAGCTTTTGAGATTTCTGGCGGTGACGAACTGCGCATCCAGTTAGAGGCACCTACTTACCAACGTGAAAACGCGAAAGTTTCTGAACAAACATGAGCTGCATGTCCGGTTGCGCTGGAATTGGACTGAGAGAGCTGACGAGAGTTGAAGGATAAGGCTGCTGCGTCAACCGCTGGACAAGCTGGAGAACACTTGGCCACTTTGACCCAACTCGCGGAAAAAGCAACTGGTCCTTGTAATGGCACTTCCTGGCTGAATGCGCGTAATTTTATTATTTGTTAGGCGTCAAAAGGGCGCGTCTGGCCTTACCGCAGCAGTGTTTTGTTGCGGCTTCAACGCCATCGAAGACAACTGTGTCTTCAAAGCCAAAGCAGCTGCTGTCGCTTAGAGAACTAATCGCAGAATAAAGAGACTCGCTATGCGCCAAAGATTCATCGACTGGAAAAGCGAGGAGTTGGAATGAGGCGATTTCGCGTTGCATTTAAAATAGAATTTGACTTATTTATTTTCCGATCACCTTGTGAAACAAACAAAATTTTAGGTGACGGCGTGACGTGCAGTGCTGAAACAGCAATAATTTTCATTCGTTTTGATTCTCAGTCTGCTATAAAAAGCCCCGTTCCCGCCTTATTTGTCCCTCATGAAGTTCGTTACCGTCCTTGTAGCGTTTGCAAGCCTCTCTCTGGCACTCCGCCGGAATGCTCCAATCATCAAACGTGAAGCAGACTCCGAGGAAGAAGTGGAGCTCATGTTCTTGGATGCTCCAGCCTTCGTTGCCCCCCCAAGCCCAATCACGCTTCCCACAACACCCAAATTCCAGTCTGTTGTTAAGCCACTACTGTCCAGGATTGACCAGAGCCAAATGTCCAGTTGGTTGATCAAGCTTACTCAGTTTCCAGAGAGACACTACAAATCTCAGAATGGCGTTGCTGCTGCTAAATGGGTGTGTAATTGCAAGTGTGTTTTACGGTGTGTAATCGTCTCATCAAACCCATCAGATTCAATCAACAGTTCAAAATCTTCAAGTGCCGAAAGGTGCCAAACTTACTGTCAGTTTGTACAAGCACTCCGCATTTATCCAACCCTCCGTCATTGCAAGATATGAGTCTGCAACACCAAACAAATTAAAGGGGATCGTCATTACCGGATCCCACTTCGATACTGCCGCGTTTGGAGGACCACAAGGACCAGCTGGACCAAACCCAGCTGCTGACGATTGTGCCTCTGGCTCCTCTGCTGTTTTTGAATCTCTCCGTGTTTTGACGTCGTCTGGATTTATTCCTGGACGACCCATCGAGTTCCATTGGTATGCGGGCGAAGAATTTGGTCTCCTTGGAAGTCAAGACATTGCAAACGCATATGCCGCGAAAGGCGTTGAAGTAGTCTCGTACTTGAACTTGGACCAAAGTGGTTATATTGCACCTGGATCGACACCGCAGATTGGAATCTTCGTCGGTGAGGGGATCACACAATTGGCGTTTTACATCTGACACGGTATATAGATTACACAACCAAGGCTGCCACAACTCTCCTATCTGCAACAGTCGCAGCCTATTCTGGCCTTCCCCAGATAGGAAACCAAAAATGCGGATACATCTGTACCGATAATGCTGCATGGTACAATGCTGGTTATAACTCGGCTCTGGCTTTTGAAGGTTCAAATGCAAACGCGTTTCCATACAACGACAAAGTCAGATCTGATGGGCGATACTTGGATACATTGGATGTTGTCTCAATGCCCCATGTTGCGGCATTTGCCAAGAGTACGATTGGTTTTATTGTGGAGTTGTCATTGGCTGGGACAAGCGGCAGCATACCCGCCCCAAAGCCTCCCGCCACAGCCACAACCAAGCCAAAAAAGACATCGACTAAAAAGAAACCCAAGAAGACTGCCACCAAGGTTAAAAAGAATGCCGTTAGGACTGCTGTTCCATAACTACTTTGATTAAGCACATTCGTTCCAGCGTTCCCGTATTGATGCAGGCTGTCAACTCGAACAGAAAAATATTTCTGAAATAAATCCTGTAGTTTATTCCATGTCTCAGTTTTGCTTCTGATTCTTGTGTGCACTATTTCGTCACTATCCACTTTCTACCAGTTCGACGACGACTTTACCCATGACATGACCTTCCCCAACATAGTCAAAAGCTTCATTTGCGCGTTTTAGAGGAAAAATTTTGTCGATGTTGACTTTGATGGTGCCATTCCCGACAAGTCTGCACAATTCTTGGAGTTGCTGTCCAAATGGAAGTGTAATCATGTTGTGAACGTGAACGCCACTCCCACAGACAGAACACCCGGAAATGCAGTTCAAGAGTCCAAAAACGCATCCTGGTGGCCTTGCCATATCGTAGACATCCACCACTTGCTTGAGCATTGCACCATCGGGTATTCCCAAAACACCAACAATACACCCTGATCCTTTTTTCACAACCTTCTTGCATTTCTTAGTTTCACCAGTGCAGTCTAAAGCGAAATCGCATCTCAGTAAGTTGACATTGTCATTTATGGCTCTCACAAAGTCTTCACTCCTATAATTCACGACCACGTCTGCCCCACACTCTCTCACAAAATCTTGCTTCCCAGAACTCGCAGTAGTGACCACAATCTCTGCCCCAAATACTTTTTTCGCGAGTTGAATTGCGATATGCCCAACTCCACCCGCACCACCTGTGATCAAAACCTTCTTGAAGCTACCCCCACCGAAAGATTCTTCGTGGAAATATTTTCGCGCGTATTCGAAAGCTTGCCACCCTGTTAACCCAGCCGTAACAAGCGCGGCTGCATCCACAAACCCAACCTCATCGGGAAGCTTTGCAAGGTACTTTTCATGAACAACGACGTGAGATGTTAGAGCTCCTTCTACAGCCACACAGCAAACTCTTTCTCCTGGAGTCCAGCTCGAGCTTGTGTTGCTGGCCACTTGCTCAATCACGCCAGAACAATCGTAACCAAGAATACAAGGAGTTTTCGGCGAGGGTGATCCTTTGATAACTTTGAGGGAGCCGTTTCGTATTTTAACGTCTGCAGGCTGGAGGGCAACGGCGTGGACTTTGATTAGGACATGGTTTGGTGGGATCTGGGTTGGTATCGGCAGGAGACCAATTGTGAGTTGGGTTTTCCCGTACTTTGTAATATAGGCGGATTGAGCGAGAGCCTTCGCGTCAAGATCAGGCGCGACTTTGATTTTGGTCATCCTTCAATTTTTTGAATGGCCATTGTTTCAACGTTGAAAATGCAACACGCGTCATTTTTAGAACATCCGTCCTACAATGGACTGGTTGATTATTTTGAAATTTTGCTGCGTTCTTGTATTTGTTGTTTTTTTTAAAAAAAAAAAAATGGGATCAAGACACCACGAGCCAAACCTCAAGTGCCAAACACATCAATAAAACCCAATAAAGACGTGAAAAAAAGCCAACCCAATTAAAATAATAAAAGGCGATAATATAAAAGACGTGCTTATTCAACCTGTTCAGATGTGCGAACGTAAGTTGGGGAATGAGTTCAAAAAAGGAACCACTACTGATAACATGTCGTTCAACGGTTCCTGTATTTCTGACGCGATCTCCAACGCAGATGAATGAATACTTCGACAGTTGACTTCTCAAAGACAGATAAATGGATCCTCTGGACCTCTGCCAGTGACTTTTCACGACAAGAGTAATTGAGAACATGGACTCGCAACAGCACTCTTAACAACCCGCAAGGATCTCTTGGAATTCCTCTGTTAATTTCACGACAAGAGTACCATGTAGATTTACGTCAAACTCTGTTTCATAAATTCAAGAAGCATCCGAAGTATCGAGTAAAGATAAGCAAAATTTTTGGAGATGAAGTCTTTACTATATTTACGGTTTGTCAGAAACTGATTTACAAAAAAGAAACGATGGCGAAATATACAAATACAGAGGCACCAATGGCCGAATCAGAAGAAACCAGGTTATTAACGGTCTTGGTGCTTGTAACGTTGGCAGGCTTTGGCATGGAGTTCCCAACATTGGCTGCTGGAGGCACAGCACCACTTGCCACAGGAGCGGAAACGATGGGATTTGCTGGATAGGAGACTGGATTCTGAGAAATAGCTTTTACAATTGGATTTTCTGCCAGAGCTACAGGTGGGGAACATCCTCCCTGCTGGGGCGAGGGTGGAACCAAAGTACCCAAGTTGACGGAACAGTCAACTCCACTGAATCCAGCTATACAAGCGCATCCTAAATCGCCACAACTTCCACGTCCACTGCAGTTATTTGGACAAGTATTGTTTCCGTAGCCATTGGCGACGATGACCGCTGTCGCTGCAACTGTTGCGTTTTCGATCTGTACTGGGGATTGAATGATGGTGGTAGCCACTTGGCAGCAGCTAGAGTGAGCAGCGCGTTTGTGGCCCTCGGTAAAGTCGTGGTTTCCAGCAGCGAGAACATCTTTTGCACACGCGTTGATGATGAATTGGATGCGGTTATCTGTTAAGTCTGCGCATCCTGCCTCTCCAGCAATCACTGCAGTACATTGATCTATGGCGGTTTTATGGTCTGCTTCAGTGTACACTGGACTTGGTGGAGTGTAAGGAGGGTTTCCGGTGCCAGATGTGGTTGCCATGGCGGTGGTGGCCACGTTGACAGTTGTTGCTGAACTAGTAGTAGCAGAACTTTCTGGTTTTGACGATGAAGAAATTGCGGTAGTCACATCGACGCTGTTGGATTTCGAAACTGAAGGAATGGTTTGGAAAGTCCTGGTGGACGTTTGATTTTCAGTTGGCTGAGTACTTGGTTGCTCGGTTGTAGAAAAGGCGGAAGTAGCAGCATTTGTGGTGGTTCCAACCAATATTGCAGTAGCCGTAGTAGCAGTGGGGCTGGCGGTAGTGGTCTTAGTTACGGGGGTGATAACAACATGATCGTTTGGATCGTATGGAGGGATGACTGGCGTAGCAGTTGGAAGTGGAGCGACCGTCGTTGTAGCGACTGTAGCTACATTGCAAACACTATCAAACTGAGTAATAAGTTTGCCGACAACCAAGGTCTTGGTGATTCCAGTTCCCCACAAGCCTGCGAGTGGAAAAGGGCCTGGAATGTATCTGTTCTTCATGTGATAGTTTTCAAGTGGAATAGCCCAGTTGTTGCTGAGACGGTTGCCAGACTCTGCACATTGTCCTTGCACAATACCTTTGTAGAAAGGTGCCAACTGAATTTCAACAGACATGAATGGAAGACTGTTCCAAGTGATTGTGACGACACTGCCGCATTGAGTAGTTAAAGTGAATGACTTTGCTCGGGTGATATCTTTTGGAGTATATTCTATTCCGGCCATTGTTTTTGAGAGCAGGGTGAGTGATGCTCCCTCGTGGTTAAATCCAAAAAGACTGGGTTTTTCCATTCCAGACAGCATCAAAACAGAGTCCCCGTATCGAATGGAAACGGCGCCAACGCAGGATACCGTCGAAAACAACGAGCATGGGTACTGATAACCTTGCACTTCAAAGAACTCAGACTTAAAAAAACCAATAAGTACATTTATCTTCTACAGCGAAAGTCTCTTCTTACCTTGACGTAGTAAAAGCCACCGACGCCTTGGTACGAAATACTGCTCTGGTCAAATGTAGAAATGTGGGGATCGCCAGTAATGGAGCAAGACAAGGCTTTTGCAGTACTGTGGTTTACTTGATAGATTCCGCTGCATTGATGGACGGTTTCGAGACAGGGAGCGTTTATGTTGAACTTCATCTTCAATTTCGCGACACCGGATGCAACACAATCAGAGTTGGCGACAACAACAATTGTTTGAGGCTTACTCCAGTTTTCTTGGGTGAAAGTGACACTTGACTGGTCAAACTTGTAGCCGTCAAGTGAAAATGAAGCTTGAAAAGTTCCATTCACAGCACTGGCGAGAGAAACCTTGAAAGAGGTACCGACTTTGGAAGAATCGTAGCTCAGAACTGGTGGATCAAAGATAACCATGTTGTTGAGTGCAGACGCATCACACTTTGGTTCAACAACAGCTCCTTGAGCTTTTGTAGCAAGACATAGGAGAAAAGGTAGGAGAGTAGTTTCAAAAAGCATGATGAGTGATGGCTGAGGATAAAAGTGAAGAAATCATCCAGCTTTTATCAAGTTTGGCGTTGAAAGAAATGAAATTTTTGATTAACCTAAATTTTGATTCTCGTTTGTTGCCAAAATGAATGAAACATCTTTTTGATGAAACAAATTGAACCTCACAAGCCTAAATAAAGTGTAATACCGATCTTTGCCGCTTCCTCTTTCGAGTTCTCTGTTGCGGTTCTGATCAAAACTGGCCCATTCCTGCAATGTCCCTTGTTGTTTTACCACTATGACCTCAGGTGAACCTGCGAAGTGACGAACATTGATCAATGAAATTCATTCCAGAAGATTAAAAAATGTACAAGCCCATTGTTTTCCTCCAACCACTCATATCCTTCAAAGTACTTGAGCGCTTAAGGGGTTCCAACAAAAGAAGAAACGGCAGTCTTTTACGCCATTTTTAGACCTCCAACAGCTTTTTGATTTTTCGCGCTCCGGAATTCTCCGAAATGAAAGTCTTGTAAAAAACAACGAAACCACATGCCGCTTTCAGGTTAGCAAACCGCCAAACACAAGCACAAAAGACCAAAAACTAAACCCAACCTCTTTATTACTTTAAAGCGCCCCAAGTCATCGTTTATGCACCGCCTGAAGAATTTGACCAGGAGCCGTGTTTGTCGTATTCTGCACCAGACCAGATCTCAGGGCTGCCAAACGAAAGAAAGCTTCGGGGCCTATCTTTGACTCACGCACTGCTTCAGATATTCATGGCCCTACAAGGTATTGGCGGCGGATAGTGTCATAAAACATCATTTAAACGAATATCCCAGAGATCACAGATGAGATGCCCGTTGAACCCATCCATGAAAACACACGCCTATTTGTATCCACAGTTCGCAAGATTCATACTTCAGAAGCAGTGAGTGCCGAAATGATGTCCGACCTTGTCCAGTTGCTCGAATCAGGATCCATGTCAACTATACAAACCACCACCTCCGCAGAACCGAATGATATTGCATTTGTTGAAAACTACGAAACAGTGATTCAGTTTTTAATTCAAGGAGTGCTTGTAAACTCCAAAATGGGAAAACGTTTTCGTATGGACACCACCTCTGATAAATTGTCAGCATCGTCGTCGTCCTCAACAACCAACCTTCTCTCCAAATTCAACAACAACAATGCCACAAATGCATCAACTGACTCAGTCGACAGTCAATCACGCGTCGATGAATCGCGTGGAAGCACTCTCCATAATTCCTTACAAAGCGGGCTCAATGAAGAACTCGCGACAACCAGCTCAACCAGTTTCTCTCTTTCTATTCCATTGAATGGTTATGCGGAAAGCGAAAGCGTTGATGTAGTATCACTCATTCGAAAACGCTTTGGACTTAAACCTCCTCCCATCTTCTTTTTCGGTGGACCCACTACTACTGCTTCCGCAAATTCAAAGCGAAGCGACACAAATAACGGCTTTGCAAGCCCCGATATATCCAGAGCAAAAATCTCGGAAAAATCTTTTGAAGTAGCAGAGGCGCCCATCCCAAAAACTCTACTTACGCATTTACCCGACCTTCTCGTCCTCATATTCAAGCGGCCACTGACAGAAACCGCGTCCTCTACTAATAATAATGGCTCTAAATCCAAAATATTCCATCGAACTTCAGTAGAAGTGCCAATGGACTTGGATCTTGGATTTGCTGTCTCCCCAGAAGCAACACAGACAACCAGCAACAACAACAACAAGAAACTCAATACACTGTATCGATTACACGGGTTTGTCACACAGACAGAGGGAAGGTTCATCACATACACCAGATTGCGGGGCAGCTCCTTGTTCTACAAATGTGAAGATGATGTGATTGGAGAGGGCACCGATTTAGGTGGGCGCGTCAATAGCAAAGGAGTCGTCATGGCTTTATACAAAGTAAATTCTGCAAAAAAGTGACACGCTCTGAAAAAAGCATTTTTATGAAATAAACAAACTAATTAAAAAAAAAACACACACAAATCATCTTCCACCCGACAAGGCATGCCTCTGATGAACCCGCTCCGCTTCTGCACTAGCCCCATTCCCCTTCTGCTTCAGATCTGAAACTTTAGCATTCAACTCATCAGCCGTCGAATCCAACCACTGCAGACTCGTCAAATGTGTATCCAAAATCCGTACAATCTTGCTCATGGCTCCATCATCTTTACCACCTCCACTACTACTGGTGCTGTTTCGTCTTGTTCCATTGATTTCGTCAACAATAGATCCCAACTGTCTCGCCATATCGTCCACTTGTTTGTTCAAACTCTCAGCCACAAGATATGCCCTTTCACGTTCTTCATCGGCTCCAGTCATGCGAAGTGGCTCGCGAAGAAGTTGGGCAGATTGTGCTCCGCCTACAGTATTGACAGAGGATGACGCTCCAGCAAGTCCTCCTGGGTTGTTGTTGCTGCCAACTTTATCACCACCTTCCAAGAGAGCTCGAACAGACATTTCATATTGGTCCAAAACCTGCGCCAATTCGGATTGCTGACCATCAATATATTCCAGTGTTTGTGAGATTTGGGTTTGGGTTTCGTCTACTTTTGAGATTCCTTGGTATAATTGAGTAATCTGAAGCAAAAAAAAAAAGAGGACCAGTTATTCACCCCCACTTCAAATGGCCAAAAAAAAAACAATAGTTACATCGTGCCCGTTCTCAATCAACATACGATCCCAAACACTGACTTCAACTGCCTGTCGGTGAAAATCTTTTGTGCAGTTATCAAGCTCCTGTTGCCATTTGTTCACAAGTTCGTCCAACGTTTTCCCCTTCAATGCTTTCAAACCAGGAGCAGTTGATGCTGGGGTACTTGCAGTAGCAGCGGTGCCTGATGTCGACAAAATTGATTTGGTTGGTGCGGTTGTGGCGGCACCAGGTGTAGCTACAAAAGCGTAGAAAGAATCAATTAAAACGACGGGAATACGGCCAAAAAAAAAAATCAATCGGTACAAACTGCCTGATAAGTCTCCAACTTTCAATGGACCTGGAGTTGCAGCGGCAGCTGCGCCAACTTGATTATTCCCAACAATCTGTCAGCCAAAACAACAAATACACTTTAAAAAATAAAATTCCTTACATCCAAATCCAGTGGCAGCTTTTGGTGCCTCCGCAGCTGCCGTTCCCGCAGGAGCAGGGGTGGTTGATCCGAAAGAAACAGTTTTTGGCGCTGCAGGGGTAGCGGCAGCAGCACCAAAGAGTCCTCCTCCAGTCGCCGGCGCCGCTGCCGGTGTACCAGTTGAGGCACCGGTAGCTGCGGCTGCTCCTCCAAATAACCCTCCAGCAGCTGGGGCAGCAGTGGTTGTTGCCGCTCCAAACAGCCCTCCAGAAGCTGGTGCAGCAGTTGTCGCTGCACCACCAAACAATCCCCCAGCCGCTGGCGCTGCCGCGGCCGTTGCCCCTGTTGCACCAAACAACCCCCCACTAGCCGGCGCCGCTGTCGCAGAACTAGCCGCCGCAGGTGCCCCAAACAGCCCCCCACTCGCTGGCGCAGCTGTCCCAGAGCTAGCAGGCGCAGGTGTTCCAAACAACCCGCCCGTTGCAGCAGCAGGAGTAGAAGCAGCAGGAGCGCCAAATCCAAAACCTGAAGCTGCAGGCGTCGCAGGTTTGGCCGCCGCTGATGCCCCAAACAATCCACCCGCCGGAGCGGCACCAAACAAACCACCAGACGCGGCTGGAGCAGCTGAAGTCGCGGACGCCGCAGCTGCTGGAGCACCAAAAAGCCCCCCACTTGCAGGCGCCGCCGCACCTCCTGCCGCAGGAGCACCAAACCCAAATCCTCCACCTGTAGACGCTGGAGCGGCTGCCGCCGCCGCTGGTGCACTCCCACCAAAGCTAAAACCACCCGTTGCCGCCGCCGGTGCTGCTGCTGCTGCTGCGGGGGCCGGAGCTGCTCCAAACAATCCTCCAGAAGGTGCAGGCGCGGCGGTCCCAAAGCCAAAACCTCCCGTTGCTGCTGCTGGTGCAGATGTTGCTGGAGCCGCTGCTGCTCCGAATCCGAAACCACCGCCAGATGCTGCCGCTGGTGCTGCTGGTTGAGAACCGAATCCGAATCCGCCTGTACTTGGAGCTGGTGCCGCCGCAGCTGGTTGACCAAACAATCCACCACCACCACCACTAGCTGCAGGTGCTGCTGCTCCAAATAACCCTCCACTCGCTGGTGCTGCTGCAGTGGTTGATCCAAAAGAGAATCCTCCTCCTGATGCAGGCGCGGGAGCAGATCCGAAACCTGAATAGATGAAGTTAAAATCACATAAAAAAAAACTGGAATTCTCCTCGCGAAAAGACGTGTTTTTTTTTGGCTGTTGGAAGTAATCTGCGGTTTTTTTTTTATCTACTAACCGCCTGCTGCTGGTTGTTGAGGAGCTGCTGCTGCTTGACCAAACGAGAAGCCTGAAGGCAAACAAATATTTCAATTATCCAAGAAAGCCATCGCGGCTTGTTGCAAGCTAGAAAAAAAGGAACAACAACGAACCTCCTCCTGGTGCTGCTGGCTGCTGTGGTTGTTGTTGGGTTGGCGCGCCAAACAAACCGCCTTTAGAAGAACGAAACGAGAGAGAGAGTTAAAAAAACTGTCCTCTCGATTACGTAGGAGTATTTTCCCACCTTGTTGTGCTGGTTGTGCTGGCTGCGTTGATCCGAATGAGAAACCTCCAGTCGACCCTGTTGATGGCTGGCCAAAGCTGAAACCTGTTGCAAAAAACCAGAAGGCGATTTAAATGCAACGTAGACAAAATCGCATGCAGTTGTTGCTGGCTTGTTGTTGTTGAAGTTGTCTGGATGTTGGCGCTTTATACTCACTCATTTCGAAAAAAGAAATAAATTAAGGAAGAAATATTAAGAAATACAATACAATCAATGGATGGAGAAAGCACAGAGAGCAATACGATTAACACTGTGTACAATAATAACGTTTTTGATTTATTTAATACCGAGAAATGAAATTACAAGAGGAAAAAAGAGTCCCAGGATACGCTTATGAACAAATTTACTCTTCCTCTTCACCTTCCTCCTCAGCTTCTTCTTCAGCTTCCTCCTCTTCCTCTTCTAAATAATTTTGAAATGGGGGTTTTTTTTTGGGTAAGAACAAATTGTAAATGGATGATGAAGAGAGTGAACACAAACCTGCTTCTTCTTCAGCCTCCTCCTCTTCTTCTTCAGCTTCTTCTTCTTCCTCTTCGGCTTCTTCTTCAGCCTCTTCTTCCTCCTCTTCTTCTTCTTCTTCCTCTTCATCGTCATCTATTGGATACAAGAGTTTTTTAACGTTTCGAACCATGAATTAAAAGCCAAAAACACTCACCACCGTAATCAATTTCATCGTCATCGATATCGTAATCTTCCTCATCTTCCTCCTCCTCTTCGTATTCCTCCTCCTCTTCTTCCTCTTCTTCCTCTTCCTCCTCTCCTTCAACTTCGTACACTTCCTCGTACTCTTCTTCGACTTCGTATTCCTCTTCAACGTAGTACTCTTCACCTTCTACCCATTCTATAATTATAAAATTTTGGTGAGCGATTTAATCAAAGGTGTGACGTAAAAAACGGCCGTGAAAAAAAACAAACCATCATCCTCGAATTCTTCAGTGTTGTACCACGATTCGTAGGTAGTCTCGTAGTAGGTGGTGGTTTCGTAGTAGTATGAGTCGTACTCGGCGTAGTAGTCTCCTCCAGCTGGGTAGCCTTGTTGCTAATAAATAAAAAACATTAGACCCACCATCAAAAAGAGAATACATAAAAATTAATGATACTAACAATAACCCACTCCTCATAAGTCCAGAACTCAACACCCGCAGCCTGCGCCTTGGGCCTGTTGGCCTCGACATAGTAGGTCTGGTATTCACGTTCAGACTTTCCTGGGTTCTGAGCCAACCACAGGATCAAGGTAAGGACAACGACCCCGGCAAGAGCGGCCTTGAGGGCAGTGTGGTTCTTTTTCTTTTCGTCGGCGGATTTGGGGGCACCGCGGGTGGCAACGGTTTTGGTGCCTGGGGCGGCGGACTTTTTGCCGGCGGCTGGCTTCTTTCCGGCTGGCTTCTTGGTTCCCTTCTTGGCACCGGCGACAGCGGCGGCGGCCTTCTTTTCAGCGGCAGCGGCACTGTTGATTCATTTGTTAAGAAGTTTGACCATAAATTACACCCCTTCACCGCTCCTCTCCCCCTTACCGAGCTTCAGCGGCAGCAACCTTCTTGGCGTCCAACGCGGCTTGCTTCTGAGCCTTCTTTTGTTCAATCAAGTATTGCTTGTATTGCTTCTTGGCTTCTTCCTTTTCAAGCTTAGCCTTCTTGCTCTTCTTCCATGCTGTTTAAAAAAAAAACCGTATGGTTTTAAGATATGGTAAAAAGGAGACTCAGAGAAAGAGAATCGAGAAAGGGAAGGGGCCGAGGGGGGGAAGTGGAACTTCCAGAAAAGTCCGACAAATTGGGTTGGGGGTGGGAGGTTGGGAAAGAACATAATTACCATGGAAGGCCAAGGCACCAGCACCGACAACAGCAGCACCAATAAGAACCTTCTTTCCGAGGGACATTTTCTCCTTCTTGGCTGGTGCAGCGGCGGCACCGGCAGCTGGTGGAGCTCCAGCTGGTTGGGTGATCTGAGGGGGGGTAGCAGTGCCACATGAGATCAAAAAAAGGCAATTATGAAACGGGGGGAAAGGTATCTTACATTCAGGGATTGCAAGGCAGCGTTGAGTGACATTGGTTTCTTTTTTGGGATGTTTTGAATGAGGAAAAAAAGGAGGCGGCGGTTTTTGCCTTGTTCAGCCTTAAGTACCTATTTTTGGGCAGTGGCAGGGTGGCCCTGCTGAAACACCCCCTATCAGAAATTGCGCAACTTCGATTACACAAAAACGTGTTGGAGGGAAAAAAAAAGAACAATGAGACAAAATTTTCCTTAAACGTCATTTTCGGGTACTGTGACCTCCGTCAGAAATAGGAGAGGAATAAGAAAGACAAAAGTATCGTATTACAGATTTTATTATTTTAATCTGAGTTTCAAAGTGGAACTCTGCTTTTTTAGTAAAAAGGTTTGCTTCCTCTATTTTTTGGTTTTTGAAGAATTGGAGCCGGGTGTCTAAAGAAGCACCCCTATTGTAAAATTACACAAAAAAAAAATCCGGACTCAAAACAACCCCAAAATTCGAGGAGGTAGAGTGGCTGTGGGATTGGTACACTGAGATAACCGTCGGACTGCTTTCAAGTCTCATAGAATAGAGTCAAATGGGACCATTCATGCACAGTGAACTTGTGATTTTGCCAGTTTGAGTTTGCAAATGAATTCAAACAAGGAAAAAGTCCATCACATGCACACAAGCACACGCACGCACGCATGCATTGCATGCCCCCCCAACCCACACACGTCAGTCGTCAGTCGCACAAGCGTGCTCTAAATTAACTAACCAGCCAAATCAGTAATATTATGGCGCCGAATTAAGTCAACTGAAAAAAAGCGACTGTCACATAGTTGTTCACTGTTGTTGTGGCCTTTGGTGGGAGCAGTGAGCTTCTTCCATCACTGCATGAATCATGATCCAATCAGAAATCAATGAAGAGATGGCAGTCACAGATTCCATTAACAAACAAGGCAAAGAACTAATTGCAGCTTCTGTTTGGTCGCATCCCATTATCTTGGCCGCCTTAAAGCGAAAAAGCGAAACTTGGGTTCAATCAGGTTCAACGAATTTCAGTTGAAAGTAAATAGAAAGCGACATTTTATTTTCATCGTCATCGTCATCAATCAATGAGCTCCTCCTCTTCCTCCGCCTCCTCCTCGCAGCTGCCCCCTGGCTGGACCAAGCACTTTAACGAGCAGTACCAGGCGTTCTACTACTCGCATGCGGAGCACGGGTCTCGCTGGGAGCCGCCGGTCGAGGCCGCGAAGGCGTCCGAGACGACGCTTCTCACGGACGAAACAGCGGCGGCGGCGGCGTCGGCGGGCATCGCCGCGAAGCTGAAGGAGGCGACGCAGACGCGCATCGTGGCGGACGAGGAGCCGCTGCCGGGGTACGCCGGCGGCAACTCGTTCGAGAACTCCATAGACAACTCTTCGTTCGACACCGCGCCCGGCAACCGCGCGTCCGTGCAGTCGTTTGCCGCCGTCGACCAATCAGAAGCCGCCGAGGCGTCGCTGCGGCGGCTTGCGACGGCCGACGTGGTCCCCGCGAGTGCGCTGGCGCGCCTCAGCGGCAGCCGGGCTGAGCGCGTCGATGCCGCGGGTGCGAGTGCGGGCGCGAGTAAGAGTGCGACGCCGTCGCCGGACCTGACGCTGACGCAGAACCAGTATGCGATGAGTCAGCCAATCCTCGCCCAGAGCCAGCCGCCGTACCAGCAGTACCAGCCGCAACTGTACCAGCAACCTATCCAGCACCACCAGCATTACGCTGCCCCCATGGTCGCTTCCTCCTCAGCGGCAGCTGCCTACTACAACAATCCATACGCGGCTTCTACCGTCACGGCCTACGGAGCTACAGCACAACCGATTCGTGGTGATCATGACGATGAACTTGCCTACATGTCTCGTCTTCCTGCGGGCTCAAAGCGCGTGTCTTATTCTGTCAAGGATCAGGAAGCTGCGTATTTGAACAGTGCTTTGGCTTCAGAAAAGAGTCCTGAGATGGGTTGGTTTTTGTTTTTGTTTTATCGCCGTAGGCGATTCTGCTTTTGCATGAAGGCACCATAATACATACTTAACCCATCATCCACTCACACATTCACACACACACACAGTAGCAAAACCACTCAGTGAAGATGAAGCATACTACTCACGACTCCCACCTGGTGCAAAACGTGTTTCCTACTCTCCTGTACCCGCTTCCCTCTCGGATGACGCAAAGCCTCTCTCTGCCAATGCTCCCCTTGGTTCCTACGGAACAAACAACAACAACAACAACAATTATCAACCCAGTCCTTTGGGTTTGAATGAACAACCACAATCAAGATTGAGGAGGGAAGAGGAAAGGTTGAGGCGGAAAGAGGAACGTAGACGTTATTGTTGTTGCTTCAAGACGAGGAAGGGGTGTTGTTTGACTGTTTCTTTGATTGTTTTTTTGATTCTTGCGGGATTGGGTGTTGCTGCCTACTTTTTGGTTGGTAATTATACCGCCGAAGGCGGTTCCACCGCCGGAGGCGGTGTTTTGTTCCACCGCCGGAGGCGGTGATTTGTTCCACCGCCGGAGGCGGTATTTTTTTTTTTTCTTTCTTTTTCACCAAGACTGCCGAAGGCAGGAGTTTACCGCCGTAGGCGGGTCCCACCGCCGAAGGCGGTATATTCTTTTTTTTTCTTTTTTTTTCACCAAAACTGCCGAAGGCAGGAGTTTACCGCCGTAGGCGGGTCCCACCGCTGAAGGCGGTATATTCTTTTTTTTTCTTTCTTTTGCACCAAAACTGCCGAAGGCAGGAGTTTACCGCCGTAGGCGGGTCCCAGCGCCGGAGGCGGTATATTCTTTTTTTTTCTTTTTCTTATCGCCTTCGGCGATGTTTTCCTATCGCCTTCGGCGCTGTAGCCTTCGGCGGTGTATTCTTTCTTTTCACCAAAACTGCCATAGGCAGGAGTTTATCTGTTCCTTCTTACTTTCTTGTCCTACTTCCTCCTTCATCATTTAAAATCAATTTTTCAATACTAAATTATACATAAAACAGTGGCCTCGTATTCCAAACGTAAAAATCAGCGAACCATTCCTCAACCCAAACACCATCCCCTTCACTGCATCCGGATCCCTCACCACAGCCAGCGCCCAACAACCATTCGTCGTCCAAATCAATTTAGCCGTCAACGTGAACGTCTTTAGCCCAAACTACGAATCAATCACCGTCAACAATGTCCTCTTTTCAGGACAACTCCTGGGAACCGACGACAAGACACCCATCCCAAACGCCAACGTCAACGGCCAATCCGGAAGTGTGACGTTTGCTGCAAACAAGGACACTCAATTCATGATGCCATTGACTGTAATGTACAGTTTGTCGAAACCAGGGCTGTCTGGTGTGGCGAGTGATCCTGCCTTGAGCTTGTTTGCGTCAAAATGCACAGGCAGTGGGTCGTCCATCAAGATGGCGTATACTGTGAGCATTAATTTGGCGATTTTGAGTTGGACGGGGTATAAGCCGAGTTTCTCGGGTACGACGCAGTTTGCATGTCCTGATATTTCGGGGTCTGTTGGTGGGTTGCTTGGGTGAAGAGTGTGTTTTTTTCTTGAATTGCACTTTTTTTTGTTTGTTTGGGAGAGCTATTACTTCACTTTTTTTTGTATTTTTGGTTCTTATGAATTTTGTGCTCTGTGTGTGTAATAAAATATCGGATTTAAAGAATTGATTTTTATGCTGGGGCTTTACTTCTTGAAATGCAGAAATGAATATAGTGAAAAGAAGAAGACTTGGAAGATGAATTAATGCGGCACTTAATTGCCCCAACCAGCACGAACAGCAGAAACCAACTCCTTGTTGTAATCTTGAGACAATTCCCACACCATGGCACCGCCCAACCCTTTGGATTTCGCCCAAGCAGCCTTGGCCTTCAAAGAAACTGGGTCGTCGTACGAAATAAAGGAAGACTTGCCATTATAACTGGGCGAGTACAATGTCGGGGACTGGGCAAAGTCAAAGTACTTGCGAGTCCACCCGTTACTAGCAGTAGTCGCACCCGACGCCAAAGGAGCCGCACTCTGCATCCCCGCACTATTCTGCTGCCCACGCATATTATTGTACATCCAAACCCCCGAATTGTAACAAGTATTACAAGGATCACACCACTGCTTCTGATCCAAGTAATCCCCAACAATCCCCGCACAAGCACTCCCATTCTTTGAACCCGTGCACTGCTGATACAACCCGTTATCCTTGTTTGATTGCACAGACCAGGAACGGCCGTAGAACCCAAGCCCGTTGGTAAGATGTTTCGGGCTTGCACCCGCCGCGATCCAAGCGTCCACAGAGACTTCCTGCGACAGCGGTTGAACGTATCCAGCGCTATTCACAGCCGGTTGTTTGACTCCATCCCCCTTCCCAGGCGCGCGCAACGGACTGTTGAAGTCCGAGTACGGAACCCATGACCCGTAAAAGTCATACGTCATGATTTGGACATAACTCACGTATTTCATGTATTCCTTGACGTAGTTTACTTTAGTTGCCTTGACAGTGTATTTTGAGGGTTCCGCGGACGTTGCCATGGAGATGATTCTGTCTGGACCGAGGACGGCGCGGAGGTCTTTGAGGAGGAGGGCAAAGTTGGCGGCGTCGTTGGGGTCTACAGAGTTGCATTCGATGCCGCCGCCGCCCGGGTATTCCCAGTCAATGTCGACGCCGTCGAAGCCTTTGGAGTCGATGAATTTGAGAACGTTTTGGGCAAATGTTTGGCGGAGGGTGGGGGATTTGGCGATTGTGGAAAAGTGTTTGGAGCCGGACCAGCCGCCGAGGGAGACGATTGTGCGGAGTTGTGGGTACTTTGTGCGTTGGCCGTTGAAGATGGCCATCCAGTTTTGGTCGGCCCAGGAATCAAAGGTGATGATGTTTCCTTGGTCGTTGACGTTCACTGTGGTTTTTTTTTTCTTTGGTTAGAAGTTATGATATTTGGATATTTTGAGGAGGAACTTACTGAAGGCGTAATTGATGGCTGTGAATCCGGTAAGGTCGATTTTATCAATCGAATTCTGTTTACGAGAGTATGGAGACCAAGTTGTCCAGTATCCGATAAGCCCCGGTGTAGTATAAGGACGTGGTTTCAAGCTTTCCGGGTTACATGGTCCGATTTTCGTCCACCCATTGAACTGCCCGCCTGGTGTAGCAGATGTTTGGTACGACGCCTTGTAGTTGACGGCTTCATATGAAACTTGCTGGCCGGCGCCGTACACTGTACCAGGGGAGAACTTTGGTTGACACAGTTCAAGGCCGCCACCGCCGCCACCGCCGGTGGTTGGGGCAGGTGGTTTAGGACTGGCGGTAGTTTTAGTAGGGACAGTTGGTTTCTTGGTGCTTGTTTTCTTGACGGTTTTCTTTGTGGTTGTCTTTTTTGGCTTTTTGGTTGGTTTCAACTTGTCAGCGGCCACATTGTCACACGACCCATTCGAAACCCATCCACCATCGCCGGTAGATGCACCTGGAGCTGATCCAGCGTTCTCGTACCACTTGTTGGACCAGTTGATTCCATTGTGGCTGACTGTGCTCTGGGCAGGGTAATTCTGGGTTGGATTCCAAGGCTCGGTGCAGGCGGTGGATGCAGAGACGGTAGCTGCTGTTGCCGCAGCAACAGATAAGAGAGTATGCAGCTGCATTTGGGGCTGTTTTTTTTTTTGGTTCTAAAACGTTGGGGGGGTTGTCCTTTTTATCCGTTACGGCCCTCCCCCCCGGGATCATCCAAAACTGAAAACAATAGAATTTTTTTATATTATTGCGGAGACGTTTGAAAACGCCTCATGTGTTGAACTTGCTCTGAAACTGCTTCTGAAATGGGATTTTTTTTAAACGTAGAATACAACCAGACCCTTTCTTTACGATCACGTGTAAATTTTTTTTTTTCTGGTTTGATATCATAATTTATATTTTACTTTTCAATGGAGTGGGGGGGATACAAAATCAAAGGATGGAGCCAATCAGCGGTAACAGAGTGGCAATATCAACGACGCCAGTGTTCTTGGATCTGGCTGGTTTGGAGTCAGGCACCATCACCAAGGTGCTCAAAGAATTGAGTGACGGTTGACGCGGGATCACTGAGGTTACAGAAGATGATGATTGTGGTGCTGAGAAAGTGGTATACTGATTCGACGATGACGCGTCGGAAGCGGCTCTCTTGTTGAAGATGTTGTGGAATGGGTTTCTTGTTTTTCCAGTCCATTGTTTTTTTTTTTTTTTCTTTTTGCTTTGTGTTGTATACTCAACTTTTTTTTTTATAATTGCAAAGCGATTTTTTATTTATTGGATTATATATAATAAGTCCATAATTTTTTGTACAGGAAAAACAGATTTGTAACGAATTTTGGTCAAGGCTTTTTACATGACAGCAGCAATGAAGGCAAGTGTCGATGCATCGATACCCTTCTTCTTGCCTTTCAGTGGAGCATCATTGCTTGGTTCTGAGGTGGAGTCAACGAGTGTCATAAGTGACTCTTTGGAAGATCGAGGCCGCAGTGTCCTTCGACTTGGGGCGGCAGCAGCGGTAGACTTGTCTTTCTTGGAGAAGCCAAAAGAAAAGGTCCTTGATGTGGTAGCGGCGGCGGTGGTGGTGGTGCAGTCCATTATAGTGATTTGTGGGTTTCTTGTCTCTTTTTTCGCTGAAGATTTCTACAAGGAAAATTTTTTTTTTATAGTTTCTGTTTTCGTTGGAATTTGAAACTCGAGTTTGAAACTATAATATTTTCATGGAAAAATTCTTTGAAATTCCCCCAACTTTACAAGGGAGGAGGAAGGGGGAAATTCCTTTTTTTCTTTTTTCGCTGTGCTTGTTTTTCCTGGCTGGCCTTTTTTTTAAACCGGGCTGGTTTCCCATCCAAAAACACCAATTTCCGTTGGTTTGTCACAGAAACAAAAAAAAGAACGGGAATTTCAAAGATTCAGAAAAAAACAAATATAATAATATAGTATATGAGGACTTTTATTTTATACAAACAACGCGGCAGAAGAGGGAAACATTAATAATAGAAAAAAAATTTTTTTATCAGAAGCTTGAAGCGTCCAAAGAAGCAATCAGGGGAATAAGCAATGCATCCATTCCTCTCCGGTTTTTTTTAGTGGTGCTGCTGCTGTTTGTGGACAAGGCGTCTTGGTCAACCAGGGTGGCGATAGAGTCTACAGAAGCCCGTCGGCTGAGTGTTGGAACCGGCGAAGCGGCGGCGGCGTTTGATTTCTTCTTGAAGGAGAAGGAGAAGGTTTTGCTGGATCGGTCCATGTGTGTTTTTTTTTGGTTTGGAACGGGGGTTTTTGTGTTGTTTTTTTTCGCTCATTAGAGTACGGGGGCTTTTTAAGATTCGAAGTTTGAAATAAGGAATTCAAACAGCGAAAAAAACAGCGAAAAAAATCGGTGCACATCCAGTCACGCTTCTTTTTTTTCGCTTATGATAGCATGCTCTGATGGCGTATCTAGGATAGGGTCTGATTGAGTTGAGAGGCAAAGCGTTTGGCTTGTTCGATCAAAAGTCCGAACACAAACAAAAGAAAAAAGTAGTCCAAGGAAAGGAGAAGTATAATCGAGTTGAATAAAACCAAAAAGGATTTCTCGATTGCTACAGTTATAAGGATGGAGGAGAGGGAAAAAAAAATGGTTGTGGCTTCGCCGAGTTTGCCCCGCTGCTCTTTTTTTTTTATTCCCGCGAAAGGCCGATTTCTTGTATGCTTCTGCAGACCGTCAACGAAACGAAAGACTTGTATTTTTTTTACATAATCTAATAAGTATTATGATTTGGAATTTCTTTACTTTTTTTTTGTTTTCTTGTTCACGTTTCTTTTTTCAAAGAAACCAATGAAAACTGGTTTCAGATATTCTATACGAGGTGCTCTTTTTTATTAACATACAATAAAGGAGGGGGGAAGGGGATAATTAAATCAATGATGCGAACAAAAAGAACGAAATTCTTGAAACGACTTCTTTTTTTTGGGTTCAGAAGCTAGAAGCGTCCAAGGAGGCAATGAGAGGCATGAGCATTGCATTCAATATTCTTTGGTTCTTTTTAGTAGTAGTGGTGGTGGTGGTGGCGTCGGACAAGGCGTCTTGGTCAACCAGGGTGCATAATGAATCTTGCGACAATCTTCTGGTCAGCGACGATCTGGGTGAATAACTAGAAGTGGTAAGACTGGTGCGAGCAGACGTAGTACTGCTTGTACTGGTGCGGCTGCTAACGTCCGTGGTAGCAGTAGCAGTAGCAGTACCGGTGGGCGTCTTTTTCTTCTTGAAGGAGGCGAGTGAGAAGCTTTTGCTAGATCGCTGCATCATTGTTGTTTTTGTTTTTCTTTGCTGCTTCTTTTTTTTTTGGTTGTTCACTTCTCCATTCAATGCCCTTTTTTTTCGCTGCACGGGGTTGCACGGGCACTGCTTAACATTTTTTTTTGCAAATGGGATTTTCGGTTTGAAATTACGAATTCAAAAAAACCTTGGAAAAAAGAAAAATTAATGCAAACACGTGTTGCGTCCTAGTCCCTGCTTTTTTTTCGCTCTCAATAGCATGCTCTGATTGCGTATATGAGTGATTACGGTCAAGTATGGGGAGGGGTTCAAGATGGGTTTATTTGATAACTATATAATTATTATGAGACTAGAATGGAAACGCCTTAAAATCAAAATGAATCAAAGAACTGCGGCAATGAAAGCCAAAGTAGTTGCATCAGTGACCTTCTTTCCCTTTGACGTTACGGCGACTCTGGATGATGATTCTGAGCTGTCGACGAGTGGTACTTCGGATTCTTGCGAGGCCCTGGGAGAAAGGACCTTGTATTGATGTCTCTTTTCCTTGTTGTTCATGAATGCAAAGGCGGATGAATTGGTGTTTGCAATGTGGTCCATTTCCTTATTTTCGCTTGTCGCTTGGTTTTGGTTTGACTTGAGTGGGATGGGTCTTTTTTTTCGCTGATGATTCATCTTCAACGGCTTTTTATGCGACTTTCCTTCGTTTTTTGAAATGCACTTTTGAAATACGATTGTTTTAATAGTTTCTCTTTATTATTTATTTATTTATTATTTAAAATGTTATTTCAATTTTATAAATAATTTTAAGATTATTATTTTATTTGACCAGTCAAGTGCATGTTTCCACCCTTACCCGAGCAAGGACAGCTCACTGTTCTCGGGCTGCAGCTTCTCAGTGTCCTTGTCTTGTTCAGCAGGGTGCTGACTAGCCACGCGCGTGCGGACTTGAATGCGCGCTGGGTAGCGCTCGACCGCATCCAATTGTTTTTTGTGCTTGCGCAGCTTGTTTTGTCGCTGTCGCTTTCCGTGTTTTCCGACGGCGCGTTTCTATTGGTCGAGGCCGTGTGGACGGGCGTGTGGGTGAGAGAGTCTTGCTTTGATTTGATTTGCTGATTTGTCACGCGCGCGCGCAGCTGCTCGCCGCCGCCGCGCTGACGATGCGCACGCGCCCGCCGCCGCTTGCTGCGTTCTTTGTTGTCGCTGCCGCCGCGCGCGCCGCCCAGCTGCGCGCCGCCGCCGACGCCGACTCTGGCGCCGCCGCCGCCGCGGCCGCGTCGCTGGTCGCGATTGCGCCATCGCTGCTCGCGGACGCCGCGCAGCGCTACTGGCTGGCGACGTTTGTCGGCGCGCGCGCCGGCGGCGGCGGCCAGCGCGAGCCGTGCCGCGAGGCGGACGCGTCGTTCGCCGCCCAGATGACGTTTGCGTGGATCGACGCGCTGCTGCTCAAAGCACAGGAAAAGCCGCTGGAGGACGAGGACGTGTGGGATCTGGCCGACAAGGACAAGACACTCAACGTTGTGCGTGCATTCAAGCCATTCCAGTTGCGTACTAGTCGGTGCTGCTTGATCACACTGATTCCTTTCTTTTTTTGTCAAACAAACAGAAGAGCATCTTCTACCCTCTTTTACGCCCTGCTCGCCTGCTTCAAATGGAGAATCATTGTCGTCTTTATTGGCTGCGTCATTGGCGCTATCCTGGACTTTTCAAAAACCTTCTTTTTGAACAGAATCATTGTTTACCTTCAAACCCCACGCAACTCTTTACCAAGCAGCAATGAATATTATGGTCTCCTTCTTCTTGCCGGTTTACTCTTTGGTCAACTTTTCACTTCCACTGTCAATGGATGGGTCTTTTATTTGGCGAGACGAAATGCAATCAATCTCAGAAGTACTCTTGTTTCCGAAATTTATGAAAAGGCTTTGAGGAGAAGTGCTGGTGTTGGTAAAGATGGTTCTGGAGGTACTGATGGTGGTGGTGGTGGAGGTGGTGGTGGTGCGGATGGTGAAAAAGAAAGAAGAAGGAAAAGAGTATGTTTGATAAGCCAGATCAAAAGGCAAATATCGGGAAAATTGTTTCTTTAATGTCTAGGTTGGTTGGAGATTACACCGCCTTCTTCGCCGAAGGCGAGATCACGCCGCCGAAGGCGGTTCTTCATCGCCGAAGGCGATGTTTTTTTTTTCGCTTTTCTTTGCACACCGCCGAAGGCGGTTCTTAATCGCCGAAGGCGTTGCAAACCGCCGGAGGCGGGATCACACCGCCTTTGGCGGTATTTCTTTGCCAATTTCATCCACACTCCTTCAACAAAATGAATCTATACAACACACGTCTCATCATACTACAAACCAGCGACGCAAACCGTCTCTACAACTTTGCTGGATTCATCCACCGTCCTCTTGTAGACCTTCCCATCTCATGCATCATTTCTGTTTCCGCATTGCTCTACCTCCTGGGTCCCTCCGCCTTAGCTGGACTTTTGGTAGTCCTAGTATCAGGACCCCTCACAGGTCTCATTAGCAAATGGATGATCAAAGAACAACTCGCATACGCCAGTGCAACCGACAATAGAACACAAGTCATCAACGAAGCGCTCCAAGGAATCAGAATCATAAAGTACTTTGGCTGAGAAGACGAATTTTTAAAGCGCGTTGCCAAGTCTCGCGACAATGAATTGTCCAAGGCTGTGAAGTTGTGGATCTACTTTATCGGATATATCGTGATTGCGTGGGGTGGATCGATTTTGGTTGTGTTTAGTAGTTTCTTTTGTTATACTGTGATTGCGGGACATACTCTGGATCCGGCGACTGCATTCACAAGTGTCACGCTGTTGCATCAAGTTGGAGTTAGTTTGAATGTCTTGCCAATGATTGGAATGCAGGTATGCTCATGATGTCGTTTATGAGTTTTCTCACTAAAACGATACATAAATAATCAATCAAGTTGATGAGAGCCAAAGTTTCTTTGGATCGTATCGCCGACTTTCTCAAGGAAGAAGAGCTTGAAAAATACGGAGACGTCAATAATCCATACAATACTTTTGTATCGAATTACAGGAATACTCCACCTGTCGGTACAAGTTCAATATCAGAACGGACACCGTTGTTGCATGATTCCACCAATTCAACGAGCCATCATGTGCAAGTAGTTGTAGATGGAGGAGAGGATGATAGCGTGGCTCCCGTGACTCTGCCGCCAGGTTACGTCCAACCCACGATTGGATTCTATCAAGGCAGCTTCATGTATTTTGGGACACAAAAGAGGAAACGAGCTACGAGCACACAACCGCCTACCGTGCAAAGCAGTCCTGCCTTGCCGAAAAAGAAATGGGGTCTGTCTGTGTCTCTTCCATGGAGCAAGAAGAAGACGGATGCGCCTTCTGAAGGTGGAGCGTCCGCTGCTGCGGCTGCTCCTGTGGAAGACCAAGGTGCATTTGAATTGCGGGATGTCAGTTTGGCGTTTCCGTTGGGGAAATTGAGTATTGTTACTGGTTCAACAGGGTCTGGGAAGACTACGCTATTGTTGTCCTTGTTGGGAGGTGAGTTTTTATAAAATCTTTTCGAGTTATGTTAAAAAATTGAAAACACTTGGAAAAAAAAAACACAGAGTTGAAGTGTATTCGAGGGTTTGGGTTTCTACCAGACCCGCGTGCTCACTGCTGGTTCCACAGTTGCCTATGTCGCGCAAACTGCTTTTCTGTTGAATGCAACGATTCGCGATAATATTTTGTTTGGGAATCCGTATGATGAAGCCAGGTATAAATCTGTGATTGAAGCATGCGCGTTGGTGCGAGACTTGGAGATTTTGGAAGGTGGTGATTTGACAGAGATTGGAGAAAAGTAAGTTGTTGTGTATTTTTTTTTTGTGTGTGTGGAATCGTATAATTTACAAGTTTCTTGGGAAATAGGGGAATCAACATGAGTGGAGGGCAAAAGCAGCGCATTTCGCTTGCTAGAGCTGCGTACAGTCATGCTGATATAGTTCCTTTTGGATGATTGTTTATCTGCCGTGGATGCCCCAACCGCGCGTCATTTGCTGTTCAAGTGCATTTTGGGGCCGCTGATGTTTAACCGAACGAAAATCTTGGTCACTCATGCTACTGGTTTGGTTTTACCTCATTCCGATTACGGTATAGACCACACTGTGTGAAAAAATTACTTTCTGTTTTTTTTTGGTCTAAATACCCCTTTTTTCTTTGTTTTCAGTTGTTGTAATGAAGAACGGAGAAGTACAGGGGTCTGGATCATTGAATGAAGTTTTGGTGAATGACGAATTGGGTCTCACTGTTTCAGATGACGCGAAAGATGAGGTTGAGGCGATGGAAGTTGAAAGAGCCAAGATTGCGCTTGAAGTCTCAGAGGGAGGGAGCGGCAGTTCTGCTGCTCCTGCTGCTGTTGCAGGAACTGAGTTCAAGGGTATTTCTACGAAGGGAACTAAAATTGTGGATGATGAAGATAAATCTACTGGGAGTGTGAAAATGGCGGTTTATGTTTCTTATTTTCGAGCTTCGGGAGGTATGTGCTTTTTGACTGTTTTTTTTTTTTTGGTGACCAATGTTGACGATCGTGCGCTAGGTATCTGGTTCTTTATCATCTTCTTGTTGGCGTTTATATTGTCGACTGGTGTTAGTTTCCGTAAGTTGAAATCTTCTTTATGATTGGTAATGTTTCGTTTGTGCTCATACGGTCAACAGTGAGCGATTTTTGGATCAAGGTTTGGACGGATGCGTCCAAGCCCGCTTCCCTCGCTCTATCGACAAACTCGAAACTCGAATTTGCGGAAAACAGCGTCTATTGGTTCTTGTCGACAAGGAAATTCAATGCAAACGCGGATCGACTTGTTACTACTCCAATCACTCAAAACCCGTGGAAGGTGGCACCGACTTCAGAATATTTGGCCAAACACGACGCGCTTTATTACATTACGATTTACGCTGGACTGTCGCTTCTTGGGTTGCTTGTCTCTGTGTTGACTCGATTGTGGGTGTTGTATGGAGGACTTTTGGGGTCGAGGGCTCTTCATGCGAAATTGTCTGCGGCTGTGTTTGGAGCGCCCATGAGGTTCTTTGAGAAGACGCCTGTGGGGCGTTTGTTGAATAGATTCACAAAGGTAATGGAAGGTTTTGTTTGGATAGGGTTGTTTAGGTTGGTGGCTGATGATTTTGTTGATTGTTTTTTAGGATATGGCGACAATTGATAATGAGTGTATGGATAGGTATTATTTTTTTTGTGGTTTTCTAGGACGTGGATTGGTCGGTTAATTACTTTTTTTTTGGACAGTTTGGACTCTTTCTTCAGATTGATTATTTCAATGGTGTCCACGGTGGTATTGATTTTGTATGTCGCTCCAGTTTCGGCGTTTGTGATTCCAGTGATTGCTTTTTGGTATGAGTTACATATTTATTATTTTTTGTTTGATTTAAGTGTGACTTTTTTTGGCTGGTCACAGTTACTCTTGGATCTCCAGTCTCTACTTGGAAGCGTCTCGAGAGCTCAAACGCCTGGAATCTGTATCAAATTCCCCCATTTACGCTCAATTCTCTGAGACGCTGATTGGAGTATCAACTGTACGAGCTTTCGGCTCTGAAAAAAAGTTCTCTGACCAAATGGAAGATAAAGTGGATGCCAACAATCGCAACTCGTTTTACCTGTGGACTGCGAATCGATGGTTGAACTTGCGTTGCGAGTATTTGTCGGCTGTTATGACGAGTGTCGTTGGATTGGCGATTATTGCTGCTGGTTTGGATCCTGGATGGGCTGGTATGAATCTATCTCTTTTAGGGGGGTTTTTTTTTTCGGTGACTCATGTATTTTTTATTGATAGGACTTACAATGATCTATGTGTTTGAGTTCACCTCCAACTTGACTTGGTTAATTCGTTGCCACGCGAATATGGATATGGCCATGAATGCAGTCGAGAGAGTAGATGAATACTCAATGATTGAGCAAGAAGCGGCAGCCATTATTCCTGGAAACAGGCCTCCCATGTTGTGGCCATCTCATGGAGAAATCCATGTTCGGAATTTGTCTTTGCGGTATCAACCGGATCTCCCGAATGTGCTTCATGATTTGACGTTTAGCACGAGGGCGTCGGAGAAGATTGGTGTTGTTGGGAGGACTGGTAAAATTTTGATTTTTTTCGGTATAGAGTTTTGAGTGATTTTTTTGATTTTTTATTTAGGGGCTGGAAAGAGTACTTTGACTCTTGCGTTCTTTAGAATTTTGAATCAATTTGAAGGCCAGATTGTTATTGATGGCATTGATATTTCCAAAATTGGGTTACGCGATTTGAGAAACCGGTTGACCATCATTCCGCAAGACCCCGTGTTATTTGAAGGAACTCTTCGGTTCAATTTGGATCCTTTGGGTGCTTATCAGGACGATGTGATTTGGGATGCTGTCAAATCTGTGGGTTTGTTGGAGTCTATGCAGACGGGAAGCAGCAGCGCGGACGCAAAATCGCAAGCAAGTAATAAGGGATCGTCAAGTAATGGCAACACTGTGCCATCTGTCGAAGACGAGGGTCAAATATCCAGGCCTGAAAGTCCCACTTCCAGAGGAGGCGGATTGAAATTGACGTTGGACTTTGAGGTGTCCGAGTCTGGAAGCAACTTTAGTCAAGGACAGAGACAGTTGATTTGTATGGCTAGAGCGATATTAAGGCAGACGAAAGTGTTCTTTTTGGATGAAGCTACAGCGTCTGTTGATGAAGTTTCTGGTTAGTGTTTTTTCGGTTTGTGTTGATTGATTGATGTGTTGTGACTGAAAAAAAAAATGCTCTCGCGCGTAGACGCCAATATCCAAAAGACGATTCGAACTTCATTCAAGGATGCAACTGTTGTTACTATAGCGCATAGACTTCGGACGATTATTGATTAGTGAGTGATGTGGAAAATTTCCATGAATTGGTGTATTAATTTGTGTTTTCTAGCGATCGGGTTCTTGTGTTGGAACGCGGAAAGATTGAGGAGTTTGATACTCCAATCAATTTGTTGAAGAAGAAGAGTGGGATCTTCAAAACCATGTGTGAAGAGTCTGGGGAGTATTCTGAACTGGTCAAGATGGCGACAATTGCATCTTCTTCAAGTTCCAAGGTTTAAACTTTAAAAGGCATAGCAATAAAATACTCAAATTTAGCAGTGCAATTCAAGTTGATTGTGGCAGTTGGCCCGCCGATTTTTTTTTTGACTACTGTCAATAAAATGGGACTTTTGACTCTACAACCTAGACCGTGTGTGGATGCAGCAGCCAGGCAGCTTGCTCTTTCCTTGTCTTTTCGGATGAGACGCACTCTTTCGGTTGCGTTTCTGTTGATTACTGCCGTTATAGCCTTCAAGTTATTGAAGAGAACACCGCATTCTGCAGTTGTATTCGATTCTCGAATTGATGCGTTGAAAGATGATTTGGCCTTGAATGCAGACAGAGGAATAGCGGGCTCGCCATCAAATCTTCATTTTCGAGTAACTGGATTCGACTATTGCCATTATTTAAACAACGCGGTATTCAACCTTGGACACTGTCGTCACCAACTGGCCCGGAAGGAAAGAAGCGGAACGGATATCAACAATCAATCCTTCAGAAAGTGAATTTGTGAGTTTTCTTGACGAGAAAGCGAGGAATATCACGGATTACTTGCTCAATGTACATCCAGACACCTTTTCAGAAGAGGTGAGAAGATGTAAAAAAAACGAGTGCCCTGGCGCTAATAATATATGTTGGGAAATAGACTACAAAGAGATTCGCCTGTTTTGCAACCGCCGAAGGATCGAATATGTTGGCCAACTTGAGTGACGAGCGTCTTTTGCATAGAATCGATGCCGTTAGCTACTTTCAGGATTTGCTTCCTGCAGTTAAATCTGATGTGTCTGTAGCCAGGCCCAAAAAGGCGGTATCGGATTGCCTATTTGATTATGGCCCATGGACACGTTTTTGAGCAACTCGTGAATTTAATTGAAGAGCTAAATGACGGATCAGCTGTCTTTCTGCTTCATGTTGATGCGAATGAGAATAGTATGGAGCTTCAAACCTCATTGGAAGCTATGGCTGCGAATCACCAGGGATTCAATAGTGTGAATGTATTTCTGGCCAAAACGAGGTTTAAAATCTCATGGGGGCATGCTAGCATCATGTGGATGCAGTTGAATGGATTTTGGGAATTATTGGATCTTGCTGAATGGGGTACGTAGAGTCTTTTTTACAAGTACCCATAACTATGATATTTGGCGTGGCCCCCCTTGTAGATCATTTGATTACTCTTTCGGCTCATGATTATCCTTTGCGCAAAAGCCGCGAAATCGCCCGGATTTTACATCAAGATAAATACGTTGGATCCAATTTTATCAAACACTGGTCTCATGATGTTGCACACGCGAAAAGACTCCTTCCGAACCTTCACATGAAGAATCCACAGTTTTTAGAGATTACTGGTCATCATTTGGATCAAATTGGCATGATGGCACCGCCATTTCCTCGCTGGGCTTACGTAAAACACCACCAATGGTTAATACTCACAAGTGATTTCGTGGAATATACCAGAAATTCACCAGAAGTAGCTCATGCCTTTGCGTTCTTTGAGCATACTTTGGTGGGATTCAATGTTTTTACGAACGGTGGTTGTTAATCAGTTTTTAATATAGGTTCCAGATGAAAGTTTCCTCGGGACTGTTCTGAAAAATACTGAAAACTTCAGGCATAGACTTGTTGATGGAAAGAGGTTCATCAAGTTCAAGAAGAATTCACCTCATCCAGAGTGGCTCACACTTAAAGATATTTCGAACATAGGCACAGATGATGGGGCAACAGATCCGAATTATTTTTTCGTTCGTAAAATAGACACAAATACCAGCTTGGGATTGGCCTTGGTGAAATGGATACAATCGGAGCATATAATGAAGCATCTTCTTCCCAAGGATGATTATAAAGAATTTATTTCCCTGTAAATCTTCTATTCTACTTCTTCTTTCTTGAGTGGTGCCAGTAAAATGAGAGGCGGTGGCTTCTCCAGATCACATTGAATCTCAATAGACTTCATATTTGATCTAATATTTACTGGAAATAGGTATTGTACTTTGGAGACCATTGGTGTCTGTTGATCCGTTATAGAGTCTTGTATTTCATTGTCTTGGTAAACATCTCTCAGAATTTCATCGTACTGCTTTTGAAATTCTTGCTCTAGTCTAAGCAAGTCATTACGCTCTGCTATAATTTTCGCCATGAACTCGTCTTTGCTTTTGTTGATCTTCTCTTCATAAATGGTACGTGTTTCTTCCAACAGCAAAAGAGTTTCCTCCAGAGAAATCCGTCCTTGCGCATCGGGTGCAGACCTCATTATCCATTCTTTTATTTCGTCGACTGTTGTCAATTCTGGAGCCGTAATACCATTCTCAGGTAGTTTTGGAGGCGCCATTATGCTGCTTGCACGGCCACGCCCTTTTGAGGGGGTTTCGCGAGTACTTTGTTTACGAGCACCGCGAGATACAACCGATGGAGTCCTTTTTTGAACCGTACTGCCTCTCCCGTCTGTTTCAGCGGCTGAATCCAAGATTTCGGATAATTCCTTCATTTGATGTTTCATCTTTTTGATTTTCTCTTGACGATTGAATAATACTTTCTGATAGTGATCCAATATATTATCAGTTTTGATTTTTTCGTCGTCTATTGAAATGTAATCCTGGTAGAATTGATTAGTCGGAGATGTTGGACAAAAAGGAGAAATCGACGGACGCACATCATGGTCTACAATTCCATGTTTTCTCATAAGTTTGGTATATTTCGTTACTTGGTTTCGGAATTTCGATATATCGGAAGCTCTCTTGAGTAAAAAGATTTAGTCACAGAGAGCGAAAAAGCTTGAGCTTACGTCGTATGAATCCTTTTTTCCCTTTAGTATATTCTTTTCTAAATTACTCATTGTTTTCTTGTGTGATTCTTCAAGCGTTGAGAGTGATTTTCGGAGACTCATCTGTTTTTGGATTTGTTGGTGGATTTTTGACGCACAAGTAACGGACCTGACTGCGGTACGACACCCAGCTTAATTTATCCAAGAGCCTTGATCGGTATGCGCAATTGAGCATTTCGATTTTATTCAAATACAGTTCGTGTAGATGATTGGCTTGATCCATTAACTTTTGAGTTCTAAATTTGAAGGTTGTTCAGGACATAAAATAACCTTTACAATGTAATAGCTCACAAAGATTTAATTGATTCAGTTATGTTGCCGTTGAATGTCGCCTTAGCCGCCTTGATAATTTCGTAAGTTTCTTCCAAAAGGGAGACATAAACGTCTTCGATGTAGCGCATATCATTAACTTCTGACACTTCAGATTGAGCGGATCGATTTACTCGGAACAGTGCTACGTATTCCATGCAGCTATGACAGGTCAGCCTTTTTTGATTATAAAAGCAAAATATCCGGAGATTCTACCTTTGCAAGACTGCTTTGTAAGACGATGATTCTTCTTCTTGGGGGACATATGTAAAACCCAGTCGAGCACTTGAATCTTCAGTGTCGATATCTGTGGGTGGTTCAAACTTGTTCCGTGCCTTTTCAACGCTCTCCTTGTAGTCTTTCCAAGAATCAAGCGGTGTGGACGCGTTGTATAAAACCCCCACAACAGTTTCAACGCAGTGTCTCACATGCCTTATCGATTCCATTTCTTTCCAAAACTTTATAAGGGTTTGCCGCAACTTGATGGAAAGTATGAAACCTACCAAGCGGTCCCAGCTTTGATCGAAGCACATTTGACTCCAACAAGGGTTGTTCATCTAGCAGCAACGGTTCTGTACTTGTCGACACTGTTGAAGTCATCTTATACGTTGGACGATTGATTTCCTATGAAAATCTCTTATCATATTTCGTCCCCCACACAAAGCAACAAAGGAAATTCACCAAACGAGCCCTCACAGTGTTTCTCAGCCAATTCAAATAAGTGTGCCCCTTTGAGAAGACCATTTTAAACTCCCATGCCTGATAACTTTTATCACTACGTCGAAACTTGCTATGACGGGGGACCAAGAAACAACACAACTATAAAGGAAATGGAGCTTTTATATCCAGATGGTAGCATCGCGACGGTATCAAAAATTCCAGTTGTCGATAGGCCATGGCAAGTTCCAGATGTTTTGGATGTCAAACGCTTGCATCAAAATACTCCCAAACCTAAAGATACGACAACTGCTCAACACCACTTGCAATTCTTTACTACAATTAAAATGAAAACGGCTTCAAAGCTGAAACCCAAAGGGGGCATATCTTCTGATGTCCAGTCTCGCCAAGTTCAACACACAGCTCCCCCGAAACCTTGGAGTAGAGAAACCCCCATTAGAACTGCAAACCATATTCTCATGTCTCCTTATGAGTTTAATGATGCCAAGTCCGCTCGAAGAACTCCCTTTTTTCATTTAGATGATGCCATTGAAAGAGAGCAGCTTGAAGCAAACATGAATGCATCTGAAATAGAAGCAATCGCGAGTTCAAAGCATATTATTGAAGAAAACTTGCGATTGAAATCTGTTTACGTATGTTGAAGCTTTTGTTGTTTATTAGTTCTAATTGAAATCTTTCGTGTAGGAGGATGACAACTCCAAGAACAAGGAGGATTCAGATACAATCAAGAAGCATGAAGAAACTGATTATAATCCCGCCAGACTGGCGTTAATGGATACTGGTGGTAAAACGCTTCCGAAAATTCCAGTATTGTCAAAACCAATATCAATTGTAAACATTGAGGCAATATTGGATTGTCAGAAGCAAGATGCTTATTTGAAGTCAATATTTGATAACAGGCTGAAGAGGCAGATATGGTGCCATGGCCTTGATGTTCAAGACGGTTCTCCTGGAGGAATTACAGAGACCCTCTTTGCGAACATTCCACTGCCAAAGCCAAAACATGGAGCTAAACCGCCATCGCCAAAAATTTTGTTTTCAAAGCTTAATCCTCCAGTTCCCATTATTCATAGCGGAAAAAGTGTCAGCAATGGAACCTTGCAGCCTTCCAATCAAGTTTCAAACGCGAGACCTATTTCCCATACTTGTCCGATTTTGCCAAGTTTGAATCCTGCCTCCAAATCGGTCATTCAAACAAAATGCAATAGGATACAGCCTCCATTTCCTGAGCGAGTTGGTCCATCAATTGATGTCATCATGAAAGACATGAACGATGCTCTAAACAATTTATTCTACTATCCACATCAAGGACGAAAACACAATAATCAAAAGGTTCTGGAGCCAGAAGTACGGTTATTGCAAAAGGAAAAACACTGCGCAAAGAAGCCAAGATATCCTCATGATGAGCCTTCGAATTCAAAGCTCATCGCCAAAGCACGTAAAGAATACGAATTTACTCATCTTCACAAGGATGATTACGCGAAACCGATGAATTTACCCGAGATTGGAATCACTTGCGGTTCGTCTCCGAAACCTTTGAAGAATCCACATTTGATGGTTTGCCTGGGCGGGTTCCCCATCGATGACGCCAATACTGTTGATGCGAAACCTCCCAAATCAAAAGCGATAATCGATAAGCCGTATCTGGGACCTGGTCATTTTGATCCAAACAGTAAACTTGTCATGGTTGGCCACAAACAACAATAAACTTTTTATTTATCCAACGGGAAAGCTTCTGTAACTGAATTCGCTCTTGTGAATCGCCCTTCTAGCTGATTTTCTTCCTTTATATGGCGGAATAGACCAACGGCACCTTCCGACTTCCTGCCAGCTGTCTTTCAATAACGAAGGTGATTTATCTCGCACGGTTTGGATAATATTCGAAACATGAGTTCGATGAAACCCTTTCCCGTAGCTTCCAATCACATGCATCATCAGTGCAAAGTTTTTTGTCTTGATGAATTTGTTTACAGCATTTAACCAGAACGTTCCAAAATCGTCCCAAATTCGAATAGCGTCCGAGTTATAGCGATATATAATAGCTTTTGACGAAGTTTCATTTCTCCTTTTAATCAACAGCCGGAATGTTTCTCGAACATTTATGTTTTTTACGTCCAAATCTTCGTATTCTTCATACAAATCGTCGTCATTGGCCATTGAGGCATTCTTTGACAGCATTTTCAGCTCTTTCGCATACGCTGAAAGAATTTTGCTGGTGTTTCCACCTGGTTTAACCTGCTGCTGGGATCGAATAACGACTTTGGGCTTTCAGGAACACCCGTTTAACTCTTTGAACTCGATACCACCTATGCCAGTTCAATTAATTAATTTTCATCTAGTTTCTTTGGCTTACCTTTGAATTGTTTTTGCTGCAACTATTTTAGTTTTACGCGCCGCATTAACAAAGATCTCCTCCAAGCTCTGTATTTTTAAGTAAGAGTTTGAACCTAGTAGCTTCGAAAAAATACCGTTGAATTCGGCGAATACTTTGGTATATCAAAAAGGAGTGTTCCAGAATAAACTATTGATACTCTATATTAAAGAAACTTCAAAGTTCTGCAATTCTATATTACCTCGAGCCAGACTTCCATTTTCGCGTGGTTTTTAAACGGCAGTTTAATTCTTGTTGCTGCTGTTTTCTCGTCATCGGTGAACGCGAAAGCTGCGAATGACGATGCAAGTCGGGACGAATTTTTCTCATTATCTTTCTTGGATTTTGGTCCCGTTTTAGTCAATTTCTTAGCGGATTTGACATGTGTTGTAAATGCGGAGTGAGAGTTTGGACGGTCCGCTGAAGGCTCCCTGGTTCGCCAGGGAGTTGGATTTGCTAGATTAGTTGTTGATCTCTCTCCGTCATCCGAGAATACAATTGAAGGCGCCGACGAGGATAAATCGAAAGAGCTGAGACATCGAGCCCCATACATTGAAGTATTATCGCTGATAAGCACAGTGGAATGGCAATCTATCTGAGCGCTGCCATTGTTTCCATTTTTGAAGGAACTGTTGCAGTCAGCTAGATTGCTTTTGGTGTATGCATCAATTGAAACAGAATCTAAATCCGATAATGTCAAATCGTGGATTTGAGCCATTATTTCTCGTGAGCCGAATTCGTTTATGTCACAGGGTCTGGCAGTCGGCGAATCATTTAGTCTAGGACGCAAAGTAAACTCGCTAACAGGATACTCTGCCGCCTCAATAATGGAGAGCTTCCGTCTATTCTCAACGGAGTCCACAGACGTCCAATATTTAGATGAAGAAGACGTTACTGCTTCTGTCTTTGGGCTGAATTTCAATTCTCCAGCCAGCGAAGGGAGCCGAAGATTCTGCACATTCAGCGCTGGCTGTCGACATTTCTCCACATCAGCACTATTGCTTCGGTAACGCTTTTTATGTTGAGCTTTAATTCTTCTCTTCTTGAGTAACCCGTTGATATGCTTCGCCCCAGTAGATTCAGCAGCGACAATGTTCTCGTTTGGAGATGTTATGTTTCCAACCTTATGAGGTGGGGAAGATTTGGAAACACACTCAGAAGGCGCAGGATTTTGCTTTTCGGTAGGTTTTGGTGGGTGTTGAGCTTCCTTCGACAAGGAATTTGCAAACGATTCTTGAGTAAGGGCACACAACCAGTTGATATAATAGGACCAACAAGCGTTGATTTTGGCCGAATACGATTTTTCCGTGTATCAACATCAGCATCGACATCATTTTCCTGACTTGGCGTTGGATAAGATATTTCGTTAGGATTGGAGTACTCTAAAACTATCTTGCCCCCAGCCACTCAAATCTGGCAGGGATTCCAATCCTAAAGAAACTTTGTCAAACATCAAGTCCGAGATGTTTGAAGTCTGTCTCGCTCTTTGGTGGGCTCTTCGTGGATTTCCACCTTTGGTCAAGTTGAACAAATTCTGACCAGCCTTCTTCGCCTTTCGCCAAAAACACCAAATTATTGACCAAATTACTTTCTTCCGACCCTATAAAAACTATATGTCCCCGGTTGTGAAGGCCATCTTTAATTTCTGTCAAAATCATAGACTTTGGAAGACGACCCGATACTTCTGCTCTCTTCAAATGGAATTTCGCGCGACTCGAAGATTCAAAAGAATTTAAGCATGGTTTTGAATCCCCAGAATGCAGCACGTTATCAATACGTGCAACGGCTGATGAGAGTCTTTGCTTCAAGACAATATTGACTTTCTCTTTCGAAGGCAATAGAGGAGGCAATGCCTCTGAGATAATTTTTTGAGATTCTTTAACGTTATTGTTTGCTTCAGCAACAGACGCTGTTCCGTGATTTCTTCTTGCATGTCAAGATAACCGATTGAAAGATTTCCGACGCAGTCTTTGGCCGAGGATATTCATCACCCTCTTTGTATTCTTTGTCTTCAGTATGCATGAATCCATGCATCCAAACTTTGGTTTTTCGGTTAGCGACCTTTTTTATCGAACAGAAATAAAAAATCAGACCACACCAACTGGTTGGCTCATCAATTTCTGTCTGGAGCTTTTGATCGTATTTCCAATATCGAGAACACTTATTGGGGTTAGAATTTTTGCCTCCTAAAGGTGGTGGTGATTTGAATTTTGATTTTTTGGCGCTACAAGGGGGCTCATTGTCATAATTCATTATAAAATAGCTCGAAGAAGGTGCTTGATCGCACACATTTAAAATTGATTGTGATTCGCTTGTTTGAGACTGGGTGGGAGTTGTTTGAGCTTGCAGGTGTTCCAATGTGTTGGGATCTGTTACTTGGGTTACCAGTAAAATATCCTCTCTGCTCGTTTGATCTTTCAATATGTCGCCTGTACCAATATTTAGCTTTTCTGATTGATTTCGAGGCTTTGCTGCTTCCGGAACGACTTTCGGTGCCAAATCCTTCGATTGAACTTTTCTCCCAACTGTCGTTGATGCCCTGCTCGGTGTTTGTTGTGAGGGAGATGAAATCGATTGGTGGCGTAACGGCTTTGAAACTTTTGGAGACTCGCGAACTGCAGCGCTGTGGCGATAAGCTACCGCTACTTTTTTTGATGTGGGTGGTGTGGGGGTGGCTTGTGGGGGAACTCCTTGCTCAGAGCTGCCAGCTTCGTGGCCTTGACTATCCGAAAGTTGAGCAGTTTCGGTGCTAGCTGGTGGCTGTGTAGAAATTGCAGCGGAGCTGTTGCTGCTGGCTTGGTTTTCCTGGGCGTTTCGTATCATTGTCTTGACATCTGCGCTGAACGTTGTTCGCGACCGGCGGTTCAAACTGTTTCTTCTGCTGGTCCAAGGCGATATCGAAGATGCGTTTTGGTTATCCAATGCCGTCGTTGAGTGGATTGCCGTTATGGGATTTATGAAGACATGAGTAGGTGAGGAGGAAGATCCATATGACTCCACTGAAGTTAAAGAATCAGATATTCGGATATCTGTCGCCATTGAATCAAAGTTTCGTTGAAGGATGGGAGTGGTATGATTTTCAAAGAACGTGCATCAAATGTATTTTACAGGTGAAAATCTCAACAACATGATAATCCAATAACGACTATCTACGCTTATGCTTTCCAAGACTCTTAAACGATTTGTTAGATCCCTTCTTTTTTCCGACGCCGCCACTCTTGGTACCCATCTTGGAACTTGATCCAGAAGAGGCCGATGGTTTGCTACTCTTTTTCTTCCCACGAACTCCACTCAATTCAGAGGAAAAAGAGCTCTTCTTTTTACCACCACCACCACCTCCTCCGGATGGACCTCCGGAAGACTTAGACTCGGGAATCGCAGATATTCTTCCAGGACGAGAAGCCTTTTTCGCAGACCTAGCGGCAACACTGGCCATTGCCATTTCCTTTTTGTCTTCTTCCTTGGCGATTCTCATTCGTCTTTTATGTCTTGAGAGACCGTCGAATTTCCCGCGCTTGATCGGTGTCTAAAACATTCAATTTAGATTCTAGACACGTGAATCAAGACGAGAAGTAGGAAAGAGGGAAGTGATCAGATTTAAAGGCAATATCTTTCTGTCCAACATTATCTTGTTTCGGTACAGGTCTGAGATTTGAATCATCATATCACGTTGACAGCGAGTTGGGAATGCAGTGTAAACTCACCCGAGTATCTTCAACAGCAGCAACTTTAACACCCATGTCAGCATTATGTTTGTCTTTTCCGATTTCTGATAAGAGGAAAGGAAAATAAGAGACTTTAACAGCGCAAAAACAAAAACACAACCACTTACGTTTTGCAGCCTCCTTCTCTGCAACACTTTGGAACCAGCTCTTTTTTGGTCGATTCTTGATGTCTTCTGCGAATTCCACGATATTCTCCATCCTTTTAACCTTCATTTCCAATCCACGCATTTCTTTCTCTCTCTTCTCCTCCACAAGAACTTCTGCCGCTGCCTCCTTCAGTTCCTCTACCTTGGCTTCAAATCGAGTTACAACTTTTCCAGGAATAACACGATGCTGGATTTCATCAGTTGAGGCTTTCATGGCCAGTTTCAACACTGCACGATCGCTTTCCCCAACAAATGAAACGGCAATACCACTTTGGTTAGCACGAGCAGTACGACCACATCTGTGCACATAAGTGCTGTAAGATTTCGGCATGTCGTAGTTGATTACAGTTTTGATTCCAGGAATATCGAGACCACGAGATGCTAAATCGGTACAAAGAAGGAATGAAGATTTCCCATCTCGGAAAGATTCGAGAGATTCGAGACGCTAAAAGTGAAAAAGGAGGTTAAACTTCAATAGCATTGGAGAAGAGTTTCGTCAGCCACAAAGGGGAATTCAACTATTCAGTTATAAAAGGCAATCATTCGTTTTTCCAACATTATGTTGTTTCGGTACAGGTCTGTAAAATGTTTGATCATCACAATAGTGATTCCAAGGCTGAAGGAGGAGGGCGACGGAAATCATTCAATACCTAAATTGAATGCAAAAAAAGTCAGATTAAAATAATTCATAGAAACGATGATCGAAGGACGGATGAAAGAGGTATGTGTTCAGATGTAAAAGGCAATCATTCGGTTTTCCAACATTATCTTGTTTCGGTACAGGTCTGTAAAATGTTTGATCATCATAACACAGGATTGTCGAAACGGGAGGGAAGTGGGTGGCAGTTTAGAGATGTATTAACCTAGAACAATGAAGTATTAGAACTCAAGTGAATAGCTGCATGCAGAAAAACGACAAGGGAAGGGTGTTTGAGAAAGAAATGCAAGGTTCAGTTCTAAAAGGCAATCATTCGTTTGTCCAACATTGTTGCTTTCGGTACAGGTCTGTAAAATGTTTGATCATCGTAACCAAACAGTTCATTCCCAAAATCGTGAAGGAAACAGAGAATCAAGATAACAAGATCTAATCACCTGTAATTGCGTCAAGTTACCGTGAAGCTCGGCGGCTTTTAAGCCGCACAATCCGAATAAAACCATCATGTAATGCGCAGCTGCTTTACTCCTGAAGAAAATAACGACTTCTTCTTTATATGTTCTGGAGCATAGTGCTAACAGCATGGCTGGTTTGGAATCCTCTTTGTGTGCTCTCACTCTCACAAACTCCTGTGTCAGCCTGGATGTCAGGGCTGTCGCCTTGTTTACGAAAAGTCGGATTGGACGATTTAGAGACAGTTTCGTCAAATCCTCGATTTTATCCGTCATTGTAGCTGAAAAGAGCATAGATTGGCGTGATTTTGGCGTTGATTTGATGATTTCATCAAGTTCATCGGCAAATCCATCTTCCAAAATACGATCAGCTTCATCGATCACCAAAATTTCAATTCCATCCAATGAAAACCCCTGAGAATTTCGGATATGATCAATGAGACGACCTGGAGTGGCAATTACACCGTCCGGTCGTTGACGCAACTCGAGTTCTTGGACTTTCGTCGAGAGACCTCCAACACACAGCGACCATGAGATGTCTGTGAACTTTGACAGCTTTAAGGCAACGGAATGACACTGAACACCAAGTTCACGAGTTGGAACAAGAATAAGAACGCGAGTAGTCGGTGTGTCTTTCGGCCGAAAAAGAAGCCGTTCAATAATTGGAACTAAGAAAGCCAGTGTTTTTCCTGAACCAGTTTGAGCTGAAACACAAAGATCGTGCGCTTGTAAGGAGAGAGGGATAGAGCGTGTTTGAATGGGGGTGGGCTTGGAATACCCCATGTCGGCAATTGCTTTTAATACAGGACGGGACAGGCGAAAGTTGGTAAAAGTGCCAGTAGTGGAATCATCTTCATTTTCCTTGACGTCAGGTGTCGGGGCAAAGAATTCCGCTTTCCGCTGTTTTGTGTTGTCAAAATTTAGTTCAACAGACACAGTCAATCAAGCCAAGCTACAAACCTTTTCGTTTACAATATCCTGAATTTTGTTCGTTTCGTCGTCACTATCTTCGTCGCTTTCATCGTCATCGTCTTGCTGGTTCTTTTTGGGTGCAATGGTAACTTGGTCTTCTTCGCCACTCAGCTCGTCCGCAGAATCTTCATCCATGGCATCCAAGTCCTTATCATACACTTCTTCTTCTTCTTCCTCATTGTCATCATCCTTCATGACAGACTCATCACCAATCTTAAGATCCTCATCTTCCGACTCACTCTCGCCTTCTTCTCCATCAAAGATAAAGTTACCATTAGCATCCATATGGACATCCCCCATATCCTCCACCTCTGGTTCTTCTTCTTCGGCCTCCTCCTCTTTTCGCTGCAACAGGCGCAGCAGCTTTCCGTTTCTTCTTCTCCTTCAACTCCTTCCTTTTCTTTTCAATCATATCTTCAATAGTAACTCGAGAATTTTGCTCATCTTCAGTCTGACCAGCAGCCGACGGACCTTTCACTGCAGCTTTAGCGGCCTTGAAATCCCAGTAGCTTTTTGTGTTCTGCCCGTAGGTATCCAGGTCACCACCAGAGAGTTCAAACGTGAAGTCCGGGTTGAGTTCAATCGGCTTCAGGGTGCTGGCTGCAGCTTGTGCCTTCTTTTTTCTTTGCACTTGCTTCAGCGTCAGAGTCCTGGTCAGAGTCTTGGTTGAGCAGCTGCGATCGATACGTTGTCGCTTCGTCTTCTGAATCTTCAATTGTTTTGATTGAAAACGGATCAAACGCGGTTTTCGCTGCTTTGGTTGCTTTGGTTGTCTTTGGCGCTGCTCCCATTTTCGATGGAAAAAAAAAAGAAAGAAAAAAGAAGAAAAAAGAACTCGGGTCTTTTTTTTGTCTCATGGCGAACAAGAAGTTCGTTTAATCGGCGAACTCAGAATATTTTCCAATTCGAAAGCAAGTTGCTTAACTTCCGCCCCGCCTTTGTCTTCAAGTATCCGTCCGGAGTCTCGCTTGTCCATGGCGTTGTTGGCCTCCATCGCCTCCCTTGTTTTATGCTTCCAATTCTTCTTCAACCAATTGTTTGCACTTTCTGGGTATAATTCGACAACAGACTCTACTTCAGTCTCATGTGCTGCAATGACAAACACTTCATCCAAAAGATCCATCCTGGATAGCCTTGCAATGGTACTATACGCCTCAGATAAGTTATCATGCACGCTTTGTGTTAATTCTTTCAGCGGTAGGCCTGCTACTTGATAGCCATCTCCATAAAGACCTACTTGAGCGCGTGTGTCTGCACTGGATGCAACTGGACAAGGACTATATAAACACTTCGCATGCGCTGCATCGCTAGCAAACAGTATGTAAGTTGGGGGTGAAGTAGTTGTTCGGGCTAGTGCCATAATGTGCCCTTGGCAGTGCTGGCATGGGCAACCAAAATTAACTTTAAATGATAGGAAGAAATGAATAGCAAGTATACCCCAGGCGCATCGATAATCCAAAAAGACCCGTCACCATAGTAGTCATGGGCCCGTTCAAAAGACCCTAAAGGTTGCCAAATGACAGCTGGATCCAGAAGTAGCTTTCTCCATGGGGCTCGTTTCTGTTTCCAAACAGATCTAAGCTTGTCAGTAACGACTGTCAATAGAGTTTCTCTGAAGGCATCCTGAAAAGAACCATTCTTGCTTTGCTCTTGCTGCGATGGTTCCCCACTCTTGCTTCGTCTCGAATTTTGAGGTCGCCCACGAGAAGATTCTCCAGCTTTTTTCTGGAAGGGGTTGATAAAGAAGGAAGTTTCCCTTATGCTGAAGTTTGTTCCTTTCGACACCTCGCTGGACCGCCGCCGTCCACGGGACCTCTCCTGCTCCCTTTGCGATTCTTCCCCTGTAAGTTCATCAGTGTCTTCGGGTATGGTATCTGCCGTTTGTTTCGAGAAGATATCTCCATGCGCTCCTTTCGACGGAGAAAAGCTTGTTGTATGCGCCCGTGGCATTCCCAAGCTTGAGCTTCTTCTCATAATATTCCCATATGGAATCAGCCCACTGCCTCGACGATCTCTGGGACTTTCTGGTCCATCATCTGGTGGATCTGGAGACATGGGTGTTGTGAATTCCTCAAGCATCTTGATGAGGCTTTCTTCAGCGCCAGGATTCGTGAAGTCCCCAATCATAAAACGCGTTGAAGCTGGAAATAAGCATGGATCGCCAACATGGTCGAAGTGGTCGTGTGAGAGAATTACGCAATCGATATGCTTCGGAGAAAGTCCACCCCGAGATAAGGATTCGACCACATCTGGACATTCAGTGGGTGGGAAATATGGAATCACGGTGTTTGAGGTATTCGGAGAGAAACTGTCACGATCCTGTATGGAACGGGAGAAAAAAAGACGAAGGACTTAGTAAATAAAACAAATCTTTTCAAATCATAGTTTACCTTGCGTATTCCGAGATCAAAAAGGGTTCTTTCGACTTTGCCATCGCCAACATCCTTTTCGAGAAGGAAGCAAAACACAGGGATAAGCTTTCCCACGGAGGCTCTTCTTGTGAGTATCCTTCATCTTGACTACTCATTACAAACAGCTGTGGGTTTGCACTGAATCGGCCATTGATCAGTATAGACACCTTGACAAGAGCCGAAGCGTTCGCTGGCAGTGGGAGGGGGGTGAACGGAATCGAGTGCGGATCAATGTGCATGGCCTGTGGATTGTGATCATCAGGGAGCTGCTGTGTGAGTTTCTGCATCCTATCCTTTGTTCAAGTGTTTTGTCAGGATTTGTCGGCATAAAATCCCCGGGAAACTCTTTCAAAGCACCATTAACAATAATTTATTTTAAGACAATTGCAACAAGTCTAAAAGGCCAAGAGTTTAGAAAGTCCGCAGCTTCTTTTAAGAAGTTGAAGGTCTATTCAATAAAGGCACTTTCCAGTTTGGCCAACATTCAAAAAATAGCCAGGAGTATCTGGAGCCTTGCATGAAATTCCCTTTTCAGAGTCACAGACGTATCCTTGGACCGCATCTGTGCTCGCGAAAGCTGCTCCTTGGCCGTTGGTATTCCCAGCACAGTTCGCATTCACGTCTGAGACGATTCTGCATTTTCCATAATATTGGCCATTGACTGTGAACTTCCAGCAGATGGATCCATATTCGCAGGAAGATGGCTGGTTTTGGGTTGGTGTGTAGCAGATTCCATTTGGGGGTACTCTGTTAGCGGCTGCAAAAACAGCGAGAGACATAAGCACTGTAATTCTCATTTTTGATAGTTCTGCCCGATATATTGGATAGAATGAGATGGTGCGAGACTCGCGCGTATTTATCTTTTTTTGGTATTTGTTTTTTGACAGGTTTGTCTGTATGGCATTGAACCCAACACATGCTGAACTCCAACAACAACAGACGGCTGTTGTACCCGAATAGACAATCCCATCTGATAGAGACCACACAAAACTAGCTTGACAAGCTTGTGAAGAAAGTTTTCTTTTATTCCATTTCCATGTTCAGCAAACCAAGGCCCACAACCGCTACATCGGCCGAGCGATCTTCTTTCAAATCACTATCTTTCACCGCCGTCTTCGTACTCGTGTTTTTCCATCCCTTTATCAACCAATCATTCGCACTCTCGGGGAACAACGGAACGACTCCATCCAACTCAATCTCATGCGCCGCGAACAACGAATACATTATCCAAGGCATCCATTCGTGAAATCTTGGCAATCGTTTTGTAAGCCTGTTCCAAATCGTCGTGGATACTAAGAACCAAATCTTGCTCAGGAGCATCGAATTGAAGTGCTTTACTGAATAGCCCACATGGATGGCGCGTATCATGGTGGTGTGGCGGGTTCTCCCCATCCAAGGAAGTGGGACATTTTGATTTGTATAAACACTGCGCATGTGCTGCGTCTCCTGCAAAAAGCATATAGCTATCAGGATCTGTTGTGGTTCTTGCCAATGCTATCATATGCCCCGTGCAATGCTAAATTGAATGAGGGAATGTATCAGAAGAAATAAGATGGTTCATCCATAAAAATCTAACTGACCCCAGGCGCATCAATTATCCAGAAGCTTCCATCACCATAGAAATCCCAACCACGCTCGAATGAGCCAACAGGTTCCCACTTGATGTTCCCGTCTGCTAACAGCTTCCTCCACGCAATCGTTTGTTCTCCTTCGACAGAATACTTTGCTTCGTTCTCCTTACTATTGAACTCTCCAATAAAGAATTCTGTCGATGACGGAAACAGAAACGGATTTCCAATGTGGTCAAAGTGGTTATGACTTAGAATCACTCGATCAATATCCGCAACAGTAAGTCCTCCTTGTGCAAGCGATTCTACAACGTCCGGGGATTGAGTTGGATGGGGTCTGAAGAATGGAAGTACATGGGTCTGAGTTGTGGGGCTGAAGTTGTGTGTGTCCTTCCTGATGCCCAAATCAAAGAGAGTTCGTTCTAGTTTTCCGTTTTCAAACTTCTTTTCGACAAGAAAACAAAATACTGGAAATAACTGCAAGTTGTTGTTGAGGATGGGTGGGTTCTTCAGAGTCTTTGATTCAAGAACAAATATTCGTGGATTTGAACTAAAACGGCCGTTTAGAAGAAGCGACACTTTGACCAACGATGATGGTGAAGGCGATGGCGGCAGTGGCGTGAACGGAAGCGATAAGGGGTCGACATGACAATTGGTTGTCATTGTTGGATTCGAAATACAAACAGAGGCGCTTCCAATTCACACATCATTATATCCAATTACCATGAATGATATCATTTGATTTCATCCCAGTTTAATTTCAAGCACTTCACCCAAACACTGAACACTCAACCAACATCACCTGATATTTAAAGAAAAAATAAAGAGAACGAAACTCGATAGAAGCGCCACAATACATATTTAATGCAGAACATCATCCCAAGTTCTTCCTTTTGTCGTGGCCAAATCTTTGGGCGCTGGAGTATGACTAAAGTACCCGGAAGCGATTTTGGCATCAATTTCTACTTGTGAATCTGGAGGCAACATATCGGCAGGAATTGGCACTCGCTCAAGAATTGGGATGCCTGATCCAACAATAGCATCGTATTTCTGATATATCCAGAGTGAGTGGAAAGAAGTAAAAAGAAAAAGGGGGCAAGACCTCAACTCACCATATTGCTCATGCTAATCATCTTGTCGATCTTCTTAATTCCCAACCAATGCAAAACATCTGGCATTGTTGCTTGGAATCGCATGTCCTTCACTCCAGCAATATTTTCGGTTCTCAAAAAGTACTCCTTAGCTGTGTCCCCTCCTTCGGCTCTCTTTCTTGCATTATACACCAAATATTTAGTCACTTCTCCCAAAGCGCGACCCTCCTTACGGAAGTACACAATCAGTCCCACACCGCCTTGCTGGGCTGTCTTGACTCCTTCCTCAATACCGTAAATTAAGTATGGGCGACAAGTGCAAATATCAGAACCAAACACATCTGATCCGTTACATTCATCATGGACTCTGAGAGTCAAACTTTTGGTGGGGTCTGACAGATAATCTGGGTTTCCCATAATGTAGATGGAAAGTCCTCCAATAGGTGGCAAAAAAACTTTCAAGTCCGGGCGGGTGATTAGCTCAGGGTACATGCCTCCAGTATCTTCAAAGAGGGCGCGACGAAGAGTTGTCTCATCCACGTCAAAACGTTTCGCAATCCCTGGCAAATACCACACAGGCTCCACAGCACCCTTCGTTACCTTTAGAAACCAAAATGATCAGAAATCTCAGTTGTTGGAGAAGGAAAAAACAGAATCAATTCTCACCATCAGGTCACCAGCCTCATTCACCACAACTTTACCATCCACAGTCAGCTTGCCCTTCTTAACCAAATCCTCCACTTCCATCAGCTTCATGTGGGCCTTCGTGATAGCAATCGTTGGCCTCACATCCACACCATCCTTCAACTCTTTACCAAATACATCACGCACAATATGCCCCCACGGATCCAAAGAAACAATCCGTTCGGGATCCGCCCATGAATCATATGGCCCAATTTTAACAACAGGTTCCGTGTTGTGTAGGTTTGGAATGTGAGTGGGATCCAGTTCTCGGATTGCAATTGCCAAGGCACGGTAGATGGAATAGGCACCTCCGTGGGCTCCGACGGCGTTGCGAAGTTTCATGCTAGATGGGATTCGCGAGGCGATGATGGGGCCTCGGATGCGAGGATTTGGGTTTCCCCTATTGAATTTCAAATATTTTACGCGTTTAGCTTTCACGTGTTATATCTTTGTATTATTTTATACCATTCGACTGGGATTGGGTTGACTCCGGCTTGACCAGGGTCTGCAACAAATGTCAAGTCAACAATACGCAACTAAAAGCGAAAAACGACAAACAATACGTACAAGTAGTAAGAACAATTCTGCTGGTATAAATAGGGCCATTTGTAGGCGGTGGAATATTTGCGAGTTGTGCGTTTTTTGCAGCTGGCGACGCTGCTGCGGGAAGAAAGAGGGGACTGGCCGCAGGCTTCTTTCGGGCTGACGTCACCGACTCAACATCGTCTGAATCTTCATCGTGTTCTCGCGAACTGTCTGAGAGGAAAGAGTGGGTTTGAATTGAGTTTGTTTGGACAGTGTCTTACCATATGCATGCACTCTAAAGGCCTTTGACGGTGACATGAAGCTATCCTGACTGCCAGTTGGAAGAACAACTTCAGCTACGCGTTGTTGGAGCTGGGAGAGATTGCGGGTGTTGTCTTTTTGATACTCTTCGACCTGAGCAGTTGTCAAGTGTCTTCAGTGGCACTCTTCTTGGAACCGAGAATAAGTGCGACATTAGGCTATACCTGTTTGGTCAAAGCAGCTTGTGATGTTTTAAGGTCCGAGACAAGAGATACAAGTTGCGCCAAGAGAGCGTTTGTATCTGCCATTTTCTGTGAGATGGTTTTTTTGGAGGACACGTTTTTATTCAAAGGCAAAACACTGCGCCTCCCAAATCTAATTTCAGCCTCACGGCTTTTATCAATACTTTGAAAAGATTGATTTTCCACACAATCATCAAATTTGTTTTGGTTTAGGGTATATACTTTGTGCTATTACCGATTGTGTTCCTCGCTGTCGCAACCATGCGCTTCAACCCCATCCATCATCCTCTTCGCTATCAAATTCGCCCCTATTCAAATAGTTTCCCCGCATGTCGTCCTCATCATCTTCCAAACGTCGAAGGCTTCTAGGCCCGGCATCCACGGCACCAGTACTTCCACCACCATCACCACCACCTGCTTCTTTATCAGCAAGCGTCTCATACATCCGTTCCGCAAACTTATTCCATCCCTCCAGTTTAACGCGTTTCAAACAAACGTCGCCACCACCACCACCATCAACAGAACCAACCTCTTCCTCAATCCAAACTTCTTCCTTTTCTCTAAACTCTGGATCCATTCTACGAATGCGTGTGTTGTAGTTGGTCGCATCAAACAAGATATCAAAGAGTATGGCCGCGTTCTCAGGTGTACGCAAAAGATCCGACAGTGTCAAGTATTCTGGACTCTCTGGTTTGATAAGATTGACCCTAAACACAAACCGAGAGAACCAGAAAAAAAAACAGAATAAGGCATTTTTGACGGCATCTTTAAAAAGGGCAGTACAAGGAACTTACACCTGACAATCAAATTCATCTCGTTTGAATGGCTCACGAATTCCATAATCAATCATCTTGTTCACTTGTTGGTCGTAAAATTCACGAAGCTCGGCAAACTTTAAAACACCGTCGCCGTCAGCATCCAAGCAGCGGAACCTGGAATTTTTTAGACCCCTTTTTAAAAACCAGTGATATATTAAAACGGCAGCCAAACATACCAATACTCAATACTCGCAACCGTTCGTTTATCCTCCACACACAACATGAACCAAATATAGTCCTTGTAAGTTAGTTGTTTGCTCGCGGTTCCAAGTGCCAAGGGTTTCCCATATCCACCAACGACGCGCTTCATCATCATATCAGTCAGCGCTCCTCCTCCATAGCGAAACATGTCGGACGCCTCGACGATCATGTTATGGTCTGTATCGAGTTCCCAAAATGTGCAGTAGATGACATAGAAGTGCTTGTATGAGAAGACATGGTGAGTCTAGGCAAGTGGGGGGGTTTTTTTTCAAACAGAGAGGGTCAGTCTTATCTTTTTTCATTCTTCAACATCCATACCGAATTTATGTCGTCGTCCAATTGCAGCTGGATCAAAATTTCCAAGACGGCTTGTTTTCTAAACTCTGCGAGAGTCATGCGTTCGTTGCAATTGTTGATTTTCGAGTAAAATATTCGTGTAATTACTGTTTCAGCTGTGGCAGACATGGTTTCGTTACATTGGAAGATGGAAATACAATGAAAGAGGTTTTTACCGTAGCGGTCTTGAAATACACGTAAAGAGGAAAGAAACTCAAGTGCTGGGTGTCTTTGTGTTACTTCTATGGAACAATCCATCTGATTCAGTTCTGTTAACTTTCACATTTTTAAAACACTAACCGTCAAGAATGGGCTCAAAATCCCGAGGCGACAAAAAATCTTGCTTGCTACATTTCTTAATAATGTCAAATACGATTGCATAGTCGTCGTGATGTGTTTCCGTCAATTCCTTCCACCACCTTCAATTAAAAAAAAGGAAGTTGAAGGTCACGAATCCGGAACCGTAAACTGTCAGACCTCTCAATGTCTTCAAATTCAATAAACTTTTGATCGTCGTCGATTTGAACAGCGTCCTTCCGGGTTGAATTTGTGGCATATCCATCATGCTGTGTCCGGCAGCTATTAAATCGTGCATTTCACGTTAACCTAACGACAGCTCCAACGGAAAACTAAAAAAAATTAATATGTACCTCTCGACATCGTCAATTACTTTCAATCTTTCCTCGTTGTTGATTTCAGGCCGTTCGACCACACTTGTATCAGCTGCCGAATCCACCAGACGATGGGCATAAACTTTATCGAACAGCGCCATACTGCAATACTGAGGAACACAAAGCACAGCAGCGACAGGCCACATTTCGTCTCGATACAGAACATTTGGCAGTCTTGGAAGTGTGAACGCGTCTCGGACTGATTTAGTACAACCAGTTGTGAAACACTTTAGCAAGTCAACCTAATTCAAAAAAAAGAAGGGAAATGGTTAGAAGTGTATACAATGCGAGGTATTCGAGGGCGTGAACGTGGTGTTCTTGAGCTACAACTATACCATTAACTTATCCAGACTTTTACGTTTCGGCAAGCAAGGAACATCAGCTGGAGACAAGTTGGGCAAAGATTGATCTGTCTTTTGGAGTTTATTATTTTGGTGAGCTGTTGCTTTGCTTGAAGCTTGGCTGAGAATAATCGTTTCTTTCTCACCTCTTTCAACAGGGATGCTTCTGAGGCCTGGGATATAAGCTGCGGCAAGAGACAGTCTGTATCTGCCGTTTCTGTCAGTGATGGTTTTGACTCAATTGGCATTTATTTTAACAATTATTGAAAAGTTGTTGCGGCCAGGTCCATCATTCACCATCTTCTTATCCACATTTGTTGGAGCAAACTCGGAATCCTCCACCCGCCTCCATAAGTGATACGAAAGCCGCTTCGTGGCATGAAATTCAATCTCCTCGAATCCTATTGCAATACAAATCTCCTTGAGTCGTTCATGGTTCATATATCGTGAGTTGGCAGTGCATGGCAGCGGGAGAACGAGAAATAAAAGACCCTTTGGTAACAAGAATTTACGCGCGTGCATTAACATGATTCCTTGATGATGATTTGTGTTAGCGTCCAAATACGTGAATATGTTTGATCGGAACCCACCCCTTCTCTCGGGATCGTCTACGAAATTAACCACAAGAGACAAACAAACAACATGAAAATAGTCTGCGGGAACCGTTGGAATAGGTCGAAGGAAGAAATCTTGAGCAATGACATTTGCATGTTGGGGATTCAAGTCAATGTACTGGGCGTGTATCCATTTCGACTGTTTTGAATAAGTTTCGCCATTGAGAGCTCCAATATCTAGCAGTTTGATGACCGGTGTGCTCTCGTTGTCCGCATCGCTCTTCTTGTTCTTTTTCTGGTGAGACAAACCCGCTTGAACCAACTCCTCTTTCAAAGGACCAAGGAACCCAACCAGCCACTTTCCACAAGCACCACGCCCACTTCGCTCATCCCCTCCCTGAAGAAGAACAAGTTATAAGGGTGTTTTTTTTTGGTTGACAGGTGAACATCCGCTCACCTTGAGTGACGCCCGCTGATACGCATGGAGTCCACCCAGAGCATCAATCTGCAGCTGCAGGTCCTGTTCCTCCAGCAGGTTCCCCCCAGCTTTCCTGACCTGCGCCAGCTTCTTTGCCAGTGCGTGGAACTGGTTGATCCTTGCTGTAGTCGAAAGCTTCCTGCGTCTGTGTGGGTTCGCGTGGGTCGGTTCAGCCTTGGTTGTTGTGGGCAGCGGCGTTGCCGTGATGGGAAGCTTCTTTGGTTTTTTGCCCATCGCCCTTCCTTTTTTTTAATTAATTTCTAGCGGGCAGGGTTCGACTGCCTTAAACAAAAAAACACTTGAAAATGGCTTTCATCAACAAGGCATTGATTGAACTGCCAGGCCTCCCTGATATAGTGGCTCCCACGAAGCCACCGACAACCAAGTCAACCACTGCCAAAACCACAACAACAACCACCACAACCACAACCAATGCCAAGACAACTGTCAACCCACAGACATCGCCCCAGCCTCTCACAACTGCAATCGATCTAGAAACAACGTTCTCCGATTCAACGGCTTCAGCCTCAATATCAACAGCAACAACTCTCGACCCGTCGGCTTCCCCGACCCCCACCAGACCAACAAAATGCTGGCGGCGGCGTATCCGCTAGCACCTACATTGTAGCCTCCATATTTGGCGTGGCGCTCCTCGGCACTATTATTGGTCTATTTGTAAGTCGCCCCCTGCGCATTACTGCTCCCTCCCTACCTTTTCCCCTTCTTGTCGTAAGCATATAACAAATTTCATTCATTCTGACTAATCCTCCATGTTTTTACTTTACCAGCTGTTCCGTCGCTATAATGATCGAAAACGTAGGAATAAAGCCTATTATGGAAATGGCGTCGGTTTCGAACGGGATGAGCGCGTTGTTCACTCGACAAGCAATATTGCATCCAATTCGGCCACTGCAATTGCTCTGGAAGAAAGACAAAGGTTCCGAGATTCTTTTGCTTTGGGCAGTGGGGGTAGGAAGCAGGGTGGATATGGAGCATTTGCTTAATACAAAAAACCCAATACTGATAAATACACTTTTTCCACTCGCCCAAACCCCGTAAATGGGTAACCTGACAAAAGTTTTTGAAGCTGTCAAGACAGAATTTAGTATTGATTGGATTGATTGTGGTGTTAAATGTGTCAATTTCGAATCGTTTATCAAATCCAAAAAAAACGAGCTTAAAAACACAGAAACCGTGTATGATTCGAAAAGATAATCTACCAGTACACTTTGATTCGAGAGAGAGGGGATCAAGAGTATTGCGTTATTGGCTTTGGCAAGAACAGACGCGCCAAAGTCCCGATCCAGTGTTTGGGGTATTACAGGTAAAGGAGCATTCAATAATGCCTCTAGTTCGGGATCAAATGATTCAGGCATGGTAAATTCACCCCCATCCGCACCCAGCTGATGTGTGCTGAGGAAGGAATCCGTGGCAGGTGATAGCGGGCAGTTGGTACATGCCAACTGCAAAGAGTGTTTCCAACAAGTTTCCTTTCTCCAAGTCTGTTGTCCAAGAAAAAATATCTGGCGATTCTTGTTGCTGGATTGAGACTGTAGAAGTTGAAGGTGTAGTTGTTGCCGTTGGATTCGAAATCGGGGGTGCTGAGAAGGTGATAGCCATCTGTCTCAATACTGCAATCTCCGCTTCTAATTCAGCTACTCTTTGTTGTATCGATGATTTGTTTTGAAGGGATCTCACGGAAGCTTCGAGATAGGCAATGTATCTTTTTTTGATTACCAATACACTCAAGATCACTTTTCTTTGCGTTCTCTGTATGCCCGAGCAGCCGATCGCACTTGGGCAACCCTCTTTGTCTATTGTATCGACAAGCCACTGAGCAAGATGTACAAAAAGGGGTAAACCAATAAGGATACTTACAGCAGGTTCCACATTTCACGGGCTTTCTACCTTTTTTTTGGACTTTGGCAGTGTATCTTTCAAAGTAATTGTGACTGCCATCTGAAACTGTATTTGTTCACTTTTATTTTTTTTTTATTTTTTTTTTTTACTCCTTACAACCATGAAGGCTATATCCCAAAGAATGATCATCATTTGGCCGGTCAATAATGAAATACTTGCGCTTCACCGCCTCAAATACAAACACACACACATCCATATCGGCAGCAATACCCCCTGTTGAACATTGTTCTAGAATCCTTCCTTCCGTGACTTTGATGAGTCCAAATGTGTATCTACACGTTACAGGCTCAGTTCCTGTTTTGTAGTTGACGAAAGCCTTCAAAAAAAAAATTGATGTTTTGGGATGCGATTCTTCACCACGGTCCGAAAAAAAAAAAAAAAAAACGCACACAGTAAAGCTTAATCAGTTCATCCACGAGATTGAGGGCGCTTTGCAAAGAAGGTAGCTTTTCCAACGCGCGTCGGGCACCACTGAAATGCGGCTCAATAACTTGGTCATCTGAAGGTGGGGTTGGAAGTGGGGTATTGACCAACTTTTCAATCACTTGCGTTGGTGTCCAAACAGGTGGTGGTGCAGATTCGAGTGCTTGATTATTGTTATTTGGAGAGTTTGTAGACGAAGTCAGAATATCAGAGAGTTCCGTTTCTGAAAATAGAGATTCGAAGTTGATGTCCACCTGAGTTTGTTTGAACGTGTCGAAATGAAAATGCGGCACCGTGAAGTCAGAAGATGCAAATAAATCTTCCGTTGCTATGGGAAGCTGGCCTCCAGCGGCGGTAGATACTTGTTGTTGATGAGTTGCAGGAATGAGATCAACTGTTGCTTGGAGTGGATCAAAGGAGAATGTGACTTGTCTCAGCATTGAATTCTCGGCTTCTAATGCCGTGATTCGATTTCTCAATTCCTCTGTAGGCTTAGATCCCTGCTGTTTGTTATACTTTTTAAGTGGGCTGGTGACGAGTTTGTCGCATACAGATCTATCCCACCTTGCTCAGTTCTGCCACGGCAAGTTCGAGATCTTTGACGTACTGCTCTTTTCTCTCTCTATACTTGCGAGATGCCTTATTTTGCATGTGATGAAAAGAAAACAGTGATCAAATCAGCACACTCATTCCAACAACAGTTTGTCGAAACCTCACCTCCCGCTGTTGCGCAATCTTCTTTGTCGCTGGTTCATCTTCAACTTGCTTTCTCCCGCCCGCGTGTCCTTTGCGTTTGGATCCTGAAGGTTCGTCTGTTTCGTTCATTTTTAAAATGTTGATTCGAAATGCTCCTTCATTCTCATGTATCCGAACAACCCAACAAACAGATTAACAAAAAACTTCTTCAAATGTTTATTTTTAAGGGCTTTTTACGTTCAATAAATAATTTAAATAAAAAAAGTGTAAGACTTAACAAAAAAAAAAAGATTCGCAGAAAGAGATTGAATAAATACCACCAGCTCTCCGACATATAAAAAAAAATTTAAATAACACCCAGCATCAGAGAAAGTAAACCCCCCCCCCCCCCCCCCCCCCCCCCCCCCCCCCCCCCTCCATAAAAGAACCACCCCATCGCGAAAAAAAAACCCAATCCTTTGTACATTGATTCAATGTCTCGTATTCTTCACACCCCTCAATCGATTCTCCCGCCCAGCCTCACTCAACAATTGTTCATCTATCGACAGCCCAGAATGATAAGACATCAACCTCTTGACTCCTTGCGCAACATCCTCTTCCTCCTCTTCATCCTCATCCAACATGTGCATCTTTTCATCACGACTTGTCCCCAATTCCGTCGCCCAGCCATTAATCACATCATGGTCTTCATCCTCATCAACGTCCTCATCCTCATCGTCTTTCCCCAAATAACAACTCCAATGCCCACCCTCCATATCCTCCTCATCATCATCCTCCAAATTTCGAACCCCACCACCAACTCCGGAACCACGACCACCGATCCCGTTGCCATCAACAGCATCAGCATTTCCACCGCCGCCGCCGCCGCCATCACCACCACCTCCTGCTTCTTCATACGCGAGCAACTCATACGCGCGTTCCGCAAACTTATCCCATCCCTCCAGTTTAACGCGTTTCAAACAACCACCAGCACCGCCACCAACAGAACCAACAACAACTTCCTCCTCAATCCAAACATCATCCATTTCTCTATACATTGGATCGATCCTACGTACATGGTTGTCATATTTGCGCAAGTCAAACAACATGTCGAAAAAGAGGGCCGCGTTCTGAGGTGTGCGTTTGAGGTCGGATAGTGTCAAGTAGTTTGGATTCTTTGGTTTGATGAGATCGAGACTGTATCAAGAAAAGAGATAAAAAAAAATGGCAGTCAACATCACCCACAGAAACATTCAATAGAAAAAAAAAAACAATACAGGCTACAAATAAAGTCATCCAGTTTCCATGGCTCACTCATTCGAAAGTCAATCATCCTCTTGACCTGCTGCTCGTAAAATTCACAAAGTTCATATAGACTCAGCATGCCATCACTGTCAACGTCCAAGCAACGGAACCTTGAACGTGAAAGAAATATAAAAAAACGTGAGAATTTTCCCGAAAACAACAAACAAACACACCACCACCTACCAGTACTCAATACTGCCCACTTTCCTCTTATCCTCCACACACAGCATGAACCATATAAAGTCCTTGTACGATATTTTTTTGCTCGCATTTCCAAGCGCCAAGGGTTTCCCATATCCGCTAACGACGCGTTTCATCATCATGTCGGTAAGCGCTCCTCGACCATATCGGAACATGTCGGACGCCTCGATAATCATGTTATGGTCTGTATCGAGTTCCCAGAATTTGCAGTAGATGACATAGAAGTGCTTGTATGAGAAGACGTCGCGGGTCTACAAAAGAATATATATAAAATAAAAAAATGTGGTTAATTAATGCATGGGACACAACAGCCCAAACTTTAAAAACTGTTTTTTTTTTTACCGAATTAATGTCGTCGTCCAGTTGCAGTTTAATCAAAAGTTCCAAGAAGGCATGTTTTCTAAACTCGGCGAGAGTCATGCGTTCGTTGCAATTGTTTATTTTGGAATAAAATATTCTTGTAATGACTGTTTCAGCTGTATCAAAGAAAAAAAGACAAGTTTTCATTATTTGCGGGGAGGATGGAAAAAATATGACTAAAGGTCTATTTACCATAACGGGCTTGAAACACGGCTAAAGTAGAAAGAAATTCTAGTCCGGGGTGTCTTTGTACTACTTCTGTTAAAAAAAACCAAGCAAAATCTGATATCAATATTTGCACACACACACACACACACACACACACACACACACACACACACACACACACACACTCAAAGTTTCTGAAACACGTTACCATCAACAATAGGCTGAAAATCTTGCGGAGATAAATAGTTTTGCATATTACTTTTTTGCATAATTTTAAATACAATGGCATGGTCGTCATGATATGTCGCCGTCAATTCCTTCCACCACCTTGAAAGTAGAAGGTTGGTTCGACTTTTACAAAAAAAAAGGAAACAGGAATTCAAACCTCTCAACGTCCTCAAATTCAATAAACTTTTCTTCTTCTTGCTCTTCTACTTCTTGGATTTCAACAGTGCTGTTTGGTATAGAAACTGCTGCGACTCGACGGGCATGCACTTTATCAAAAAGTGCCATACTGCAATACCGTGGAACGCAAAGCACAGTTGTGACGGGCCACATTTCGTTTCTGTACAAGGCATTGGGTCGTCTGGGTGGTGACGATGGATCATTGCTTCGGTCGAGTATAAAGCACGCCTTCAAGTCAACCTGATATTTTTTTGCGACAATGGTTGATAAAAGATGATTTATGCGGTAAAAAAACCAGTAAAGAAGAAAAACTCTTACCATCATTTCATCCAGACTTTTCCGTTCAGGTAACCAAACGAATCAGCCAGAGGAAAAGAATGAGATTGCCTGGCAAGTTTAATTTGATTCACCCGAGATGACACGTTCCCTGGTGCCACAAGAGATCCCGATTCATTCACTTGAACGCCCCAAATCATCATCGATTCCAGCAATCAACAACAATTCCTTATCCAAAGCCGACATACAGCTAGGGGACCTCTTTAAAAAGCCAGTACTTTCACATTTTTTAGCACGGAGTCGATGAATGTGGGGACGCGACGGGTCCCCCAATGGAAAATAGAATTTGAATGTTGGAGGCTGTGTAATGGTCTGTTCAAGTTGTGGAGAAACAAGAGAGCACACGTACCACCAGGACTGAAGGCGGGGGGTCCAAGCAGACGCTGGAGTCTTTCCGCGGACTCTCGTGCGGCGGCGGGCAGTAAGCGGGCAGCGCGTCCGAAAGCCGCAGCGCGTGAGTCATTGCGCTGATTTCAAGCAGCGCGCGCGCGTCTGCGGCGGGTGAGTCACAAAAAGACAAAAAGCGCAGCGAAGAAAACGCGCACCTTCGGCCGGCCGCGCCGCGGCGTTGCTGCGCGCGTCGCACGACACAACATCGGCCGCCGCGATGCTCACTTTCAGCACGGTGTTTGCCAGGCGCTTCTCCGGGCCGCCTGACTCTTCTGCTGACTCTTCCCCGGACTTGTCTAGCGTAGCGTCCCCGGACTTTGCGAGATTCGCCTGGTGTCGCTGCCACAGCGCCGCGTCAACTTCAAAGTCGCTCTCCTTCTCAACAAGGAATTCGACAAACTGCTGCGCCAAGGCACTCTGCAGCCGGAAGTCAAACGCTGCGCGCGATGTCATTTGTCGGTGGCAGTTTTGTTTCAAAGCGGAAATTTACTTCAATATATTCAAAAAATCAAGACTTGCGGAAAAAACGCGTCTCGGGTCGGTATTTCGTTGTTTTCATCTAAAAAGATGTCGGATTTGATTCCTGCCAGGTTTGAACTGGCGGCCTTCTCCGTGTAAAGGAGATGTGATAACCACTACACCAAGGAACCGTTGTGCAACCTTGAAGTAACAGAATGTATAATAGTATTGATCAGTATTCGGTCATCTCTGCACCCAGAAAAAAAATTAAAAAAAAAAATACTTAAAAAACAGAGAAAGATGGACATCACATTTCTTGGAACTGCATCTGCACAGCCATCTCCAACTCGAAATCATTCGGCATTGGCATTTCGATGCGATGGAGGTACGTACTTAAACAATTCATTGTAATGTGGGACCGTTTAACAACAGTATTTTCAAACAGAAGTGTGGTTGGTTGATTGTGGGGAAGCTACTCAGCATCAGCTAATCCATCTCAACAACAATCCCTCCCTATTTGTGTCGGATCCAGAAGAGCTGCTGTCATCAAAGCCTGAATCAAATCATGCCCCAAAGCTGTCCAAGTTGACCAACATCTTTCTCAAGTAAAAACAAACTACGTTTGAATCTGTCCCGCGTTTCTCTAACCGTGTTTTTTTTTTGGGTGGGCTTTATTCCACATAGGCACTTGCATGGAGATCACTGCTTTGGGCTTCCGGGTCTCTTGTGCACAGCTGGAGCTGTAGTACGGCTTTCAAGCAATGAACAAGACCAACAACCCAAGAACACAATCCACATTTTTGGCCCTCGTGGCGTCAAGGCATACGTTCGAAACGTTTTGGATGCTTCAATGTCAAGAATTGGACGCGGGTATGCTTGTTCCCGCCGCATTCTTGGCTCCACATGTGACCATCTCAGCCTAACAAAAAACACAACCTTCTTTCACAGAATCGTCATTCACGAACTGCTTCTCCCCACAGACAACCCCTCAACACAAACAACAACAACTCCACACATTGACGAAACCGAAGGCCAAGATTTCCACGCATTAAACATCTCCTCCTCAACCGCAACCTCAGAAACCGCAGAAGGCTGGTACTGGAACATCATCACGGGTTCCACAGACCCAAAATCCGCATCCCTCAGCAACGCAAAAAAAATAACTGTCCAAGCCGCACCCATTCAACACACTGTCCCCACTGTCGGCTACTTTTTCACTGAACCCAAAATCCCTGGAAAACTTCAAGCCGAGCTAATCACACCCATTCTGTTGCGCAACAAGGCAGCATTGGGTCTCAAAAACCCTATGGTCCTGTTATCAAAAGTGAAGGCGGGAGAGACCTTGACACTGCCGGACGGGACAGTCATCTCCCCAACTGAATTCTTGGAGCCTTCGCGTCGTGGGAGGAGAGTTTTGATTTTGGGGGATACCAGCAACGCGATTGAATCTACTTTTGTTGGGTTGATTGACGCTCTCAAGGTGGAAGACGCGAAAGACGCTTCAGATGCCGCCGCCAACCACCAAACAAACGCACCTGTTGTGGATTTGGTTATCCATGAAGCAACAAACTCATGTCTGAAAGAAGACATTGAAAACGGATCCACACCCGAAACAGTAACCGAGCAAACAAGGGACCACGGACACTCCACCCCTGAAATGGCGGCTCAATTCGCGAAACGCGTAGGTGCCGCGCGTCTTGTCATGAATCATTTCTCTAGCAGATATAAGGGGGACGCGGAACCAGAGAGTTTAGTGGTGATGGAACAAGTGAGGCAGTTGGCTGTTGCTCATTTTGGGGAACGTGTGGTTTGTGCAAGGGACTTTATGAATGTCAAGGTGCATTTGCCAAAGTGATTTTTTTTGGTTCAATAATGGGAATTATTATAAAGCAAAAACATCTCACAACAGATTTTTTTTTTTCCTTTTGGCTTATTGGTTGCAGGTTTTTTTTTTTCCGCGTTTCAGTTTCCTGTAAAGTAAAGGGAGGAGTTTAGCCCAATTTCTCTGCATTGCTATTCTGGTACTTTTCGTTGATTGTAAGCTGAAAGCAATCTGGAATCTTCATTCGAAACTCACGAAAATACTTGTTGATTGACGACTGTATCCGTTCTGTTATGTTTCTTTTTCTTTCTGTGTATTTCCTTGTATGTAAAAAGTAGTACAGCTACATCGTATGAACGTATTCCCACATGTTCCATTAAAGCTTTTATTTTTCTTTTATTTTTTTTTTATTAAGGCCCCGTTTGGCAGGAAAATTTCCCTAGGGAAAAATGAAAATAAGAAATAAATATTTGAAAAAAAATATTTGTAAATACCAATTTGCCAAAAATGACGATTTCAAAAAAATATTTCAGATTTTGGTCAAATTCAGTATTTGCAAATATCCAAAATAAACCAAATGCAAAAATCAAATATTTTGGTCAAATATCGCGTAAATATCAGATGCAGCTTGAAGCAGCATTTCAGATTTTGACTTTCGAAAATGATAGAAAAACATGAATAATAACAATAAATGCAATCTATTCAAAAACACAACAATAACAAAAATCAATAGTAATGAAGTAAAAGGGTAAAGAATGATAGAAAACAATTGTGATTTCGAGTAGTTGCACAATGCTCCTCTTTAAGTGGCTGAAATTAAAAAAAAGGAACGTGTGTTATACAATAAGCAGAAGGGGTTTGTATTATGCAAATAAAATGAAGTTCAGTCAACCCGAAGGGACTTGAGTTGGTTGATGGTGAGTTTGGTGTTCCAACAATCAAGCACAAAGTTCCACACATCATTGTTGAATGATTCGCAAGCCTTGCCCTGTCTTAAAGAATGCGGCTGCGCCGCCACTCCAGTAGGTATCCGTGTTGGTCAATTCTTCACAACATTTTTTTTGTTGAAGAGTCGAAAACGACAGTTACAACCAAAGGCACGTGACAAGTCCTGTGATCAGAAGATGCCGATTGGTCAACTTGTTCCGTTGCAATTGCGTCATGCAATTTTTCTTAACTTCACTTTTTTTCGATGAATCGACTTACCTTGCTGAACAAGATGCTGTCGTCTCACTACCCTGGTTATTGGAGAACATCTCGCCATCATAGCTATTGGAGAACTTGAGAATGGCCATTGAAGAGTAAGTCCCGTTTTTTTAATTGCCCTCCTTGATGTAAGTTAAAGTTGCAGTAGTTCTACAAATTGAAGGCACAAACAAGCCGTGTTTCCTGGCATCATGTGTATCACATTGTGCAACAACCCAAACCATGACGTTCCAGGCCAGGTGTTTGAAGCAATGGGAGCCTGCACACTCGAAACTCTGGGATTTTTTACCCTCTGCGTCTTGTGTCTTGTTTAAAATCGTGCGAAGTGACGGAATGGGCTTGGATTACCAGCCTGAGACTATCGAAGGTGAAGAAGGTGGTTAAGAAGAAGCGGTGGGTGGTGTAAGGGTGTGGTTAGGGTTGTCAAGGTTACAGGGACTTTATTGTACAGGCAATATGGTAGGACTATCAGCGTTGTGGGAAACAGATGGAGTTTTTGGAATTTTTATAGAATATATAGAATATATGAATTTGTGAACGAAAATTTTACTTTTGGTCTGTTTCTTTTGGAAATACTGTAGAACATCTGTAAAATGCGAATTTACAAATATTGGGAGCACAATATTTCAAAATATTCAATCTGACCCAATATTTGGGATTTGGAAATAAACTCAAATTTTCTTTTTCCCTGCCAAACGGGGCCTAAAAATTAATGAAATGCGGCCTCACCGCAATGCGGCAGCGAAATCGCAGGAAACAACGTCTCTCTTATACGGAAAGATTGGACCGAAAGGCGGTCCGAAGAAGGTGAAAGTCACGAAGACTCTAAAGGGAAGGCCTCTTGTTTCTGCTGGACTCGATTTCGATTCATCAAAAAAGCAGTCACAGCAATCAACCTCTCAACGAAAGAAACGTGGTGTCCAAAGGACAAAGAAGAAGAAAGGAGATACCCGTCTATCCGAGCTTGAAGATGGTTACAACAGTGAAAACTCTGATGATGAGTTGCTCGCACTGGCTGGATATTTCGAGAAATCAAAGATGCGAAAACAGAGGAGTTTATACAGTCGTGTGTTTGACAGTAGTGATGATGAGGAGGATGGGGAGGACTACTTGGGACAGCGATACTACTACAACTTCAGCTTCAAAATAGACTTCAGCTGTAAGGAGTCTATAATTTTATAGTAAACAGCTCGATATTCTTGCTGTTGCCACGCTCGGCTTCCAATCCAAATGTCCACATACTTCATCACACCTCACATTCACTACTTTACCCTGTCTGCTATTACTCTCATCAAATTCGATTGGCCGCACTCCCGCTCGCTCAACTCCAGAAACGGTCCCCAAAGCATTCAGCACTTCATCATGATGCGAATAAAGGTTCACAATATTCCGACTTACGGCACTTGACGCCAATGCCCATCCATCCCCCGAATCACCACTATTCTGCCTATAAGCACATGCACTACCCAACAAAATTGCTCTTTCAATCTTGTGACTTGGAATATCGCCAGCATCTCCATCAACCTGTCAACTTAGAATCCCGTTTTCCAATCTCCAATTGTACTTTCCGAGATTTCGCCCACAAACATAACGCATGGTATATCAAACTTGCACCCAACGAATGCCCCATTAATATCACGGACTTGGAGTCATCCAGACGAGCTATCGCATCTGCCAGTAAGTATGCAGTTGCCTCGCAATTTGATTGTGCGATTTGAAAGCAACTCAATGCCGACGCGATGCTGTTTACAAGCAGTCCTGGGATTTGGCAAGCGGCTGTTTCAATCGGTTTCGCTGAAGCTATGAGCGACATAATATCCAACGAGCCCTCTTGTATCAAGGCCGAAGATGCATCCCATTGAAGACTGACCCATGTATTTTTTGGAAACACGTTCGTTGTAATTTTGGACCAGTTACTTGAGTCTTGGGCGGTGTGGAGGAAGCCATCAATTGTGATGATAATGGGAAGGTTGGGGTCGCCGGAATGTTCTGTGTTTATTTTACCAAGTTTTTTTTTTAGCCATGCATGCAGGATGCAGATTAAAAAACTCGTACCCAGTACAAAACCCTTTTCTCGGAAGACGGGCATCCTCTTGAAAATACAGTAAGAATGAACAGCACTAGCGACAGATCCAAGAGGAAACCCCTGCTCAACCAACGTATACCGCTTTGATGCAAGTCCAAGTAAATAACTTTTTGCTGATTGACATAAATCAAGAGCTGATTCTGATCCGATGGAGATATTCGACAACGAGTCAACGGCCATTTCCACCAACCGCGACGCCGATGAGCACGTCAAGACGTGAGCAGCCTCCCCGAGAGAATTAATTATTCCACTATTTCCTAGTCCATTCATATGGAGAGAGCTGTATTCGCAGAGAGTACGAATCTTCTTGAATTGAGTCGCCTTCACAAAGGAACCCACGACGTGTAAATGCAGAGCACAAAAATGATCATTTCTTGAAACTCGAATTATTGATTTGCTGTTGGATGTCAAGTTGTAGGAATCTGCGCAGCTGAAGTGTGGGCATTGCGGACTCAGACATTTTCTACCGTCATCCTTTCATCAGCAGAAAGGAAAAAGAGGAAAATAAAAAAAAACGTACTCTTGGCCTCAAACCTTATCAAACGTTCGCAGTCCTTGTGTGGACATCGAAGGAGAACGCGATCGGAGTCACTAAACACTTGGATTTGTCTTGTTGATCGTGGAATCACTTCAAAACACCAAGAACAAAACCCTGCTGTTTCGCTTGAGGTTTTTGCCGCCAGAGTGGATGTTGAAGACGCTCCTGCTCCCATGTATGCTTGTTTTTTTTTATTTTAATGTTGTTTTTGACAAATCTTGGAAGATGAAAAAAACGCCATCTGCTCCCCAGTCACTTAAACAGTCCAATATATCCTTAGGATTTTCGTTGGCGGAAATGCCTCAGGGACCGAGGCTACGAAAAGTGGCACCTGTCGCCAGCGTCGGAAACTCGCGTACAAACATTTTTGAACAAACAAAGTTCCGAGCGCGGATGCTCGAGATTGTAAGGAAGCTCGATAAATGGCACATGAAACCGAATGTTATATTCGCTGTTTATTGTTTTCAAGCGGTGAGTCAGAGTACGGGTTTTTGATCCTTCACTTCTGACGCGTTATGTGCATTACTTTTAAAGGTCTCCTCGTTGATCTCCGTTATTAGTGCGATAGTACTCGTCCAGCTGATGGAAACTTCCACGGCTAGGCAGAATGGAATGCCTGGAACGATCCTGATGCTTCTTCAATTCACAGAAAGCCTCGTATATTCTTTGTACAGAAGTGGACGACTGAAATGCTTTTCGAAAGTGACTGAAAGCCAGGCCGCGTACATTGGTTTTTGGGTACAGTCGTTATATATATTTCTTCATCAAAAACCCATATATTCTTATATAATTTTCAAGTATTTAATGGCTGGGTTTTTCAACACGCTCATCATAGCACTGTTGTTTGTCCTTAAACAAAACAATGTGTATACCATTATCTACGAATGCTGCAACGGAACATCAATTACAACTTCAACATGCTACGGAAACGGTACTTTGTATTTTAGCTCTTCAGTTTTAATCTCATGAACTTAAACCTTCTTCTAGTTCAAGCAAATAACATAACTTACGAACCGGCGACATGTACTGCTGGTTCCAGCTGGCTAATCGAATATAAGCAGAATCTTTATTTAAGCGTCATATATGCCTGTTTTTGCGGGTATCAGGTGCGAACTTACTTTTTCTGCGTTAACGTGAATGATGTCCTTACCATCAATAAAGGCGCTGTCACACCACTGGAATACTTCTGAAGTTGTGGTCAGCATAAAATCGGGCTTAATTTTCCGTAAAGAAAGAAAAGGCAAAGTGGTCAACTTTGGCGGCAGCGAAAAAATGCAAATTCATCGCACCTCAGTTGATAAACGCGTACATCCACGACCATCGCGGAATGAGCTCGCCATGGAAGAGTTGCAAGAAGAAGAAGACGCACCTTAGAAACTATGCTTCTAATTTTTTAAAGCTTGAAAAACCAATTACATTTTCTTTATGCGTTGCGTGGCTTCAAAAGCCAACTACAGCCCCTGCAAATTCGCCCAGTTTTATTTAGTCCTTGATAATTGTAAAATTTGGCAGTAGCAATAATATTTTTACACAACGAAATGATGCTTTCATTTACCCTGGTCTAACATAAATAGTCACAAAGAATCTTTCAAAAACTTTCGTATTGCTTCGAAATACCCCGACTCAGTGCACGTATTGCTATGCCCTCCATTTGGAAACTCTGTCCAATAAACCCCATAAGCGTGTGGAATATCTCGTCCCAACTTCATCGGTATAGGTTCCACAACAACTGTCTTTTTGGCGCTTTTCTTCAACAAAAATCCCACGAGCCCTTTTTGATTGCTACTAGTACTATTAATTGATGCTTGCGATCCTGCGATAGTTTCTTGGACTTGCGATATGCGAATGTTGGTACTACGCCTGGGAGCGTCCGCAGAACTGGACCGGCGACGATCTATCGGGGCACTGTCGGCGCCAAAATCCAGCCCACTTGTTATGGATTTGTATCTGGCTGATCGAACTGCTTTTAATAGCTCGACCATGTGTTGTTGCGGAATCACTTCATCTTTGCCACCAGACAACAAAAGGATGGGAATACCGCAGCTTATTCTTTTGATGGCCGCCTCGCTGTCCCAAATTTGATGCAATAGAAATGATGCCATTCGGAGTAACGGTGAGACATGTGGCATTAGTTTTGGCTACGCAAAAGTGGTTCAGAAAGGAAGAGTAAACGAAAAAAAATGTGAAGCATCCAACCAAGCTGAGAAATGAGTTTTCTATAATCATGGCTGATATTCGCTCTGGATTTCTGGAAGCCAAATCGATTGCAACTGCGCCTCCCATAGACTGACCTATATTTTCAAATTTCAAGGGAAAGAAAGAAGGGTACGAAATGTCCGAGAATCACCAAAAAGAACTATCTTGGTGTCTATCAATTCAGGACGACTGATAATCCAATCCAATGCAGCCTAATCTTGCGTTATCAGAGGGACCGTCGAATGAGAAATAACTCACACACCTGTGAATCAATCTTCAAGCCCTTTTCATCCGGCCTTCCCTCGCTCCTTCCATATCCTCGATATTCCAACATGAAGATATTCAACTTGCATCCCAGATGGAGAATTTTCGCGATGGGTAGGCGTTGTCCGATATTCCCAGCATTTCCATGACAATAAAGTAATGTGTAGGGGCTTGCTTTCGCACTTCCATCCAGCTGTATTATATTGAACTGAATATAATATCCCTTTATGTTCACATTGTCTGGTGTTGTAATGTCGATATCTTCATAGTGCGGCATATCGTGTTGGTCAGGCGTAGATATATTAGTTCTTGAATCGGAAGGGGTAAGTGGCAAGTCTAAAACCGAAATGGCGGGGTGAGAGTTCATCCTTTTTTCTGATTAAGACTCAAAACGAAAGCATACAAATCAAGTTCTCTTGATAGTGCTTCAGCTGCTCCCAGACCTTGGAAGGCACCTTAGGTTGTACCGTTGTTGGGCTTAAAGGCAAGGATCCATCAGCCACGGACGGTAGGCTGTGTCCTACAGATCTGGACATATTTAAAAACTGATTGGAATGAGAGATGAAATTTGTGTAAATCAGTTGGCGCGAATCTTGAAGAATAAGAAGCATGAAACAAAACATGTACATTAACATATCACCATTATTATGTTCAACTTAAATAATTTGAATTCTGACAGACGCGTTCTCCCAAGTAAAAATTGACAATTCTGCTTCACAAACCACACAAACACTTTACAATGCTGAAAACTCCAACCATTCAGCTGCGCCAAAAGCGCAGACTCAGGCTGATGGCTGTGTTTATTTGCGTTATTACGTCCGTCTCGTACTTTCTGTGGTATTATCCCGTGGCCAAGTTTGAATCTGATCGAAACGAAGACCATATGAGCCCGCTTCAAATATTGAACAAAAACTTTGGAAAGAAGGACCTTGGGAATCTGCCTTTGGGAAAACTAGATGGCGGCACTGCTGACTTGAGACTCGAACGTGGGACGGAACTAGAAACAAGTCCCAAACCAGCTTCAGAACAGCTAGCAAAGGACCAGAAACTTCCTGAATTATTTGGTGAAAAGGGCCAAGTTGATGCGAATCCAGAAAATATCGTAGAGAAACACGAAGCTGGGATTTTGGATGCCGATGCAGAAGCTGACCTGACTGTAGACATAGACGCGGGCATTGCTATAGACGAATCAAACAACATCACTATAAACGAATCAACCGATTCTCCAAAAGAAAACGGCTTCAATGAGTCGGAGCTCATTATTGAATCTGGAAAAGAATCCAAAACCATAGAGCCCAATGATGTGGGGGCTGATCCACAGCTTCAGAATCACGAGAAGAAGAAGGATATTTACAAGGACCCTAAAGCCCCAAACTCTAATGACAACACCCAAAGTGAAATCGAAGATGGCGATGACGAAGTAGATGACACCATCACAGCCGAGGAGCTAATTAAAAATGAAACCAAACAGCGATTAAAAGGTGTGCGGGAAGAAGATCTTGTCTGGCTGCAAGGAGACGACGAAGAGTTTAGCAATGAGCTGCGGGAAAGGTTTGAAGCCGTAATGCAAGAGAACAAGCGCAAAAAGGAAGATGTCGCCTATATGCGCAAAAAAAGACGAAATGAGAAACGAAAGGCAAAGGCGGAAAAGGAAAAGGCGCTAAAAGAAAAGCTTCAGGCACATCGGGATAAGTTTAGGCAATAAAGTATTTATTATGTATTGATACGTGCTAGAGGCGACTCTTTACCAATTCCAACTAAATTTCACGAATTTTTCAGTGAGTAATGTTGACAAAGCGATCGAAAAAAGGAAGTTCACCTTGTCAGAGTCGGGAGTAATATCTGCGAACAAGGCTGTGCTCAGATATCTCTCGGCAGTATCGGGCAGCATTACCAAAATTGACGTTCCTTTCGGGGCTTTTTTAGCAATGCTCATTGCGGCCGCAAAAGTGGCACCAGACGAGATTCCAACAAAAATGCCTTCCTTTTGCGCCAACTGCTTCGAATAATGGATTGCATCTTGGTCCGAAACAGGAATCAGAATATCATGAGCGCTTCTATCCAAAACAGCAGGAAGAAAATCCGGAGCCCATCCTTGGATTCCATGCGGAGAAAACTTTCCTCCAGATAGAAGAGACGCGTTCGTTGGCTCAGCAGCAACGATTTTAACTTCCGGGCGTCCCAAACGAACGACAGAAGATATGCCAGTAATAGTGCCACCGGTTCCCCATCCAGACACAATATAGTCCAAACGCTTTCCCGCAAAAGCACTCAAAATCTCAGGACCCGTTGTTTGGCGATGATATGCTGGGTTGGCAAGGTTAGCAAACTGTTTCGTTTGGAACCATCCGTGTTCTTTGGCAAGCTCTTCGGCTTTCTGAACCATCCCAGTTCCCTTCAACTCTTTGGGTGTGAGAACAACCTTGGCACCCAAGAACTTCATAATCTTTCGGCGTTCAATCGAGAAAGTCTCGATCATCACAGCAACAAACTTGTATCCTTTTGCCGCACAGACCATGGCAAGCGCAATGCTGTCCGAATGCGCTCATAGGTCAGATAAAATACCAATTAATCTTGCAGCCATGTTTACCCAGTGTTTCCAGACGTGGCTTCAACGATCGTCATTCCTGGCTTCAACAATCCCTTACGTTCGGCATCCTCAATGACTCCCAATGCAAGTCTGTCTTTAACTGATGCCAGCGGATTTTGCGATTCAAGCTTGACATACATATGAACACCTTCAGGCGCAAGACGGTTTATCTTGACTGCATGTAATTATGAGATATCAAAAACTGGACCGGCAGAGAAAAGATACAAACCAACTGGCGTATTTCCAACCAACGACAAAACGCTCTCGTGGATCATCGGATTCGGATTCTGTCTTTGGCTGATTAAAGAGGCCTGTTAATCTGCTCTGTTAGTCTGTTTACTTGAAAAAAATGCCAATCCACGCCAATGTTCTCTCGGTCATCGGCCGCACGCCAATCGGTATAAGAGAAGAAGTCTATTCAACATGAACGTTAACTTGAATCTCAGTGCGCATCAACAGACTTGCTCCACCGGGAATCAACATGTTCGTCAAGTTGGAGAGTATGAATCCAATGTCCAGCGTTAAGGACCGATTGGCTCTGGCTGTTATCGAAGACGCTGAGAGATCAGGAGCATTGAAGCCAGGCCAGACTGTGATTGAGGCCACATCGGGTAACACTGGGTGAATGAATTTGTTGCTGTTTTCTTGTTTAAATACGTTCTTAGCTGAACTGTGATCCTTACACTTTCTCATCTGATTCAGAATTGCTCTTGCGATGGTGTGTGCTGCAAAGGGATATCCTTTCGTTGCCACTATGGTTGAAACCTTCTCTGTGGAACGTCGTCGCCTTATGAAGTTCCTTGGTGCAAAAGTTGTCTTGACTCCAAAAGAGCTCAAAGGAACTGGAATGGTTAAGAAGGCTGAAGAATTGGCCAAAAAGAATGGTGTGTTGGTCTCATTTCCACTGAAGATGACGCGATTTGGGGAACACTAAACCCATCTACAGGGTGGTTCTTGACCAAACAATTCGCAAACCCTGCCAACCCAGCTTTTCATCGTCAAACCACCGCTTCTGAAATTCTCCTTGATTTTACTGGTCATCGCCTCGATTATTTTGTTACTGGATGGGGAACTGGAGGTACCATGACAGGCGTTTCAAGTATGCTACGTGTAGCAAGACCCGAGTGTCAGATTGTGTCAGCTGAACCAGCTACGGCTGCGTTACTCTCTGGTGCTAGTTGGCAACCACATATGGTTCAAGGTTGAGTCCAAGTGTTTTTCTTCGCTTTGCCAAATCGCTTTTAACTGTTCACTTTGGACAATAGGCTGGACCCCTGATTTTATCCCTGAAGTTCTTGATCGCAATGCATATGACCAACTTGTTTCCGTAACTGATGAAGTTTCTCTCGCAACTTCTAAGCTCCTGGCACAAAAGGAAGGAATCTTTGCCGGTATTTCGTCAGGCGCGACTTTTGCTGCTGCACTGGAAGTAGCTAAAACTGCTCCGGAAGGCAGCTCAATTTTAGTTATGCTTCCTGATACTGCCGAGAGATATCTCAGCACAGCATTGTTCAAAGATATCAGTGAGGGAAGTGACGAGGTTTGACGCTCTCAATAAAATAAAAAGTGCCCGTCTAGTAATCAATTATTCCGTAAATTATCGGCTATATTTATGAGTCGATGGTTGCTTTTTTTTCTCCAGATACAAAGCCTTCAAATTAGCTCTAGAAATGGCGAGTCACCCAAAGATCCATGACAACATCCTCTCGGCTGTTGGAAACACACCCGTCAGTAAGTAATGCAGCGTTTTTAAGTTCAAATTAAGTATGTTCTAATGGTTGAAGCTTTCATCAAAAAGTTCGCATCAATCGCTTGGCTCCTGAAGGCATTAACATGTATATCAAGATGGAGTCACTAAATCCAGGCGGAAGCGTCAAGGACCGAGTAGCAGTAAGCATGCTACAAGATGCCGAGCAACAGGGTATTTTAAAGCCAGGAATGACTGTGATCGAATCAACAAGTGGAAACACTGGGTAAGTCTTGAGCAATTCAATAAATTTGGCTTCATAACCTCCTCATCATTTCGTCTCAGTGTTGCGCTTGCGATGGCTTGTGCTGCCAAAGGTTATCCGTTTGTTGCTGTAATGAGTGAGGGCAACTCGATAGAACGCAGAAAGATCATGAAGTTTCTTGGGGCAAAAGTGGTCCTCACACCCAAATCACTTAAATCAAGTGGACGTACTGAAGTTGCTATTCGCCTGGCGAATGAGAACGGATGGTGGTTGTGTGGTCAATTTGAGAACTTGGCAAACCCAAAAGCACATCGTGAAGGAACCGCTCTTGAAATTTTGAGAGACTTTGATGGTGTTCGATTGGATTATTTTGTCTCAGGCGTAGGAAGTGGAGGCACGATTACTGGGGTTGCAAGTGTATTGAAGGAGAAACGACCAGAAGTGAGAATCGTCACTGCCGAGCCCGAAACATGTCCAATGCTAGGGAAAGGCCAATATGGTCCACATGATATTCCTGGATGGACTGCTGACTTTATTCCAGAGATTTTGGATCAAACATGTTATGAAGAGGTGATTGGTATATCCGATGAGGCCGCTAAAGTCACGTCAAGGCTGCTCGCACAAAAAGAGGGAATTCTTTGTGGAACATCTGCTGGAGCTACATTTGCAGCAGCTCTTCAAATTGCTGAGCGATCCCCGAAAGGAACTTCCATTTTGGCAATTCTGCCAGACTCTGCGGAAAGATACTTGAGTACTCCCCTCTTTGCAGACATCAGCATTGAAAGCGATGTGATTGGATGATTATCGCGTTTAATTCGCATCCGCGACGGGCTATTATTGCAATCTTTTTTTTAATTTTCTGTATAAAGATGAGTGAACCCTAGGGAAACTCTGCATTTCTTTTTTCCAACAACATTATGTCGACCCCCCAGGTAAATGCCTCTCTCTACCAATTCCACCACTAACTGCCACATCGATAGAAAAAGAACCCGCAGGTGTACTTTGACATGACTGCCGGGGGAAAGCCCATTGGAAGAATCCTTATGGAGGTACAAATAGCGCACTCCAAACAAAAGTCCAAAAATTAAGGAAATATTGCTACTCAGCTCCGTGCAGACATTGTTCCAAAGACTGCCGAAAACTTTAGAGCGCTTTGTACTCATGAAAAGGGTTTTGGATTCAAGGGCTCATCTTTTCACCGGGTTATCCCAGGATTCATGTGCCAGGGAGGTGACTTTACTGCCCACAATGGAACGGGAGGAAAATCAATCTATGGAACCAAGTTTGCGGACGAGAACTTCCAGTTGAAGGTTGTGCCGTGTACAATGTCCACAACTCTTTGGTTCTAAATGAGGAAACACAGCACACGGGACCGGGAATCTTGTCCATGGCAAACGCTGGAAAGAACACAAATGGTTCCCAATTCTTCATTTGTACTGAAAAAACTCCTCACTTGAACGGAAAACACGTTGTTTTCGGGAGTGTCGTTCAAGGAATGGCTGTGGTCAGAAAAATTGAAGGCTTTGGATCAAATTCGGGATCAACCAGACAAAAGATTGTTATTGCAGCCTGTGGAGAAATCAAGGAAGAGCCAGAGGTCAAGAAGCGAAAGGCGGAAGATGATGAAGAGGAGGGTGATGAAAAGAAGGACGGAGATAAGAGTGATTCTCCCAGCAACAAAAAGGCCAAGTCAGAGGAAGGAGCCGCAGTTACCAAGAAAGATAAACCTCAAGTCTTTTTTGAAATGAGTGCGGGAGGAAAGCCATTGGGCCGAATTGTGATGGAGGTACGGCGTATATCTTTTAATTTTCTCTCTGCTTATTGTTGAGCCACAGCTTCGCGCCGACGTGGTTCCCAAGACCGCTGAAAATTTCAGGTTTGTAATAATCCATTGAATTTTATCATTTTTTCTCACTGTTGCTGGTTTGTAGACAACTCTGCATTGGGGAAAAGGGGTTCGGTTACAAAGGATCTTCTTTCCACAGAGTAATCCCTGATTTTATGTGCCAAGGTGGTGATTTCACTGCTCACAACGGAACTGGAGGAAAGTCAATCTACGGCGCTAAATTCGCTGATGAGAACTTCAAATTGAAGGTAAACTTTCATTATACCTTACTCCTTTAACAGTTCTTACGCTTGCAGCATACTGGACCTGGAATTCTTTCCATGGCAAACGCTGGAAAGAACACGAATGGCTCTCAGTTCTTTATCTGTACAACCAAAACAGACTTTCTGGACAACAAGCACGTTGTATTCGGAACAGTTATCAAGGGGATGGAAATCGTCCGAAAGATTGAAAGTCTTGGAAGCGACAGTGGGAAAACCAAGTCAAAGGTGTTTAATATCATTCATTTTTCGCCAATGTGCCGCTGATATCATTCTATCGTAGATTATGATTACGGACTGTGGAGAAATCTGATCTTGCTTTTGTTTAATAACCAATAAACTCCAATAAATTGAGAATTGACGATTATTGTGATTCACGGGCAGTGGTGAAATCTGTCCCCGATTTTAAAAAAATCAAACGATGCCCCTGTTTGGTAACATTCTCGAATGCGTTGGAAACACACCAATAGGTAAAGGCCTTATTAAGTATGATTTTGATGTTCTGACACTGCCAGCAGTCAAGATCAACAACGTATCCCCAGAAGGAGTTGAGATGTATGTCAAAGTCGAGTCTCGAAATCCGGCCGGAAGTGTAAAAGACCGAATTGCTGTTGGAATGGTCAAGGATGCCGAGGAAAAGGGCCTCTTAAAGCCAGGATCAACGATTATTGAGTCAACTGCAGGGAACACAGGGTAACTGTACCAGCTTATTCACCGTTGGGTTAGGGCAACAATTGAAAATCTCCCTGATAGAATCGCTCTTGCAATGGTAGCAGCTACTCGCGGATACAACTTTGTTGCTGTTCTCTCAGAATCCTCTTCACTAGAACGCATCAAGATTCTTAAGTTTCTCGGGGCCAAAGTCTTGCTCACGCCCAAAATAATGCCAGCAACGCTGCGAAACCAAGTGGCCGATGACTTGGCTGCTCAGCATGGATGGGTTGTTTGTCGGCAGGCAGAGAATCCAGCCAACCCAGAAGCTCATCGGAATACAACTGCGTTGGAGATATTACGAGATTTCGAAGGGAAGCGGTTGGATTACTTTGTTTCGGGATACGGCACGGGAGGTACCATTTCAGGCACTTCAAGTGTTCTCAAGAGGGAAAGGCCTGGAATTCGTGTTGTTGCCTGTGAGCCCGCAAAAGCTCCTATGCTAAGCAAAGGGGAGTGGGATTTCCATGGTGTGCCAGGTATCTATATTTAAGAGTGAATTTCGTAATTTGCGCACTGAACGTGTTCGTTAGGTTGGGTACCCGACTTTATTCCACCCAACCTTGATACAACATGTTATGATCAGATTGTCAGTGTTACGGATGAAGAAGCATATGATGCCTGTCATTTGCTTGCGAGAAGAGAGGGAATAATGTGCGGAATTAGTTCGGGAGCCACGTTTGCCTCTGCGTTGAAAGTGGCAAGAACTGCAGAGAAGGGCTCCTGTTTCTTGGTGATGCTTCCAGACACTGCTGAGCGGTACATGAGTACACCAGTTTTTGATAATCTGACGGGCCTGTCAGATGAAGTTGAGGGCTATCAGGAGTGGAAGGAGATACATTGGGCAGGAAAATAAGAATGAATAAACTAGACTCATACATATACCTGTATAGTTATAATTATGTGATAGTACAGTAAGATCAAAAATGATCGATTCTGACTGCTAACGCGTGGGTGATGCATGGGCGATTGCACCATCGTCGAAACCAAATTCCAAAAAATTGAGCCACACTATCTGGAACTTCACCAAAATAATGTCTCGTCCCGTCGATAACATCCTGTCTTTAGTTGGAAATACTCCAATTGGTGAGGATAAAGTACTTCAGATGCATGATCAAACACTTACGCAGTCATCAGTTAAGATCAACCGCCTTGCACCTGAAGGCGCCAATTTGTATGTGAAGCTTGAAGCTCAAAACCCGTTGGCATCAGTCAAAGACAGGCTTGCCTTGGGAGTCATTGAAGATGCCGAACGTAAGGGACTTTTGAAACCAGGTCAGACCATCGTTGAAGCCACGTCTGGAAATACTGGGTAAGTTAGGTTTTATCGTCTATGCCGAAAATACTTTAATAACCATTGCATTGTAGTATTGCTCTTGCCATGGTTTGCGCTGCCAAGGGATATCCATTTGTGGCTGTCATGATTGAGACTTTCTCGATTGAGCGCAGAAAGATTATCAAATTCCTTGGTGGAAAAGTTGTCTTGACTCCCAAGGAGCTCAAGGGAACTGGAATGGTGCAGAAGGCTGATGAACTTGCTAAAAAACATGGTTGGTTCCAAACCAAACAGTTCGCGAACCCAGCCAACCCCGCTTACCATCGTCAAACAACTGGTCCTGAAATCGTGAATGATTTTGTCGGAAAGCCGTTGGACTATATTGTTTCAGGATGGGGAACTGGTGGTACTTTGACCGGTGTCTCCGCTTTTGTGAAGGTTGCCAGACCTGGTGTCAAAATCGTTGCTGCTGAACCAGCAAAAGCTGCTCTGCTTGCTGGAGGAAGTTTTAGTGGCCATGCCATTCAGGGATGGGCTCCTGACTTTATTCCAGAGGTCCTCGATCGCACTGCTTACGACGAGCTTGTATCAGTCACTGATGAAGATGCTATCGCCACTTCAAAGCTCCTTGCTAAGAAGGAAGGTATCTTCGTTGGAATTTCTTCTGGAGCTACATTTGCGGCTGCTTTAGACGTTGCCAAGAGAGCGCCAAAGGACAGCCACATCCTGGTTATTCTTCCAGACACCGCGGAAAGATACTTGAGTACTCCCCTCTTTGCAGATATCAGCATTGAAAGTGACGAGATTGAGCCAGCTTCGTCCGTCGAAACTGCTGAGGTAGCTGCAGCTTCTACCGTTAAGACAACGACTACCACCACTAACACCACCACTGTCGATGGCGTAAAAACCACCACCACTAAGACCATCACTACAACTGCCATCCCAAAACAAGTGAGCCAGGCAGTTGGGGCGCCAATTCATCCGAACGTCCTCTCTCTTATTGGAAAGACCCCGATTGGTAAGTCTCATTGTTTGCGTGAAATTGACCTAATCTGTTGCACACTAGTTAAAATCAACCGCCTCGCGCCTGAAGGAATTGATTTGTTTGTTAAGATTGAGTCTTTCAACCCTCTTTCGAGCGTGAAGGATCGTTTGGCTCTTGCAGTTATTGAAGACGCCGAAAGACGTGGTGTTCTGAAGCCTGGCCAAACCATCGTTGAAGCGACTTCCGGAAACACTGGGTAAATTGATCTTGAATATTATCCACTACTTAGTTTTGTGACATTAATGCCTTTCCTTCAGCATCGCTCTCGCGTTAGTATGTGCCGTCAAGGGTTACCCATTCGTCGCCACAATGATTGAAACTTTTTCGATTGAACGCCGAAAGATCATCAAGTTCCTCGGAGGAAAAGTTGTCTTGACCCCCAAGGAGTTGAAGGGAACTGGAATGGTCCAAAAAGCCGATGAGCTTGCAAGAGAGCACGGCTGGTTCCAAACCAAGCAATTCGCGAACCCTGCCAACCCTGAGTTCCACCGTCAAACGACTGGCCCAGAAATCTTGAAATCGTTTGCTGGGAGAAACTTGGATTACATTGTTTCTGGATGGGGAACTGGGGGTACTTTGACTGGAGTCTCTGCTGCTGTCAAGACTGCGAGACCAGATGTCAAGATAGTCGCTGCAGAGCCTGCCAAGGCCCAGTTGTTGGCTGGAGGCAGCTTTGCTGGTCACGTCATCCAAGGATGGGCTCCCGATTTCATTCCAGAAGTTTTGAACCGTGAATCTTATGATCAGCTTTTGCCAGTAACTGACGAGGATGCCTTGGCCACGTCCAAGCTTCTCGCCAAGAAAGAAGGAATTTTCGTTGGAATTTCTTCTGGTGCGACTTTTGCTGCAGCATTGGAACTAGCCAAGACTGCACCCAAAGGAAGCTCTATCTTGGTGATTCTACCTGACACGGCGGAAAGATATCTTAGTACTGGTCTGTTTGCAGACATCAGCATCGAAAGTGATGTTCTTGAAACAGAAGAGTAACAAAAAATAAATCTTGAATTGCGTCATTTAAAAATCTTAAATGTCAGCGCCAGTTGATAGCATTCTCTCTCTCGTGGGGAACACGCCAGTTGGTGAGAACGCTTGCGCAGTGTTATGGATCAGATCAGTTGCTTAACTTGCAATTTTCAGTCAAGATCAACCGTCTTGCGCCTGAAGGTGTTCATATGTATGTCAAGCTTGAATCGCAAAATCCGCTGGCATCAGTTAAAGACAGACTTGCATTGGGAGTCATTGAGGATGCCGAACGTAAGGGGATTGCTGAAGCCAGGAATGACGATCGTTGAAGCCACGTCTGGAAACACTGGGTAAACATGGCTGCAAGATTAATTGGTATTTTATCTGACCTATGAGCGCATTCGGACAGTATTGCGCTTGCCATGGTCTGTGCGGCAAAAGGATACAAGTTTGTAGCGGTGATGATCGAGACTTTCTCGATTGAACGCCGAAAGATTATGAAGTTCTTGGGTGCCAAGGTTGTTCTCACACCCAAAGAGTTGAAGGGAACGGGAATGGTTCAGAAAGCCGAAGAGCTTGCCAAAGAACACGGATGGTTCCAAACGAAACAGTTTGCCAACCCTGCCAACCCAGCATATCATCGCCAAACAACGGGTCCTGAGATTGTGTCTGATTTTTCCGGCAAACCTTTGGATTATATTGTTTCTGGATGGGGAACTGGTGGAACTTTGACAGGCGTTGCTGGTTTCGTCAAATCAGTTCGTCCAGATGTGCAGATTATTGCTGCCGAACCTGCGAAAGCACAATTACTGGCTGGTGGAAAGTTTGGTCCCCATGGAATTCAAGGATGGGCACCTGATTTTATCCCGGCTGTGCTTGACCGTTCTGCATATGACGAGATTGTGGCCGTTGCGGACGAAAAGGCAATGAGCGCTTCGAAACTTCTTGCCCAAAAGGAAGGCATCTTCGTTGGAATATCTTCTGGTGCTACATTTGCGGCTGCATTGGAAGTTGCGGCAAGAGCTCCCAAGAATAGCCATATTTTGGTTATTCTTCCAGACACTGCGGAGAGATACTTGAGTACTCCCCTCTTTGCAGACATCAGCATTGAAAGTGACGTGATTGAGCCTGTGGTAAAAACGGCGTCCAACGAGCCAGGCAAAAACCAAGTAGCTACATTTGCGTCGAAAGGAGAACTTGTCTTCAAACTCCTCTTCAAGTTATTGAGGTCGTCAATTTTTGCTTATTCGGTCCAGTCAGGACTTCTCTTTCTTAGTAAGTTATTCAAAGTGGCTCAAGGAAAGGCAAACTTCACAACTGCCTTGAGAAATGCATTCAGTGGCATCGACTCGTCCCATCTCGGCAGCTTGATTGCCTTCACCGCTTTTGGATGGACGGCCCAAGGTAAATTGCCAACCAAAAAATACATGAACTAAAGATATTCTTTTGCAACCTCGCAGCTTCGTTGCAAACATCGGAGGTGCCTGAGAAAGATTCGCCACAAGAAATTCCTTACACTGTGCGCTCACCAATCCACCATAACATTCTTTCTCTTGTCGGAAGAACACCAATTGGTAGGAAGACGTCTCAATGAATATGATTGTTTATCGTTTTATTTACATCTTCACCCAGTGAAAATTAACAGATTGGCTCCTGAGGGCGTGGATATGTTTGTAAAGATTGAATCTTTCAATCCACTTTCGAGTGTCAAGGATCGATTGGCTCTCGGTGTGATTGAAGACGCCGAAAGACGTGGGCTGCTGAAACCAGGACAAACAATTGTGGAAGCGACTTCCGGGAACACTGGGTAAAGCAACAAACCCCTTTTCTGTAATACAACTAAATATCTACCTTTCAATACAAGTATTGCCCTTGCAATGGTGTGTGCAGTCAAGGGGTACCCGTTTGTTGCAACAATGATCGAAACGTTCTCCGTAGAACGCAGGAAGATTATGAAGTTCCTTGGCGCCAAAGTTGTTCTTACTCCCAAAGAGTTGAAGGGTACCGGAATGGTCAAGAAAGCTGAAGAATTGGCTCTTGAACATGGATGGTTCCAGTCGAAGCAGTTTGCCAACCCTGCCAACCCTGGGTACCACCGCCAAACGACAGGTGCGGAAATTTTGAAGTCCTTTGCGGGCAAAAAGCTCGACTTTATCGTTTCTGGATGGGGAACTGGTGGAACTTTGACAGGTGTGTCTGCTGCCATCAAAGCAGCCCGCCCAGAGGTGAAGATTGTCGCCTGTGAACCATCCAAGGCCCCACTGTTGGCAGGAGGGAACTTTGGTCCGCATGGAATCCAAGGGTGGACGCCTGACTTTATTCCGGAGGTCTTAAACCGTGAGGCGTACGATACCCTGGTATCTGTAGTAGACCAGGACGCGATTGCAACTTCGAAACTGTTGGCCCAAAGTGAAGGAATCTTTGTTGGAATTTCTTCTGGGGCCACGTTTGCTGCCGCCTTGGAAGTAGCAAAGACCGCTCCAAAGGGAAGCTCTATTTTGGTTATTCTCCCCGACACAGCCGAAAGGTACCTCAGCACGCCGCTATTTGCTGATATCAGCGGAGATAGCGACGTAATTGACCCTTTGGTGGAAGAGTGAAGGCAATTAAAGAATAAATTTCATTCGCAATTCTACAACTTAGTTAACTTTGCGAGCTATGATCTCAGAGTGTTGTTCCCAAATGATATCTCTTCACTGATTCAATCTCCAGACCATCCACACTGCGAATAACGTTCTCCAAATCCCGGTTCCACCAACAGCCCCATCGATCAGCGTGACTTTGAGCCGTTTTATCCAAAGCACTATTGATCCAGTTCGACAAAAAGCCAAGGGAATGTATACTCCTTCCGTGTTCCAGGAGAATGATTTGACCATTTGGCTTGCATAACTTCTTCATGTTATTCAGGGATTCTGTGGGATCATGCATCGAGCATAGACCGAAAGTGTCAAAAACAGTGTCAAACTTTGACTCCAAGTGAATGGGAACAGAAGGAGAAGTTGCTTCCTCGTGATGGGAAATATCGAGCAGGGAGAAAGTAACCGGGGGTAAATTTTTGAATGCCTTGAATGTAGCGAATGCTCGCTGGAGCATGGGGGCCGAGGCATCAGTGACTAGTGATAGAGGTGAGCTCCTCTGGATATTCGCTCATAAATCGTAAATTCCTGCCTGTTCCGGCCGCAGTCTCAATCACATCTCCCTGTCAAAAAACCATTCGAATTCGTAAGGGCTCGACTGTGACAATTCGATACGCAAAGACGAACCTTCAGCAGCTTTGCAACATTACGCCTCCTTCGGTCCATTCCCATGAACCATTCATCCCACCCAACATCTTCGTCGTACGAATCAGCAATCTGTGAATACACTTCTGGAGTGGAAACTTGGGCTGTTGTTCGTTGGTACTTTGGGTTGGCAATAGTTGTTGGCGGGTCAGGCAGAGATCCCAGCCGATAAAGGTGAAAGCCCAAATAAGCTGAAGCGCCGTAAGCAAATAATCCCAACGCAATCAAGGGAGGAGTTGGTCGCAGCGTTGGTCGCTGATTCAGATTCATTTGAAAGAACGGCAATCAGTCTATCCAACAAAAAAGGAAAAGCGCGATAGAATCATCAACTTATTTAAAAACGCAGATTTACCAAATTGAACGGAGAAAAAGAGGCTGACAAAATGGGCGGAGGTTGCTCGAAACGTATGACATCGCTTAATCTATGCTTGGCAATTACGCGTCTAACCCACATGGAACTTCTTAAGCCTCGTCTTATGCAGTGATGCCTAATGTCTTTGGTAGCTGTCCATAAGTGTTTCGTGAATATGGTTGATTTAAGTTCATTTAACTTCAAATAGAATCCCAGAATACAGTCAAACACGATTCTTCATCGATCAAAGTCCAGTCACTTTCAAACGAACTTCTTGCATCACATGAAACGCTCTCAGTGGCGATCAGCTCAATGGACGGAGGTCATCTCATCAGAGCCGCGGCTCAACAACCCAAACTCCAGAATGACCAAAAATCAGCGCTTCTACTCGGAACTGATCCGATAGTAACCATCTCGAAAAATGTCTCAAAAGAAACCATATCATCAAATCGACTTGGTGGAATCGATGCTGTTGAGTTTTATTGCTGTTGGTACTCTGTGTCTCCCTCCCTGACATGTTGGTTCGCAGGATTCACTGTCTCGACAAGCCACGAGCAAAGTCATTCTATTCAAGTCAATTTCTCGCACTTCTTCTGCTGCGAACCGTTGTTTGATGACAACAGGAATCCCACCAAGTGACTCAAGACTCCACGTCCAAGACTTGGAAGGGCTGGATTCTCTATCGGTGAGATACGATATTTCTTACACTCGCGTTTGTTTTCATAATTGGCGTTGCTGCTTGAATAGCAACTACCTTCAGTACTCATTGCACCAATTGCTGACAAAGTTGCAATGTATATGAATGATAAAGTTCAAAATATCCAGAGCATGGGCAACAATATAAATTCTTTGAGAACATTGGATATCACACCAGCAGGTGAAAATGTAACCTTCCCTTTTCTTGTGACTTCTGTTCAAGTATTTGAACTACAGCTGCAGGTGCTTTCTCGCGTCAGTATCGCTGAGCAGATAACTCAAAACCTTGACCCCATAAACAACTTGGAGCTGGATGATGTCAACATGGGAAATCTTAAATCCCACATCCCTCAGGTTTGACTCTCCCGTTGTGACTGAAAGGAAAGCTTAATCATCTTGGCCAGATACCCCTGAATTCTTTAGACTGCAGTATACCTACGCAGGAATCAATACATGGCCTTGTTATCGATGCCCAAGAGAAAATAAACTTGGGCTCAACAAATGTAAAGTCCTCAATGGATCCGTTTTTCAAAATTATCTGATTTCCCTCTGCTAGATATCATTAAGATTTGATGAGATTGCACCAGAAAAGATGGTCAATCTCATGACAAAAGCCCTGCCGGATTCCGTTTTGGAAAACATCAATGCCAAGAATCTGGAAGTGAATGAGACATTCCAAGAGATAGGCAGAAATGTAAGTTTGACAAAAGTAAATATCAAGTTATGTGCGGAAATACTAATGGTTCCTTTGTCAGTTACCATTGGAATTCAGTGAAATTAACTCAGCAAAGTTGACCGAAGTTATGACAAGCACACTACAGAATGGAGTTCTGGAAAACATCCCCAGTGAAGTCGATAAACTGGGAGAAACAATAGAAGAATTCAAATCGAAAATAGCAGACGGGTTGAATGTGGGTTGAAAATTCCTGTCCTTTCATTGGACTTAAATTGTCACTCGAAACTGTAGATACAGCCGATATCAGATCAACTGAATTCAGCAAAAGCTATTGCCCTGGAAACCATTTCTTCTGCTGGAGGTAGCAGTGGCTGCCACTATTGCAAACGCAAACAGCGTCGCCGGAGATGCATTGACTGCAGCCAAATTTGTAACGCAGGAAGCTCAAAACATTTCTGGACTATTTTCGGTGGTGGGTAAACCGTAATAGAAGTTCCCATAAAAATCGTTTGACACTCCCAATCTTTCAGGGGTTGAATGTGTCACTGAAAGCCCAAGAGGAAAACCCCGAAACTGGTGAGAGAGAAGTCCGGAACCTGAAAAGTTTGAGTCTGATTAATTCGCGGTTCTGTAGAACGTTGTCCATATTCCCCCGAAAATCTCCATACACTTAGCGACTGGATCGAATATAACCACCCCGAAACGTTCAAAAATTTCCAAGACTCTTCCATAAGCATGGTTCTGGCGTTAGCGGGAAGTCCTCCGGAGTCAGAAATGGGTGGCCTTCTTTGCCAAACTGGCGGCTGCCAAAGATAGCATGGCTAACTTTCAAACATCATTCAATAATGCCATATCCTACTGCGACTGGATACGGAGGTGTCGTTGCTGACGGTGCCAGAGCTATAGCAGGAGCTGCCAACAGCTTGAAGGAAATTGCCGATAAAATTGTTGAATCAGTCGATGCAATTTCAAATGTACATCCTATAGTGAAAATATCTTGGATGCTTTTGTCGGCTGGTTATAAGGTATTCGTTCTGATATCCTCCGTGAACAAAAAGAAACCAACGTTAATTTTTGCCAGTTATCGCAAGACATACAAGCCACAGACGACGGATTCAAATCCTTGGCCGCTGATTACTCAAACGTTTTACCAAAACTTCAGCTTTATCTTGACATGAACGTAACAGCAATCGCCAAGGACAATACAAAGTGCTCGCTTTTAGGGAATAGTGTGGCAGGAGCTTCTGTCATGTACCAATGAGCTTGTGGTTATATATTTAAAGCACAGCAAGGATTTGACAAAGCAAAAAGGTACGTTTAGGTCAATGATTTTTTTGCCAAGGAAAGTCATTCTAATTTTCTTCCTCATTCAGGTCTCAAAGCGTCCTTGGGCAAAGCATGGAACGTAGGAACAGACAAGAAAACGCTAGAAACAGTCAAAGAACGTATTCTAAAAGCCCAAGTGGAGTTGCAGAACAACACGACGATGGTGACAGGAGCAGTTGTAATGGAAGTTTCAGCAGAAGTGAATAAGATTAGTAGCAAACAGGAAGAGTATCATGAAGAAATTACCAAAAGGTTCCATAGTATGAAGGCGCTATTTTCTGGAAGATCTGGAGCAAGGACCGACGAAGAATTGCTGTGAGGGGTCACCTTTATTTCTAACAGTCTATTAATCCAACTACTTTAACTTATGATAGAATGGACCTTGCATTATATCTTAAACCGTCAAAGTATAGCCCCGAATCCAAGCAGTTTTCCGGCCGAAAGTGGATAACCATGAAAGTAGTTAATTGGTACAAGGGAAAGTCAAATGACGACGACGAAGACTCAGAAGACGAGGATTCCGATGACGACGATTGCGCAAAGGAGCGCCAAGTATTTCGATTGTCAGGAAAAGCCGGTTGTGGTAAATCCATCATGTCCCAGATGGTCATCAAGAAATTTGACGAGAAGGACGACTTGTTGACACCGCTATTTTATTTTTACCATCATATGGAACGGAACAGCGCACAGCAATGTGTTATGACTCTAGCGTATCAAGTTGAGCCACTCGATACTTTTTTTGTTGTAATCATCAACTTATTATATTTTTTTCTTGTGTTCACAGCTGGCGGAAAGAGATGTAGAAATCCGCAAAGCAATGTTGATAGTTTGCCAACGAAATTCAGAATGGTTTGAGTCAACAGACGCAATACCATCCCTATCAGACCTATTCCACACCCTGATCACCAAACCGTTAAAGAACAAACCAGCATTCATTTGCATCGACTCTTTAGACGAATGCGGAGCTTCAACGCGAGCTGAATTCACTGCACTCATTGGATCCAGTCAAATGCCGAGCACAATCAAATTCTTTCTCACAAGTCGTCCAGGGATCCCTGATATTCGTAAAAACCTGGCCCGCGCGACACACCTCCAATTCAACGAAGACGACCCCAAAAACCAATCTGACCTGAAGAAATTCGCGCAACTCAAATTCGACGGGTACGACTGCCTTGCGTACCATAGTAAACTATCCAACTGGACGCAAGAAATTGTGGAAAAGTGTAAAGGGAATTTTCTAACCTTGACGCTTGCCTTTGACGCGATCGATACCCCGCAACATCCCAACTCCTCCAAAGAGTTTGAAAAGAGATATACAAATGTTGTCAAGAATGATCTCAGCAATGAAAGTTTGCTGGAGCAAGTTCTTGCGCGGATTATTGAGAACCCGAATGACCCTGTTGTGAAGCATGTTTTGGATCTGATTGCTATTTTGGTTGCTTTGAAACTGCCCATGCCTGCGCATTGCTTGGCTGTTCTCGCGGATTTGGATAACGTTGTAGGTCGAAGCACAGCTCTCGTGGATCCATGCTCTACTCAAGAGTAGAAGTAATATCGAAACAGATGTTGTTGAATTCAAACACAAGACTGTCTTTGAGTATTTAACTTGTGAAGCAAATGCAGTGTTCAAGTACATTAACGTAGCTGCTGCGCACTTGAAACTTGCAGAGAGGATGCATCGAACTTTTATCGCATTGTAAAGTGAACTGTTGCGCAAAGGAGCTTTATTCAATCTTTGTTGGTTATCATTCGCCTCCAACGGATATATCAACTACCTTGGAATATACAACACAATATTTATTGGAATACTGCTTTTCACACTGGATGACACATTTGCAATCAAAGTTTGAGATTAGTGAAGATCTATACGACCCCTTTGCCAATTTCGTAACCCTATACGGTGCAGCAGCTTTAATCGCAGCCTTCAAAAAACGCATGGCTTGGTTTGTGGAACTAATTCTGAAAGCTGGGAACGGCCAACTCATTCTAGAAGCAGCAGACTTTGCAGGATGTTATGAAGTCGCGCTCATCCACGAAGCCGCCTCCTTGGGCCTTTCCGACATGGTCCACCTATTCCTATCCTACGGGAAAGCGAAACCGCAAACAAAAGGCCTCTATGGCAGAACAGTGCTCCACGCGGCTGTGCGGTCGGGGAAGTGTTCGAACCGTGAAAGTAATCATGAGTTTTTTGGATTCAGGTGGATCCGTTCTTTGAATGGACGGATGTGGATGGATGGACTCCCTTATACGTACTGTGAAATGTTTGGGTTTCAAGAAATTTTGTATTATCTGACGAGTATGCAGAGGCATCAGAATTTCGACCCGTTCAAGACCAAATTGAAAATGGATCTGCTGTTTATTCGAGCGTGGAACAATCAACTCAATGAATCGACAGACTATCTGTATACTTGTGTTAATAAGCAGAACGCGTTGGACTCTAACCGGACAATCCTGCACTACTGTAGTGAGAGAGGGCATTCGGATTCAGTTCAAAAGCTTCTTGAAAAGAATGCTAATATAGATGCAATGGATGATAACGGGTTAACTTCGTTGCATATTGCGGCGGAAAACGGGCATGTGAATGTTGTTGAAGCGTTGCTGAAAGCTGGTTGTTTGGTGGATGTTCCAACAAGTAAGCAATGGACACCTCTCCACTTTGCTGCGTGAGTCAAGCCTCCTTGAAGAAAAACAACAACCAGCCATTATTCGCTAAATATATATTTTTTTCAGGTGGCACGGATACGCCGACATTGCAACATTGCTACTAGATCAAACAGCATTTGTAGACTCAGTAAATGAGGACCGATGCACCCCGCTTCATATTGCAGCAAGAAAAGGCCACATTGGTGTCGTAGAAGCGCTTCTAGAACAAGGCGCGTTACCTGACGCAGTTGATCGGATGGGACAAACCCCGCTTCACTACACTGCATGGCATGGACACAGAAAAGTTGCGCAAGTACTGCTGAAAAATGGAGCTAATATCCATGCCAAGAGAAATGATAATTGCACGCCATTGCATTATGCTGCAAGGTATAAAAAAAAAGTCGTTTATTGCTACTTTTGGTGAACGATTGAATATACAAAATAATAGAAACGGCCGTGCGGAGATGGTTGAGTGTCTTGTAGACAACGGCGCCATAATGGACGCCCAAAACAACGACAACCGAACCCCACTACACCTTGCAGCGTACAAGGGAAACGCGGAAATCGTAGAACTGCTTCTAAAACGCGGGGCATCCATGGATGCATTGGACGAACGCAATCAAACTGTGTTGCACCTGGCTGCAAGCAACGGATGTACGGATGTTGCGAAACTGCTCCTATCGAAAGGCGTTCAAGTTGACTCTCGAACATCATGTCAAGAAACGCCGTTACATTTCGCGGCGCAGAATTTGCGAGTGGATGTTGCAGAGTTGTTGTTGACGAAAGGTGCGGATGTGTCGGCCAAGACGGAGGATCTTTGGACGCCCTTGCATTTTGCTGCTGTGAATGGGAGTGTGGATGTAGCGGATTTGTTGATTTTGAAGGGGGCGAATGTGGATGAGTCAACCAAGGATAACTGGCGGCCGCTTCATTTTGCGTGTGAAACGGGCCATATTGAAGTTGTTGCCTTGTTGATTGAAAAGGGGGCGTATTTGGATTCCTTGACAAAAGACAAGGAGACACCGTTGCATTTTGCTGCAAAGAATGGATCTCCGGAAGTGTTTGAGTTGCTGCTACAGAGGGGGGCTGGTGTCGATTGTAGGACAAGTGGAGAGGAAACAGCGTTGCACTATGCAGGTTTTTAAATGCTTTTTTTTGCGTCATGGTGATAGTTATCTAACGAAAATATTGAATGATATATCTGCAGCTAGATACGGCTCGACTGAAGTTTCAGCCCTCCTTCTTCGTAAAAAAGCCCAAGTGGATGCATTAACGGTGGACAGTTTAACACCGCTTCACTATTCAGCGCGATTTGGATCAACAAGTGTCGCACAACTGCTACTTAAAGAAGGAGCACTAGTCGACGCAGTATCAGTTCAAGGATTCACACCACTTCACTTTGCAGTCATCAACGGCAGTCTAACAGACGCCCAGCTCTTGCTCGAAAACGGGGCAAACATTAACTCTAAAACCAAGATGGGATGGGTTCCACTCCTCTTTGCAGTCAATGGAAGCCATTCAGATCTCATTGATTTTTTTGTGTCAAAATGGACGTGCACTGCTGCTGCTTTCGAGAAGACCAAGTGGGAGGGTTATAGATTGTGTTCTCAATGTGCAGTTATGGATACAGGGCTGAAACCGTACAAGTGTTTGACTTGTTCTGAACCGGGATGGACGTTTAATATCTTTGGGGACGCGTGTTATGATGATCATGCTGCGGATTGTCTGGACCATGAACTGATTGAAGTTGTTCATCCGGCAATTAAACTCATGAATATTATTGAAGAAAGGAGGGCGAATGTTGTCGCGGTTGCAGAAGTTCCGCAGTCTGATTATTTGTCGCCGTAATAATAATAAATGAAAAATCGCCCTCTTTGTTTGAAATCATGTGCATCACCCCCCTGGCTTAAAAAGTGGGAGAATTGAGATAGCCTTTTCCAAGGCATTCAAGCAAAGAAGAAGAATTATTCTCATTTGAATTATGAAGGCATCATCTCTTCTCTTTGCCTTTGTTGCTTCTAGTAGTGTGCAAGCACAACAAGCAGGCGAGACCGTTGCAACTACAGCAAATAATCTGGCGGTCACAACTGCCGCGCCAGCGGAAGCAGCAGCAACAGCGCGTACGGATAATAATATTCCAATTACTACTGCGACCATCGTTCAAGATGCTAACTGCAGCAAACAGTTTAAGCAGTCAAATAATAACTGGATCTACCGATACAGCAGCAGCTACATCTACTCTAGATCCACTCACGGGTCTCTCTGTTGGAGTTGTCTTGGGCCAAGCCGTGGTGGCCGTTGTCTGTAATATGGGCGTGTGTTCACCAGCACCCGTAGCGCCAACCGCGACAGGTCCGACACTTCCTGCTGGAGCTCAGTACAATAATTATGCGCGCGAGACTAAAAACGCGTGGGATATCGCGAGTGTTGTTGGGCTTGCAGTTGTGCTTGTTCTCTTGTAAACTTAATAAAAATGCATTTTTGATGGTCAATTAGCAGTCAAGTTAGATTTTTTATTACATTTCAATAATGCTTTGGCGGAGAATGAATCGTGCTGGTTTTTCATTACAATGTGCTTGGGCAATCTCTTGATATTCCTTGTTGAACCAGCCAAGCACTTGAAAGACTCTTGAAAGCAAAAAGCAGCAACGAAAGCAGAATGAGCCAACTCAGCGCTTCTCCCTCAGTGACCGCTGATACGTTTCCCCCGGCGCCAGCAGGCTGGCCGACCGGTAACTGAACGCGTTTGTTTCTCGGACAAGTCTAAGTTACTAACCCAATAAACCCAGGGTTCCCGTGGCCGCCGCCGCCGCCGCCCGGCCGCCCACCACCGCCCGGCGGCTTCTCGGGCTCGTTTCCGCCCAACGCGCCGGCGCCGCCGGGCTGGCCAGCGGGTATTTGCGACTTTCGTTCTTTCTTTGTTTGACTCTTTCGCTCTTTCTTCTAACTCGAACCCGAACTGCCAAGGCGTGCCGTGGCCGCCGGTTGATCCCTCGAGAGCCGCAAAGAGCACAGACGCCGCACCGACAGCCACGCAGCAGCCGCAGATTGTCGTGCAGCAGGACTCAGCAACCCAAGTGGCAAACATGGGAATGATCCTGGGCGTCGTGATTGGAATCCTGCTTGCACTGCTGGTCGTTGGCTTGTGTCTGTGGATGCGCCAGCGGGGGCGCAAGCGGTCCGCGAGTCGGACTCGGCGGAGAGAGCAAAAGTCAACGACGAACACGAACAAGGACAAATGCAATGCTGAGCCAGATTTCAATCAGCGACGAAGGCGTTGTGTCTGTCGTGGATCGGGCGCAGACGCTGAAGCCGACGGATGCAGAGTTTATGGTTGCGAGTGTGTTGGCGGCCAGCAGCGCTGCTCCTGTGCCCAAGTACGAGGCGCGCGAAGACGCGAGCACGCGCGTTTGAAGTCGCTGTTGCTGTGTGTTTTACTTTAACTGTGTTTTATTCACGCTATTGCTCTGTTTGAATTCTATAATATATTCTGTGTATTAATATAATAATAAATCAAAGTTGTCCGAACATTTCCTTTCCACCAAAAAACACTTTGAAGAAATGGACGACGACGACTTTGACCTCGGCGACTTTGGCGCTGCGACGGCGGCGGACGACGGCGGGGCTCGAACGCGGCGCGCGGCGCGGCGGCCAGACGGCGGCGGACAAGCGGCGCGCGCAGCTCGAGCGGCTGAGGCGCGCGCGCAAAGGCGAGAAGGCGAGCGTCGAGGTGGCAGCCAGTGTTACTTTGTTCTTTGTTGTGTCTCTGCTTATTCTTCTATCGTCTATCGTCTATCGAAGACTAAAGAGCAATCGGCGCTGTTTGACGAAGTGTCCGAAGAAGTCTACCAAAAGTACATCCGCAAAAAGATTGAAGAAGACGACTTTGTCGTTGACGACGACGGAAAAGGGTACGCGGACTACGGGTACGACTTTGACAAGGACGATGAGGAGGGGAGCGAGAGCGAGAGCGAGGCTGAAGAGGACGGCTTTGGTGAGTTCACTTCTTGAATCGAACTAGCTCTTAACAAACAAACACCAAACAGCGAAACGCAGAATGAAAAAGAACGATAAATCTAAAAAACAGAAGAAGGTGGCGAAAGAAGCAAGAGTCACTACATTCTTTAGCAAGCAGGCCGCAAAGAATGCCGCTGCCTCATCCAGCACAGGCGCAACCGACGATTCCACTGATGCTTCTATCCAGAAACCCCGCGTTGTTAAAAAGAAGGAAATCGCAGTCGTCAATGAAGAAGACTTGCTCAATGACATTTTTGGTGAAATGGATAATCCATCTACGTCAGTCGCGGCTATGGATACTGCTGACAACAATGATTTCCATAATGTCGACGACGATGCTGATGCGGATGATTTTGATTTTGTTGCGGATACAGGTTCGCGAGAGCCTTTGGTTTTCAAGTTTGATGGGATTATTGGCGATTTTCATGCTTCAAGGGATAAAGGGGATCTGTTTACCAATTCGTTTGAAAAGATGGTGAGTTTTAGATTTCGATTCAGTCGGCCGAAGGCCGTATTCTTTCTTTTCTTTCAATTCTGTTTGGAAGCTTCTTGCTAGTCTCTTTTCTCAACTGATCCATCCGATTTACCATTTACTTTTAGCTATCAGACAATGACGAAGACATGAATGCAAATGATGACCAGGCAACTCGCCACATATTATGATCCTGACGACACTCAAGCACCAACGGATGACAATACCACCACCAAAACAACCGATGCAGCCGATATGCAACACACCGTAGCATCACCAACTCAACCTCTAGAAAAGAAGATGTAATGGAAACGGACACAACAACTCCAAAAGACGAGACACTGCAAAACGAACAAGTTCAAGAACCTGCGGAGCAACAACAACAACCCCGTCAGAACGCTATCGCAGCTGCTTCAATCACGATCCGAAAACTTGAAACAACTGGAGGAGGAGGAGGACTTGGAGGAGCCGCAAAACCAAAGCTCCTGTCTGCCTCAAAGTTTGTGCCCAAATTCGAACCTGTGCAACAAAAGAAGGGAACATCCGCGGGAAATAGTGAAGTCGCTGGATGTGCAAGCTGGACTTCTGTGATGGACTCTTTGGCGGTTGGGGATAGTACAGCAGTTGGAAACAGTAGCGCAGCTGTTGCTGGGAATACGATTTCATCAAGTGTTGTGAGTGGGCAGGATTATTTTGAGGAAGATGGATCGCTTCTAGCGTATTGGTTTGATGCGTTTGAGAAGGATGGGATTGTGTATCTCTTTGCAAAGGTATTACACTTGGTGGTCTTTTCTTTCTGGTTTGTTAAAAAACTCTTTTCTCCCCGTCCAGGTGCTTAACAAGAAGGAGAATAAGTTTGTGAGCTGTTGTTTGACAGTCAACAATATTGATCGCGTCATGTTTGTTCTGCCTCGTTGAAGAAACGTGTTGGTATGATACAGTTTGATTCATGTATTATTTTTTTGTTTACTTATGAAGCAGCATTTCAGGAGGTGTTGATACGGATATTGATGTGACAATGCAGGATCTGAATGAAGAATTTGACACGGTTCGAGCAAAGTTTGGAGTCAAGGAGCATATGGCACGTCCAGTGTCCCGAAAATACGCTTTTGAGCTTCCCGGGATTCCTGTTGAGTCTGACTACTTGAAAGTTGTGTATTCGTACAAATGTGGGTGATTGTGTAGTTTTCTCTTTCTCTCCAAGATCACTGATGTGATTTTCGTTTGAGTAGATCATCCCATTCCTTCTGATACTGTCGGACAATGTTTCAGTCATATCTTTGGAGCCAATACTAATGCTTTGGAGAATTTCATTATCAAGAGAAAGATTATGGGGCCGTGTTGGTTAGCTATCCAAAAACCCACACTGAGTCGACAAAATGTATGTCGTAAAATTGCCAATCTCCTTCCTTTATTTTGGGGGGGGGGGGTTGATTAATGTTGGAGAAACAGATTTCTTGGGCAAAGCTTGAAATTCAGGTGGAAGGACCGAAAATGGTGTCACCGCTCTCGGAATCTCAAATCGAAACGTTGCTTCCAGCACACCCACACGTCAAGTCACCGCCTCCGTTTGTGGCAATGAGTATCAGTTTGAGAACTGTAATGAATCATCAAAAGAATTCGAATGAGATTGTTGTGGCTTGTGCGATGGTTTATAATAATGGTATGAACCGTTGTTCCAACTTGTTTTTTTTTTTTTTGACATGTGGTACTTGCCTTACAGTTTCTATTGACGGAACGAGTCCTCCAAGTGTTCCTCTTTCGTATAGTGCTATCCGACCTTTGACTGACTTGCCAATGCCAGTTGGGTTAAAGGAATCAGTTGCCACCGCGAAAAAGACGGGGAGATCTATTGAAGTACTTCCAAATGAGAAGGGGCTTTTGAACTATTTGATTGGTGAGGACTTGTTGTTGTTAGTGTTTAGACTGTTTGCTAACGGTTAAATTTGTAAATTTTAAGCAATCATCCACAGAAGCGATCCGGATATAATCGTGGGACACAATTTCATTGGCGTGGATTTGGATATCCTTTTGCACCGATTGAAGGCAAACAAGGTTGATTCATGGAGCAAGTTGGGAAGGTTGCGACGAACCAAGTGGCCCAAGTTGCAGACGGGTGCTGGTGGGATGGGGGATACAACGTTCCAGGAAAGGACTGTTGCGAGTGGAAGGATTTTGTGTGATACTTTCATGAGTGCGAAGGTGGGACGCCTTTTTTTATTTGAATTTTTTTTTGATGAGGGGGTGGGTTGGAACTGAATTTTTTCATTTTTTTGGGGGGGATTATAGGAATATGTTACAAAAGCAAAGTCGTACACATTGACGAATATGGCGATAACGCAACTCAAGATTGCGCGTCAGGATTTGGATACAGACAAGATCCCGCGCATGTTTTGGGATGCTGGACAGTTGATGTGGTTGTTGAAGCATTGTGAAACGGATTGTGTGTTGAGTGCGAGTTTGATGATGAAGTTGCAAGTGTTGCCGTTGACGAAGCAGTTGACGAGTTTGGCTGGGAATTTATGGTGATTGATTGTTTTTTTTCTTTGGTTCAGTCTTTTTCAATTTTGTTGTTGATGTAAATTTACTTCCAGGGCGCGTACGATTATGGCAGGATCTCGAGCAGATCGTAACGAGTATTTGCTACTTCATGAGTTTCACAATAAGAAGTTTATTGTTCCTGACAAGACTCTGAGGAATAGTCGACCTGTTGTAGATATGCAACGAGACGATGATGGTTGGTTTTCTTTTTCTTTTTTTTTTTTTGAGTCTGTGATTTTTTTTTAATTTGGTTTGCGTTAAAAAGATGACGATCATGCGGCTGCTCCGAAAGCAAATGTGTCTGCCAGGCGTAAACCTGCCTATGCAGGAGGTCTCGTTCTGGAGCCCAAGAAGGGGCTTTATGAGAAATTTGTTTTGATGTTGGATTTCAATTCCCTGTATCCGTCCATTATTCAAGAATTCAATATTTGCTTTACGACTGTGGAAAGGCCGCCTGATATGGTATTTTTATCTACACGTTTTTGTTTTTTATGTAGAGGTTATTTTTAAACAAAGTGTTTCTTGGAATTATGAAGGATGACGAAACAGTGCCGGAACCTCCTGATCCGTCTGTTACTCAAGGAATTTTACCCAGACTATTGGCGACTTTGGTTGAACGTCGTCGAGCAGTGAAGGGTCTGATGAAAAATCCTAAGCTTTCGGAAGCAGAGTATTCGGAGGTGAGTAGGAATGATAATGGTCAGCACATCCTTCAAAACTCACGCGCCCATTTTTTTTTTTTGGTAGTTGAATATTCGTCAACAAGCACTGAAGCTCACGGCCAACTCCATGTATGGATGTCTTGGATTCACTCATTCTCGGTTCTACGCGAAACCACTGGCAATGCTAGTGACCCAACGAGGACGTGAGATTCTTCAAAGCACTGTTGACTTGGCGACAGCGGAAAAACTGGAAGTTATTTACGGAGACACTGATTCCATTATGATCCACACCAACACGGATACCTTACAAGACGTGTTGAAAGTCGGAAACGAGTTTAAACGGGCGGTGAATAAGCGATACCGGCTGTTGGAGATTGAAATCGATGGAATCTTCAAGAAGATGCTTTTGCTCAAGAAGAAAAAGTACTGCCGCCTTGATTGTGGAAGAGAAAGATGGGAAAATGAGTTTGAATATGGAAAAGAAGGGGTTGGATGTAGTTCGAAGAGATTGGTGTAATTTGTCGCATGATGCGTCCGAGTTTGTGTTGAGTGCGATTTTCTCTGATGATGGGCGGGATGAAATGTTGAGTAAGATTCATGAGTATTTGTCAAAGTTGGGGGAGGATGTTAAGAAGGGGGATGTTGGGGTGGATAAGTTTGTGATTAATAAGGTTTGTGTCGGGGTACGAGGAAAGGGAGGTTTAAAACTTTCAACTCAACACAACTTTTTTTTTGTAGGGTTTGACAAAGAATCCTGAAGAGTATGCTGACGTCAAGAATCAACCGCATGTTCAAGTGGCGCTCAATTTGAAAAAGAAGGGTATCCCAGTTCGTGTTGGAGATACGGTTCCGTATGTGATTGTTGTCGGTGAAGGGACTGGGTTGGCGAGTCGTGCGCAACATCCGGATGAGCTCAAGAAGACGGATACTGAATTCAAGATTGGTATGCGGTTTTTTTTTTAAAAAGTGGAAGTAGGCGGGGGGTTGGCGGCTAACTTTTGGGGATACGTAGATTATCAGTATTATTTGGCAAATCAAGTGCTTCCGCCATTGTCCAGACTATTGAGTCCGATAGATGGAACCGATCAATCGCGTATTGCTGCTTGTCTGGGTAATGGCTTTTTTTTTGGCACTTTCTTTGTTCATGTGGCTGAAATGGAATGGTTGAATTTAGGACTTGATGCTTCCAAGTTCCACACAGCGATTGACAATGCCGAAACGGTGGAGGAAAAGATGTATACCCTCGAATCGACAATCAGTAATGAGGAGAGATTCAAGAACTGTGAAAAGTTTCACGTTCAATGCCCCACTTGTCATGTATCGTTTGAGTTTGCTGGGTTGGTTAAGCTTGTGGTATGTCTGTTTTTATATCTTACTTGGGGTTTCCCTGACTGACTTTTTCTCTTAAGACTGCTGAAAACGGAGAATCAGTGTTTGTGACTGCCATGAATTGTGAGAATCCCAACTGCTACAGCCCGATTCCCATCGGAAGTTTGAACCAGCAAATGCTTCTCGCAGTGCGTGCGAATATTCGGCGATTCATGATTGGGTACACTATTTGTGATGAACGGGAATGCGGGGCACGTACTCGCGCTGTGGCTGTTTTCAACAAGCGTTGCCAGAGAACTGGGTGTAGGGGGACCCGGTTTCCTGAATATACTGATGGGATGTTGTTGACCCAACTCCAGTATTACAAGTCTCTGTTTTCACAAGATTCGGTTGTTGGAAAGTATGAGAAGAATCGTCGGATCAGTTGAGTTATTGTGTTTTTTTTGTTGCATCTCTTGGTATTGAATTTTTCTCTTAAACGTTATTTCTATGTGCCAGGTGATACACAGCGTGCAGTTTTGCATCTTCTAACGCAACAGAATCAAGAAGATGCAGCGCCGATTTTGAGATCTCTGCAACTTTACATTGACTTGAACGCGCGTGGTGTTGTTGATTTAGGGAAGATTTGGGGAAACATGGGATTGAGTGGCGGGCCTCGATGATTGTGTTTGTATTCAAGTCAACTCAGCACTTTATCTTTATTTATCGCCTGTTGTTTTTTTGGTTGGGATGCATTATTCGATCTAAGAAATAAATAAGATTGAAAATGTGCGAATCGGGAAAAGATCGGGTAACCAAATGAGTCACAGTGACGCACACAAGCTGGATCGAGAATCGAAAAAAGCAGTCCATAATCACTTGAATATGTGCCGTACAACTGATTTATCCAAGCCACGAACGGCTCCAGCGATGGCGGGGTTCAGCGACTTGCCACCGCCATATCAGTTCCACAATCTTGGGTTAACCGATGAGGCTTTCCCAACTTCAGCAGATGCAACGCAACATGTGGATAACTTCTTTCTTATACATCGGCTGATATCGCAACAGCCGCATTTCAACTTGCACCATCGGAATCCTGATGATTCTCAAAGAGACCCTGGAGGATCAGGAAGCTTCGCCCTTCAGCCAACACCAATAACAGCAACAGCAACAAAAACCGATCTTTTTCAGCGTGACGGAAGTCTAACGGGGTCTGCCATGGCCTTGATACAGGAGGCAAAACAGAGTTTGTTGAATCGAAGGAAAACTTGACGAAAGCGAATAGCGAAGCTCAAATTGCAAATAATCGTAAAATAAAAGAAAGCATTATATAAATAGAAGCTTAAAATCAACGATGGAATGGATAGTGGGAATAAAATGACTCCTCAGTGTTGAGGAAGTCCTCGCCTCTGGTGGTCGCAATTTTTTTCGAATTTCGATCCAAAACGATTTTCGATCGAAAACTTGTTGACCACATCAACTGCCAACACGAAGCAAACAACAACCGGCACTGAGCTCTAGTGGAAGGTAAATATCCGATACTTCCTGCCTCATGGCAGAGAGGGCAAAGAGCGTGATTATTGACAATAGTTTTCACAATTTTTTAGTGCGAAGAAGTGAACCAAAATTGCAATTATCGGCATAGTAAGCGTAACACACGTCCCTCGTGCGTGACGTAGAACTCATGAAGATGCCTTATCAACACGAGTCTGGGCATGACAGTGTGCCTTTTCACTGCCTGCAGACAGTGGCTGCAGCGTTTCAAAAGACAACCAAAACAACAACAGCAACAACAATAACAACAACGTAGATGGCTTTGACTCAAGTCTACTTGTAAACTATCGCCAAATTCTGGACTGGGCTGCTTCAATCCCCTCTGAAGTATTACCGGAACCGCCTTTAATCGTGGAAAGCAAAGGTTCTTGTGACAATGAAGGAGAGCCGGAGGAAGCGGAACATGGCCTCAGCCCGTATAGCTTGGTATATCCGAAATCGAAACCTATCCCTGAGTACCGCGCCCTGTGGCTCGGTCTTTGGTTTCTAAGCCGGCCATTGATCTTGCATCTCTTCCATCGTCCATATTCCAATCAAACGGAGCTCTGTCCCCGAAAGTATCGTCCATGATTCAAGATGCCAAATTGTTTCTGAAATCACGCCAACATCTCGGGAACAGCAAGCTTAAGCGGTCCTTTTCTTTGGCTGAGGGTGGGTGGGAGATGGCAGATGGCGGGGGCGCAGACAACTGCCATCAAGCTACAAAAAAACTCTCGTCAAGGACTGTAGTAAGGACTTGGTGTTGTATGTGCATGTTTAAATTATGTTTTGCTTTGGTTAAAGTGTTAGAAGACACAGTCGTGTATAAAATAAAGTAGTAATTAGTTTCAAACATCTGAAGTTAATAATGTGTGCAGTGTTAGTTCTAATGGGAATGTGAGTAACTTGAGAAATAAAGGAAGGTATTATGACACTTTCAATTGGACAACTTCCGCATCCACCGCGAATTCGGATCGCCTGGATTAAGTGGATCAGGGAAATCATCTCTTGCAAAGCGACTCAGTGCTCAGTTATCCATCGCACTCCTCGAAGAAGACAGCATCCACTTTACAGGATCAGACTTTACCCTAATTGAAAAGCCAATCGTACATGCGACCGCCCTTCAATTCACTTGTGCAAACTCGTTGAACGGGTTCGTCACTGATGGGAACTGGGCTGACCTAAATGATATCCTGATGCCTCAAATCAACATCATCATTGAACTGAATTACCCGCTCTACATCACCTTTTGGAGGCTTTTCAAGAGAACATTTTGGCGCTGTTGGACTGGTCAGAAACTATGGGGTACTGACACTCGGGAGACGTTTGTCGATGCCGCCAGTGTTTGGAAAAAGGACAACATCTTTCGCCATACTGTGATGCAATGGTACAAGACGAATTATACACCGGAATCGAGGGGTAAAATGAGGGAAATGTGGTATAAGGAAGGGTGGGGGAATTTGAGTGCCGTTGATAGCAAGTATGTGTGGAATGGAGAGCGGGTTTTGTTGCGATTCCAGCACCCAACCGAAGTTGAAGAATGGTTAAAGTCTTGAACTTTTTTGCTTTTTTGGTTCTATTTACTGGCACATACCTATACGTAACCAAGGGTACTGTTGTGCCGCCGGCCCGCCGCCACCATCTTCCATAGAAACCCTTAAAATAAGGAAACCAACGACGTACCAGAAAAATAGCGAATCCTTTATTTCTTCAAACAGGACTCTCGACTAAACTGTGAATACAGTTGGGCGTCTTAAGCCAGACACAAGCCACTTGGGTTTTCTGATATGCAGGTTGATTGGGTCCCCAATTATGCGAGAGCAGTTCTTCGATATTTGCAGATATCGATTGTCGATGCAAAATAGGGGATGAGAAAACGCCTCCCGGAAACGAAGCTTGCCACCACAGGAGTTGTCTATCCTTAAACTTCATACGTTCGAAAACCGGAGCCCAAAAAAGAAATGTTCTTGTTTCTTATTTCTAGTGGCGATCTCGATGATTACAGCAGAAGCCGCTCCCATGAGCATGAAAACACACTTTTTGGGGCACTTTTTGGCACTGTGTTTTTCGATTTTTTGATTCCCCTTTCTTTTTTTCTTTCAATCAAAAAGCAGTGATGTCAAAAGCAACGGAGAAAGCGTCTTCGATCTCTAGCGATGAACAAGATCTTGCTCGACTGGTATGTATTCTTCATTGTCATTTGTTAAACCAGCACATCTTTGAGCCAGAGCTGACCATCCAACACACTCTAAATAGGGATACAAGCAAGAGTTTCTGAGAGAGTTTGGATCTCTTGCCACTCTTTCGTTTGCATTTTCCATCATGGGAGTTGCTGCCACAATTCCAGCTACCTTCGACACTCCCATGCTGGCAGCTGGCCCAGCCGCTGTGATTTGGTCCTGGCTCGTTGGATCCGTTTTCTGCATGTGAGTCCTTCATTGGTCCTTCATTGCCTTATTTGGGTCAGACACAGTTTACTGAGTGATTGCCTGAAAAAAAAACTTCTACACTTTAACAGGACTATTGCCCTTTCGATTGCCGAAATAATTTCAGCCTACCCTATTTCAGGTGGTCTCTACTCTGCCTCCAAATTTGTCGTTCCCAAGGAACAAGTACCCCTCGTATCTTGGACTGTTGGATGGCTGAACACACTTGGCCAAATCGCTGGCTTTGCATCCACAGATTTCGCATGTGCTAGAATGATTGCAGCTGTTGGGACTCTTGTCACGGACGGAGAATACGCTGCCACTCCAGGCGTTCTTGTTGGAATCTATGTCATCATTCTGGTTCTCCACGGAATCATCAACACCTCGTCCACAAAAGCTATGGCATACATGACAAAATACTTTGTCTTCATCAACTTTGGAACCGCAATTGCGATTATCATTGCTTTATTCGCGACCGTGCCAGATTCACAGAAGCTTTCTGCCCATGACGTTTGGTTTTCGTACACGGACAATACCGGTTGGAACTCCGATGCGCTTGCTATGATGTTTGGGTTGCTCTCAGTTTGCTGGACAATGACAGACTATGATGCCACTGGCCATATTGCCGAAGAAACCCACCGTGCCGCTATCCGTGGCCCCGTATCCATCATTGCCGCAGTGGGCGGAACGGGTGTTTTGGGTCTGATTCTGAACATTGCATTTGTTGCCTGTTCTGGTGGAATCACTCTTCCAGGAGCCACGGGAATGTCCACTGTCGAAATCCTGCTCAACAATGTTGGTAAAAACGGAACGATCGTTCTCCTCGTATTCATTATCCTCGTCACAAATACAATTGGTATTTCTGCACTTCAGGCAAACTCAAGAATGGTGTTTGCAATGGGTCGTGATGGAGGCCTCCCCTTTTCTAAAGTGTGGTCCAAGATGAACCCCAAGTTGCAAGTCCCTGTTAGTGCTGTCTGGTTAATTATCGTGATTTCCGTCTTGATGGGATTGTTGAATTTGGCGTCTGCCACCGCTGTGAATGCAATCTTCTCTCTTGCAACAGTGGCGATGGACTGGTCTTACGCTATCACAATCATTTACAAGATTTACTACTGTCACATCAAGAAAACGATCGAGTTTGTTCCTGGCCCGTTCACAATGGGACCCACTTTGGGTTTGATTGTAAACTCAATTGCCGTTTTGTGGACTGCGTTTGTCAGTGGAATTCTGGTGCTTCCAACGTACCTTCCGTTGACTGTTGACACAATGAACTACTCGGGTCCTATTGCAGCGACTGTCATGCTTTTGTCTATGACATGGTTCTATGTTGATGCCAACAAATGGTATAAGGGTCCACTGGGAAACATTGATTCTTCGGTTGGAGCTGTTGTGGACGTTGAGTTGCAGGAAGGAAAGAAGGATGATGGTTTTGTTTCTTCAGTATGAATGTATCTCATTTAGAGTTTGTTAAAATAAAAATTATTCGTTCATTTTGAGTCGATGACTCAATTTCCATTCAATTGTATAGGGTTCTTCAGTGGCACCACACCCCTTCCTAAAAGAATAAGATAAGATGTAGATAAACTGTTTTAGAAGGTTGCTCAATCGCTATCCTTCAAAGCATCTATTAGCGAGAACATGAAGTTTTTGATGTTTCATACTTGGGAACCAGCCATAACCAGCCACACTACCACAAATTCCTTTGTTTTTCGATCACGTTAATTTTTATTTGGTTCCTATATTTATATATAGTCTGGTCTGAAGTTACGCATAAATGAAAGGGGTGTTGTCCGCTGACAGCAAATAGATAGCCCGAAAAACACTCCAAGAATAATCAGTTGTAGGTCTTTGAGTGGCTCAGCTGGTAGAATCGTGCCATATCAAATCCAAGAGATTCATTGCTCAGTCCCTTTTCAGTTCCTTTTACTTTTGGCAGCTGGTCGTAACCTGCAAATTCGTCTACAATTTGATCGTGGCTATGCAGCATTGAAGGCAGAGAGCTTGATGACGTTGATGATGTTTGCTGTGAACTGATTTTTTGTTCTTGTTGCTGAGGGAACTGAAAGAAGAGCGAGTGTATGTGGGTTGATGCTGAGACTGTTTGCCTCAAACTCGGAGGGAGTTGCTTGAATTCCTGGAACATTAATATCATTTAGTGTTACTTGAATGCATAATGCCAGCAGATAAGACATACATCGAGGGAGTCATATGTCTTGCGCTTCAGTCCATATGAACAGGGAAAGCCGCTGAGAGTGCTGGTGCTGTTGAAGATACTTGCAGTTGCCATTGTAAAAATAGTGTTGATATTCGAGAGAGGGACTTGGAAACTACAAGACTGGCACAAAGTGTGGGATAATCGTAGTTTTGGATAAGATTTGTTTTTACGGAAAAATTGTTTTGTTCTTGTTTCACTCGTAGTTTCCGACCTTATTATCCTTTTCAGGTCCAAATTATTTTAATTTTATTCTATTTCATAATCAGTCACTATCATCGTCAAAGTCTCCTCCTCCCTTTGAACCTACTGCTTTGGTGTTTGGAAGGCTTCTTCTTCTTGCTCTCGCTTTGTTTCCGTGCAAACTCGACCCGCCAGAAAGCAAAAGTGAAGCAATTGATAATATCTCCAGGCCCCCCTCGCTTCAGGTCTTCGTTGTCAGTTGTGCTTAATTTCTCATCGAACCCAATTGTTCGTCGGTGGGTGTAAAGTGGGTACATAGTTTCAGGGATAAACGGAGTCTTCGCTCTCATGGAAAGACCATGGTTTGAAGCAAGTGTCTTTATGTTCCATTGCGTGTAAGGGTGACTGTTTTTCAGTGCAATATGCTGTCCAAGAAAAGATATGTGTGTGAATGTCATTTACTATCGTGCCAATGGAAACTTACAATTTCTCCAGCAGGGTTAAGGTGTTCTAATGCGCTTTCGAAGTAGGCAGAAATCAGTTCCTGATTAGCAAGAATATTCCGATCCTGGTCTTTGATCCCTTTATAACATGCAGCGACAACAAAGGCAAAAAACCGTTAGGACGCGAAGTTGCAACAGGGATAAAGAACGAACCCAATCCGACGTGTGGAAAATTGAACACAATAACATCAAACGTTTTCCCTTTCAAAGCTTTCGTTTTGTTTAAGTTCGCAGCATCAACGCCATGAATAACTTTGACACCACTTTCAACTAGCGGAGTGATGTGGGATTGGGCATCAGGGTACTTCTCACGAACGACTTCCTCCGTATCGTATGAAGTTGCAGTCATATTTTCAGGAGATTCCGTGTAGATTGTTGACAACAGTGAATTTGAGAAGCTGAAGTTTCCCTCTCCAACAACTGCTTCCCTTTGAATCAGATCATCATGAAGGACAAACAGGAAAAACACGACGTACGCAACATAGTATCCTTGGTGTGAGTAAGGGCACTTTACGTGCAGCTTCTTTGACTTCTTTGTTGCCAGTGGAGCTGTATTTGGATCGGTTGATACCAGCAGTTTCGGATCAGAGACAAGACAGTACCTTTTTCCACCTTGCTTCCTGCCGTTTTGTTCAGCTTCGACTTCGACTTTTGAACGAAAGCTGTTGAAGAAAGCAGCGTCTTTTTGAGCGTTGACTTTCCCTTTTTGGTCATCAGTTTTATAAATAATAATCTTGAAAAAAAATAAAACAAAAAAATAACAAATCAAAATGGTTAAACTCACTTCAAGCGATGCACACGAATTCATCAGTAGGAAAAAGCAGTCGCTGAACGATCTGTTTTGCTCAAGAACATGTTGGAAGGTTGGACGTGGTGGTACTGCCGCTTGAAGTCCTCGAGCTAAAACGGCAGACTTTAACAATACTAGATGTCGGTGACAGCGATGATTCTCCAATTCCACTTCCAAATGTTACGGCTGCTATCCTGAAGAAGGTATACCCCAACGCCAAGCTCGGTAAACAGCTCACCTGGCCAATATCCATCAGGTTCTTGAATACTGCGAGCACCACAAGACAGACCCCCTCCCGAATCCCGAAGAAGACAAGGATAATGTGCGTGGTGGAAGGGGAGGTGGTGGCACGTATAGGGCAAGAGAACCTAAATCACAATTATTCCAACAGGCCCCCATCCGACGCGGCGATGATATCGAAGAATGGGATGCGCAATTCATCAAAGTCGACAACGAAATTCTGTTCGAGATAATCTTGGCCGCCAATTACTTAGACATTAAGGGGTTGCTTGACTTAGGATGCAAAACTGTGGCGAATATGATAAAGGGGAAGAAAGCACAAGAGGTTAAGTTTGTAATGATTCGCTAGAAACCGTATCGCTTTAAGAAATTAAAACAACGCAGATTCGTGACATGTTCAACATTGAAAACGACTTTACACCCGAGGAAGAGGAACAAATCAGGCGGGAGAACGAATGGGCTGCTGACGCGTAGAGACAGATAAATAAACGCCTCATCGTGCCAAAATATACTGATGGGTCACACAGAAAATATTGCATAATTGATATTAATATCAGTTTGAAGATAAATATCGGTTGCCTATTCCTTGTCGGCGGTACCAGCCTCCACAAATAATCCACTCTTTTCCTTCGCTTCCAACAATTGAACCAAAGTCTCCATCTTCTTCAAACGGACCCTCCAAGCTCTTCCACAGTTTTCTTCAACTCGGCGGTTTTGTTGTCCTCCAGTTGCTCGCATATTCTTAACGACATGTGGTAAGCTTCAAAGTATCTTGTTCCGCGAATCTAGTACTTCGCGACACCGAAGCAGACGCCTAAAGTGTGCTTTGCCTTCCTCTTCCAGTTTAGCAAGAGCATAGATTCCCGCCTTCTGGACACGGTGCGCGGGATCAGTACGAACCAGGTCCGCCAACTTTTCGGCGGTTTCACGCCGGAGAATAGCATTATCTTGCCACGGGAGACTCGATGCAATAGCTTCAACTGCAAGAACTGTGCACGACTCGGGAATCTGACGCGCGCCGCCAGACCCGTGGCTGAACACCATCCCCACCAGGGCGTCGAAGGCTTGTCGGCTGCGGTGGAGGCCGAGGCCCGTGATGATTCCCGCAAGAGTAAATCCGTGGAGATCGTTGTTTTCAGGGTCGGCGGCTGCCTGGATGAGCACAGCTGCATCGTCAGGATGTCTCTGGCGTCCAAGGTTCGTGTACGCGAAACGGACGCGTGCGGCCAGAAAGCTCAGAAGCGGGGCGAGCAAGAATTCTCAGGAGTCCTTCACGAATGCGCGCATCTTTGGACGGAAGCCGGCATTGACAAGCATGCGAAGTGCTTTTGGGTCCTTCTCAATAGCCAGTGCATTGGCAAGAATATCAACTGCGCTTTGGAGCTTGCTTTCAGAAAGCGCATTATAAACTTGCTGACGAACTCCCCAGAATGGTTCTTCATGAACAGCGGCAGATACTTTCTTCATGGAAGTAATGCTGCCATTCTTGATGAGCTGTCCGGTAAGAAGCGAATCTATTGTCCGGTTTTAAGTCAAGACGAAAACATTATCAAATTCAAAGACTTACTCGGCTCATGATATCTCTGCCGCGCTTAGGCGGTGCCCTCCAAAATTGCCTCACCAGGATTGAAGTCCATGGTGTGCAATACTTTTCCGCGGGGATCTACTTCAACAATATCTGGCTTCGCATCCCCCATCAAAACAAACGCAATTACTTTGGCCCCACTCGCATCATTGAAAACCGCTTCAGTCGAATGGACCTTTCCATCAACATCAATAACATCCACTTCAAGAGGTCACCTCAAACACTGGCTGGAATCTCCAAATCCTTGTCCGCTTGAGTTTGCTCCAGTGTGATTTGAACAATCTTCTTGTCGGCATCGTAAGAGTATTCCGCCTTGACTTTGGGAAATCCACGACCATATATCCACTGGTCAAAAAATTTGGTCAAGTTGAGTCCGGATTCACTTTCCAGAGCACGTTTGAAGTCTTCGGTCTCCACAAATCGGCCGTTGTATGTGTTGACATAATCTTTTTGGGGTTGATGTCAGTAATGGAATTGCTAATGGAAATCATCAACTAAACTCTTTACAGCAGCCCAAAACGTGTCGTCCCCCGAGGATATGACGAAGCATATGAATTCTAAATGCTCCTCCGGGGTACGTGTGACCATCAAACATGTCCCAAGAGCTATCATAAGTTCTGCAGACAATAGGTCTTACATAAGCGACTCGTTTCTGAAACGTAGTTTTCCATGTTCAAGAAGGTGTCGTAACGGGCTTCCTCGTGTGAGTAGTGATCTTCACTCCAACAATAATCCATGTAGGTAGCCCAAGACTCCTTAAGCCAGGCATGCTCTACAGAACAGTTAGTTGAGATGCATTCAAATTTTAAGAGCACGAACCAAAGTGCCTAATAGTCAGCAAGTCCCCGAAATAAGTGTGCGCCATTTCGTGAACATTTACGCCATCGACTGACTTTTGCCAGCCATCCTTACCGAGACGCTGGAGAAATTATATGTCAAAATCCTGGTCGCGTTAGCCGATTGCACTTACTTCATCAACCAAGAAAATATCCTTGTAGGTGACCAAACTAATGTTTTCCATAGCACCTCCCTCAATCTTTGGGGAAATGATCTGGAACGCGTCTCAGTAAAAACGCAGTATGTTTCATCATCTGTCCACTTACTTGAAAGTACTTTTCCCACGGAAACTTCAACCCAACTTTCTTTTGCATCCACCGAATCATTGCTCCAGTTTTACCAAACGTGTTCAAGAGATTCTCTTTCGTGACAAACTTGTTGTCTCTGGAGCACAAGTATTTGAAGCGGCATTCCATCCACGTCACCGTCATCGACAGAGAGATAGTCACCAACAGCCCAGCAAATCAAGTATGATGGACACGTGTGGTTGAGGAGTTTGTACACAGACGTGGAGATTGAAGGGTCTGTGGGAGAAACTGTGGTTGAAATGTGAGCACCATTTGCGACTGCCGTGTGATGCGTGCTATGGGTGATGGTGTATTCTGATTCTTGTTTGTTACAAACGTGGCGGTGAAAAAAAAGTAACACCAACCCAAAGTAGTTCGAACCAATGGATAATCAACACAAGGCAGCCAGTAACGAGCCCGTTCCGTTTCGTGATCAGTAATGACGTGTAAAGCTCGGTCTGGAACCAGGCTGTCTGCCACGTGAAAGTACAGACCCGCAATAGGCCTAAAAAAACAAAAAAAAGGGTGAAATTTTGAACACTTTCCATTCAGAGAATCAAAGAAGTAAAACAGGAAAAAAAAATTAAATACACAAAAATACCACATACTTTTCAATAGTGTAGTCAATAACAACAATCCCTCCAGAGTAGTTTGACACCCAGCGGAGCGAAAGAAGCTTTCCATCATAGTTCCATGAGTCAGCTCCGACAACTTTCTCAATATTCAGCGATACTGCATTAAGGACCAGTTCCCTGGAAAAAGACTCCATTAGTTGACGACCATGACCCCAAGACAAATAAGATAAATCGATACCTGTTGACAGCAGATGAGGAAATGGAGGAAGCAGGGACAGAAAGCGTAATTGCCACTTGAGCCTTTACAGTCTTTGCCTTGAGAGCGGCTTCAGTGACATTGAGAGTAAGGTTGATGTGGCTTGGCTCAATGCTGCTCAAAAAAGATAATTAAATCGAAATATCGAGTCTGATAGTATAGGAGAAATATTAAGCTGCTTCATACCGCGAGTGGGGAGCGTATGATGGTCTTGCATTGGCAGTTGCAAACCCTTTGTTGATTTGAGCGGCAGTGGCTTGCGATGCCTCCACTTCAGCAGCAGTATAGCATTCCAAGAGTGAGTGCGATGAGCAGCAGGGCTGGTGCTGGTTGTTAGTGGGTGAAGTGGAGTTTGAAAGTCACTTGCCATTTTCGGAACTTATTCCGGAGACTTCCTTGATTTTGAAAGTTCCACACTCATCAATCAATCTCTGCAACTTCACCACATTCGAGGCCCTTGGGACGGAACGCGTTTATATTGACTATTTTAAAGATGGAGCTGTTTTCCAACGCACTTCTTGACAGTTCAGTATCTTTATTATTATTTAGGAGATTTTGCTGTTTCGATCCATAACATTTATTAATATTGCGTCTCATCAATATTTTAGCGAAGCGTTCAACCATTATAACCATAACAATGTGGAATTAACCTAAACCTGCCGACGGCTCAGTCATTTCCACAAAATTTAGACACATTTGTCTTCGTGGTTTCTGTCACTGGCCCGCTAACAGTGCCGCCATTTTCTCAAACCACCCAGACGGCAGATCTGATTTAAGGGTCTTGTCATAAGCCTCTCAAAGATGTGTAAGCATTGTCAGACAATCTTCATTACAAACAATTAATAACGAGACTTTGCTAAAACTCAATATCTGTCCATTGAATAATTATAATAATGTTCTTCAAAGTTTCGAGAATGATAAAGCAATAACATTACGACACACAGCGCCAATTTGTGACGCAGTGAAAGTTCGAAAACATTAAGTTCCACCTGGTTACCTTGACAAGAGATACATAAACTTCTCGGTTCTGTTCTGTCACTGATGCACCGTATGCTGGAATATGTGATGCGAAAGTCAACTGATGACCACTTCCACTACCGCAACGATGAACTCATAAAATGCAAAGTAATGGATTAAGGCCTGATAGAAGCGCTGGAATATGAATAATTATACTCTTTCTTTGTCACTGCGTTGACCAATGGACGATAAGACCATCAGCAATAAAACGAACTGCCTGAGCAGCTTCTCAGATAGTGAGATTGAAACAAGAGCATTGTCCTATGCTTTCTTTTGTTTCCCAGATCACCCACCACTTTGGATCAAAATTTGAAAAAATGGGAAATTGTAATTTACTGGACTATACAATCTGAAATAGTTTTTTTTATTCTGTTTACTCTCGGATGACGATCATTTTCTGTAGACTTTGACTTTGATTTCTTGGCGATTTCTTATTGTACAGAGAAGGCCGCTGGTCTGGAAGCCCGTCTCCTGCACTGTGGCATTCAGCAGAGGCTCTCTTCCGTCCTCCATCCTTCTGTACTATTCAAAGCCTTGCTAGGAAACGTGAAATCAATTCCATTCGAAACCGCCTCATCCTCATAGGCATGACACAAATGCTTCGGAATCAGCATCGCTCCGAACCATTCAATCGCTCCCGCTTTCTTCATTCCCTTCAGCATCAGCTCATCGATTTCATCCTTCATCCCGCGATAGTGGAGGTCCATTGTCCGATTTACTGAAGTAACCACAAACTTGATTCCCTTCACGTTCATTTCGTTCCAGTATGCCGTATATGACTCTGTAATTATAAATTGGAGGACCTCTGCGGCCGTAGTGCCTTGGTATTTTAAGAATCCCGGATTCATTTTCGTTCCTCCAAACGGCTGCGGGGACCTTGAGTCGAATAGGGAGCCAGCGAGGGCGTATATAAGTCGGTCTGAATGTACGCGTGTAGAAGTAAAGAGGGTGTGGAGGGTATAATGGCTGTGTTGAAGCGTACATATTTTTGTGGTGTTGACTGGAGACGGCAGTAATCCAATTCTTTGAGTGGATTTGGTGGATGTTGTAATCCAGAGAGAGCTGCCGCTAGTTGATTTGGGGGCAACTGCTTTCATATGGCGAGGATGATGTTTGACGGATGCAGAGATTTACGTGGGGTATTGGAGACCAGATTATGTAGTACGTAAGGTGACTGTACACTCCTGGAACACATGGTTAGACCAACATGGCTCTGAGTTTCCTTGTTGTTTCTCACACTAAAGTTGGGCCAAGAGTTGGTGGATTTTGGACAGAAGATTCTAAAGAGTGGTGCTGCCCCTTCTGCTAAGAAAAATTTCTTTTGATTTCGATCTGTCGTCAAATCAGATCGGAGACAAAAGAACCAGCAATGCGGAAGAGTCACCACATATTACAAAAACCAAACGGTTTACGCTTTTGTTTATTTCGAAAAATCCTCTTGAATTTATGCATTCGGTTAAACTGGAATACATTTCCTCAAAGAAAAATAAAGGATTGTCGAAAAACAAGTTTATTTGGAAGACAGTCATCAGAGTTTCGATTTGGATGGTGCAGGCTTCTTTGCCCACTCTCCATTCAATTCCACAGCAGCATTGGAAATCACGACAGCATTCCTTTCCACAACCTTGACTTGAAAGATTACAGCTTGATCCCTCCTTCCACATGTGGATTTCTGCCGTCTCACCAGGGAACTGTTTGTGTAAAAACCCCATATAAAATATGTTAACATGAAAATTCGAAAACGAAACCAATAGATTCAACTTACAAAGTGCTTTGCAAATCTCACTTTGCTCGTCTTGAAACTGGCTGGATCATTTCCTCCAAACTCGCGCAGAATAGTGCGGCAAGCAATACCATAACTACACAGACCATGCAAAATTGGAACCTTAAATCCTCCCATCGCAGCCATCTGCGGGTCAATATGGAGTGGATTGTAGTCTCCAGACAAACGGTACAGTGCTGCAAGATCCTCAGGAGTCTTTTCAACAACAACGAGATCGGCTGGGCGCTTTGGTGGATCATTGTTGGCTACAGCAGCTCCTGTACGGACGGACTTTGCAGGACCTCCAAATCCTCCGCTGCCACGAATAAAGTTGGTGTACTCATTTTCGCAATAGACCTCTCCAGTAACAGCATCCTTCGTTGTGACACCAGTAACCATCACGGCTGACTTGCCCTTGTCAACAATTTCCACGATCCTTGCCGTGTTGACAAACTTTCCACTCACGGGTAATGGCTTTATGTGGCGAACAAACTGTTCACCATGCAAAAGCATCATAGGGTTGAAATTTGGAAGAAGGTCGCCAAATGGAATCTGCATTTGAGAATTGAAGCCGACACAGACCGCGAAACTTGGAATGCATACGAAAGGATCAGCATTCTCATACACCAAGTTGAGTTCCGTGCGCTTCGGCATTGACTCCCAGTGCATACAAGATGAACATCGCGTTCTGTGTATTCAAAGTTGAGAGGAGCAAATACCAGATCTTTTCCAGGAACTGATGCTGAAGTCGAAGCAGGTGCGGGAGCATCTTTCGCAACATTCTCAAAGTTGGCGGTGACTGCCATGAACGATTCCCCAGTAGAGGTCGGGTATGTGGCACGACCGTCCTCAAAGTTCGTGATTTGAGCCCACTTGGAAGCAACATGCTTCTGGAGTTAACTTCACGTTGACTGGGAAGCCATATCCACCGGTTCGCTGCCAACGGACTTTGGCGATCCCAACCGGAGCCAACCTCATACACACCTCCAGTATGTTCTACGTTAGTTTCATGACAGAGGAAGGCAACTGGTGGAGCAATGTAATCTGGCTTGAGTGCTTCCACCATTTCAGGAGGCATCACAGTTCGCCGTCATTACGAGTTCCAGCATTGGGAGCAATTCGTGTTGACAATAATGTTGCTTTTCTTTCCTTCCAGAGCAAGAGTGTTGCTCAAAGCAATAACACCAGCCTTAGCTAAGTAAAACTGTCAACGGCAAACAATTAATGATAAGCAGAAAAGAAACCCCCCATACCAGACGAATAATTGGCTTGACCAAAGTTGCCATACAATCCGACAGCGGATGTGGTATTAATCACACGGCCATACTTTTGCTTCAAAAAGTGAGGCCAGGCAGCCTTCAAAATCTTGAATGTGCCCCGCAAGTGAACTCGATGAACAAGATCCCAATCCGCATCCGTCGCTCGAGCAAAGCTCTTATCACGAAGAATCCCGGCATTGTTGATGATAATGTCAACTCGTCCAAAAGCCTTGATGGCAGTTTCAATGACCTTGTCGCCATCTTCTACAGAGTCGTAGTTTGCCACTGCCTTGGCTCCTAGAGCGCGAATTTCGTTCACAACAGTGTCCGCAGCATTATTTCCAGCACCAGAGCCTGTGTGGGAAGTGCCCAAGTCGTTGACAACTACCGAAGCCCCGTTCTGGAATTATTTATAAGTATGCATGACGAATAGATGGAATTCTCCAGACCTTGGCAAACAAATGAGCATATGCTCGTCCGAGTCCTTGCCCGGCTCCAGTTACAACAACAACACGGCCATCGAATCTGAGATTGGGACCAGCAGCATTTGCCTTCAAACTCTTGGCCTCATCCAAAAGTCCAACCCAATCCACTTCGGCAATGCTACCCGGATACTGAGCCTCTTTACTGAAATCACCAATTTTCTTAATCTGAGTTGCAACTGAGCCTGGCGTGAAAGTGGCGTCACTCTTGAAGACAACCCCTTTACTGCGTTCGAAACGCAATTTAGAAACGAACCCAGCGCCCACTTCAAACAGCCCTCCGGTTTCGGTGGTTTTCTCGTGACACAAATAGGCTACAACAGGCACAACAAATGAAGGGTTCAAGTGGGCAAGCATTTCTGGGGGTAAAACAGTTTCCGTCATTCTGCTGGCGGCAAGCGGGGCGATAGCTGTTGACGAGAATATTCTTTTTCGCTCCTTCGCGAGCAAGAGAGAGGGTCAAGCCGTGTACTGCATACTTGGCTACAAAAGAAATAGGAAAGTCAGCCAAGTAACTAGAATAAATGCTTCACTTGCACACACATACCCGCAGAATAGTTTGCTTGGCCAAAGTTTCCGTAAATACCAGCGGCTGACGATGTGTTGATAATTCTTATACAAAAAAAATTCATGTTCAGTACAAAATCATCAAGCCAATCATTAAGATGTAAAAACCTTCCGTATCCTTGTTTTTGGAAAATGTCCCATGCAGCCTTTGCAACTTTATACGAGCCACGAACGTGAACGCGTTGAATCAAATCCCAATCCTCGTCAGTCATTCTGGAGAAGGATTTGTCACGTAGAATACCTGTATTCCCGATTACGTGATTAGTCACGAAGAAGGGAAAAAAAAAGGGGGGACGTTGATTTACCAGCATTGTTAATGACAACATCGACTTTCCCAAAAGCCTTTCACTGCAGTGGCAACAATTTTATCGCCTTCTTCAACCGAGTCGTAGTTTGCAACGGCTTTTCCGCCCGCGGCTGTGATTTCATTTACGACAAGGTCGGCAGCCTGTGTTGGAGTTGAATTGGAATTTGGACTGCTTGTGGAATGCTAACTCGGGATTGAACGATTGCAAACCTTATGATTTCCGCTTCCGTCTCCAGCGCGAGAGCCTCCCAAGTCGTTAACGACGACTGATGCTCCTGTGATTTGATTTGGCATGTGTAAGCAGGGGTTGTACACAGGCATGTGGTCTATACCTCTTGAGCCGAAGAAGAGAGCGTACACCTATTGCACAAGTGCCGTTCTCAGCAGCTCTCCAGATATATAAAAGAATCTTTGAAGTAAGCCGTGGGTATACCTTTCCAAGGCCTGTTTGAAAAACAGCAATTAGGAATCAAAATTCCTAGGACCTCAACTGGGGAGTCGGTACTCAAGCTTACCTCCTCCGGCTCCAGTCACAATAACTACGCGTCCATCAAATCTCAGTTCGCTCATATCCAAGAGTGTTTTTCAGGTATTGTTTGAGGTGGATGAGATTTGCTGTTATTTTTTTTTTTTTTTTTGAAAAATAAACGAAACTCGAATACTCATGGCTCGCAAACAAAACACGTGGGGGGTTTATTCCACTATAAAAACAAGTGCTGTCGCTACATTGTCTCTTCATAAAAACTGCTTTCGCGTGCTGATTTGGCATCCTCGCGACTTTGATGGATCGCTTCCTGAGTCATGTTACAAATGACTCGTTCATCCAAAAGAAGAGCATCCACAAATTCAACATGACCTTGACTGACAACCAACTTCAAAATGTAGTTGTCTGATGCAGCAGGATTCATGAAAATACGGGCATCAAGCAACAACCTTGCAATGTCAAAAAGCTCATTCTCTACGGCAGTTTTAAAGCAGGTGGTAGATATTGCAATGGAAGGGTTTAACTGCCCGATATCCAGCAACATTTTAACCATTCTCGCGTCCTGATTCCCTACGGCCTTTCGTAAACAAAAATCGTTCCCAGCCGATGCGTTCACGCGATGATCTTTTAACAATATTCCAGCAACTTCATGCCACCCATACTCAACAGCTTTTCGTACACAAAAGTTGCTATTGACTGCCGGATTGACTCCAGGTATACCCAACAAGATCTCTCACAATGTCAGCATACCCCATTTCCGACGCCCTGCGAATCAGAAAGTTATTATTGACACTAGAATTCACTCGGATGGAAGGATGGGCCAACACCAGTCGGATGGCATCAACGTGATTTTCATAGGCAGCCATTTGAATCGCATAGTTCCACCCAGACTCCTTCCCAAACCCGTTGTCAATCAAAAGATTGAATATGGCCAGCCTCTGTTTTGGATCAAGTGGCCATCGGAAACTCATGCGTTTATTGGTTTCCGCGCCGGACAGAATCGAATCCGTAATCGATCTGTTGGGAGGTGGATTACCTGCTTCATAGTCGGCATTTGTCTCTGCCCATACGCTTGCGCTCATGATTTCCTTGTAAATAGCGGCTTTGTAGGTCAGAGGCAGAAGCAGTCCACCCGTATCCGTAGATGCCTGATCCTGATAGAAAATCCCACACATTGCCACGATTGAGAAGTTTAATTTGGTGTGAAACGTGGTGCTTGGAGTATGGCAGAGACTTGAACATGAAGGGAGCTAGCTGTGTCTTTGAGGCCAAGCCAATGCTTTTGCAGATGTTCGTTTATGGGTAGGTGGATCAGAATTTCGTCGATTACATCAGCTGGAAGGTTTCCAAAAGTTGTGCTCATTCCAGGTTGTGTGTTTTGTTTGGTAGTTCTTTTTTATTGCCTGTTGTTTGTCACACTAATTGTATTATAGTAGACACTCAGGTTCAAAGAACTGATTCAGAATTTCAGGGAATAAAGCTTACTTAACCTGATGCTTCACGCTGCATCCAACTTTAATCACCCCGCCTGCATGGACCGCGTCTCTACACTGTTTTACAATCAACAAGATGGCATTCCAGTCTCCCTCCAAGTTGGTTCCGTTAGAATGCATTTCGTATTTGATGCCGTGAAGAGGACACTGTATGTCAAGCACGTTCTTAACAATGGCAATGTATGGCGAGACTGTATTGATTATTTAATAATCACAGAGACGTGTTTTGCAAACTTTAACCTGAAGTCCCAACGCCCATTGGAGAAAGAGTAAAGTCAGCAAGCGAGTGCATTTCTTTTTTGGTCCAGTCAGAGAGAATTAAAGCATGAATAAGTTGATCCTGGCGGGAATCAACTACAAAACTACAAAAACACAAACAACCTCCAAAAAAAACGCTGCCAACAAGATAATCTCTGAAATCCAAAGTCTACAAAAAAGTTCCGATATTATTTAAACGCCTCCTCCATAACAACATTCATTACTTTCCGTGATCCACACAAAGGATCACCATCAGACCACCACTTCCCACAATCAACCCCTTCAAACACCTTTTCCCATTCCGCAACCACCTGCTCTATCCGCTCCACTTCTTCACAACACACAAGAACCTTCTCGCAATGAAGTTGTTTGGCTAATTCCAACTGATGGTTATGCATCAAAGCAGCATTCGGAATCACAATAAGTGGCTTCTTGAAGGAAAACGTTTCCAGGATCGATCCTGTTCCAGCATGAGATATGACCAAATCGGCGTGTTTGAGAAAGGGAGCAAGTGACGACGTGAATGGGAACCAAGTAACTGCTAGCGTCTTGTTGGTGGACTCTCCGAATGAAAAGCATGTGGTATTTCCAGTTGTATCATGTAGTGTAGTCGTACTGGAGGTATGTTGAGGCAGGGCAAAAGGAGAGTTTCCATGTTGGATCCACAGAGTGTCGAAGCCCGCTTCAAGTGACAGAGTCTTCAAGAAAGAATTGTTCGAGACTTGTTCGATCAGAGCATCAAATCGCGTTGTTCCAACAGTCACAAAAAGTGTCTTTGGCATTTTTATTGTTGAGGTTTTTTTTTTGACTGTTTTTTTGCGATGATTTCGGCTTCTCTCTCGCTTGCAGCGCCAAGCACATTGCTCTCACCTGAGTCACGTATTTATTTTGAGCTTATATATTACGCGAAAAAATCCGGAATGTAACTGTGCTGACTGACAGTGGCGCCATATCCTTGCACTTGTCAAACAGACTTTGGAAGCAGAATGCCCAAAGGCGAATGTTACATTTGATTTCCACGCTCGATGCATCAACCTTCAAGGCGAGTGGAATAGCGTGTGGCAAATTGTTACCGAATGCCGGAATGTCGTATATGCAAAAGGCTCCCAACGCGTTTTGTGTACTGTCACAATTCAATGAATAAACAGGCTCACTTCCATTTATTTCATAAGTTGTCGAAAAGTATTGGACAAATTCGTTGAACCTTCAAGTATCATGAAGTGTCTTCATATTTCGGCGGTGCAATACGACTGGCCAAAGGAGCACTGCCAGAATCGAATCCTTCCTCCACTTCGCCCAAGACAGAACCCCTCAAGATCACCAATGCATCTCTTAATTTCACCCGCTCGCCAAGAGTCTTGCACCGAATCACAGAGAGCAACTCTTCCACTGGAACAGTTCGTCAATACCCGCCCATTAATTTCCTGATCCAATACCGTTGCTGATCCTTCCACACCACCTCCATTCACACTTGACCCATGCCGCCGCTTCTTCCACACTCCATTCCTCTGGACTCGATGGATCCGCTCGTGTGTTGGGTCCGTCCCGCGAAAAAAATGCTTTTGATTTCAATCGCATTGCTGTGGTCGCTTGTAAAGCAGGTTTAGCCAAAGAATTCAAGATTGCATTGAATGGATTCGATTCCTGCTTCGATAGAGTAGCTGAAGAGCTACCATTGCCCGCATCTGTTCTTTTAACATTGTTATCAGGAGTGCTTGTTGTTGATTCAACGGCTATTCTCATTTGATCAAACAGTCCGTCGCCTTCTTGGCTAGTTTTAGAAACTTTTGAGGCATCTTTGTTTGTTGGCAGATTCTCAAGATTTTGTTGCATATTTGAAAACAGACTGTCCTTTTTTTGAATTTCAGGGACAGGCTGTGCATCGGAGAGAGTATTTGCTGAGGATATAGGAGATGTGGATACATTTGGTTGGGTTGATTACAAGGCTGAGTGGTATTGGACTGGTTCCAGGAGATGCTGTTGGTTGACTACCAGTCGATTTTTTAGATCGAACTGGCAATCGACGCGAAAAAGTCAGATTGAGGACCCAGAGTTTCTTGCTGATGGCGCGGAAGCCGTTCTCCTTTTTGCTGAAGCAAAACAAAAAGAACGCGTGAATAAACACCCCACAAACAACGCACCCACCTTTTTGCGCCAGACTGCGAACGCCAAGCGCTGCCAGCGCAAGACACAGCAGAGCGCCGATGGAAATTGCAGCCGCAGCGCCCGGCGAAAGCGCCGAATTCGACGCCGACGCGTTGCTTGGCTGCGCCGCGCCAGCCGCGGACCCCGGAATTCCAGGCGGACTCAGTCTTTCCGGAATTCGGATGCGGGCGTGTTTCCGCCGGAGTTGCCGCTGCTTCCGCTGCTGCCATTCGACGCGCCGCCTCCGCTGTTGCCGCCAGCCACAGTCGACACACTGCCGCCACTGCCAGGATCCACTGGCTGTGCCGCGGTGGTTTGGACGACAACATCAACATTGGTGGTCGGGTTGGCCGTTGGCGACACATCTGCAGCCGTGGTTGGCACCCAGGCAGCAGTTGTCACTGTTGTTGTTGTTGTGGTTGTTGTGGTTGTGGTTGGCTGCGGCTGGGCAGTGGTGGTTGGCGGTGGTTGGGGCGAGGGCGACGGGCTTGGCGGTGGGCTCTTTACCACGATGATGGGCGATATCTTGATGAGCGACGGGTCATCGAGAATAGGCGCAATTGGATTACTGCCCATCTTTTTTTTTTGGACTATCTTTTGCGTGATCCCGCCTTGAAAAAAAAACAACTTAAAAAAAAAGCCGAGAAGAGTAGAACCCTGCTCCATGTTCGCATCCGGAATTGTATCCTTTTCATTCACAACAGGGGTTGAATCCAACAAGAATAGTAAGCATTGTATGGATAATCCTCGATTGATGTTGGTTTTAAAGCCCCAATCTACACGCGTTGTAAGCGCTGCAGACTGTTGTTTCAGAAACCATATCCTCCAAATGCCAGCAGAAGAATATCAACTTCAGCTCTCATATTGGAGGGACTGAATTGGAAGGAGATTGGGATGCAATCATGGCTGTGTTGGGTCTTGTTCGCGATAATCTGTTGGCGGCAGGTGCTGTCACAGTTTCAGCCAAATTCAATTTGCAGTTGAGGCTCTTTTCCTTATTATTGTTATATTATAGATTATCGATTGAAGTTTTATGATTAACATGAGCAAAAAAAAGCACTCGCTCTGATCGTATTGTTACACTCAACGACGAAATGAAAGAGATTGAATTGGAATACCAGAAGCTACAAAGGAATTAGCGAAACTTGAATTTATTACATAGAATCTTTGAGATTTTGTGCTTTTTTTTCGACTGACTCCAACTTGTTTTCCAACGTCGAATGCTTGTCCAAACGCGTTCTATTATTATCCACAACAATATCCGTGAATAAAAGAAAAAGACGGTCATCGAAGGCTTTAGTGTAGCTTACCCCATTGTGATCGACATCTGGAACTGTGGAGCATTCATGTCACCTCCTTGGTGTCGTTCAAGCACAACTTCTCGACAGATTCGCATAATTTCAATCACGTGCCCCCAATCGCCCTCCAAGTTATATCCAGTTGCGTGTTTCACGCATTTGACGTTTTCAGTTTGACAGGTCGCGCGGAGGGATTCCTCTGCAGTAGCTTTCATCCTCTCAGCTGATTGATCTTTTTTTTTTCTTTCGATGAGAATTCTACCTTGGAATCTGAAGATTGCTTTTTTGGGGGGTAAGGTACCTTCTGCTCCATTGAAGGAAAATGCGAGATTGGCGACAGTGTGCATTGGCACCGTCTTTTTTTTTCTTTGAATTTTTCTCAAGATACTTTTTGCGATTATTGGATTACTCAGCTTGTCAACCCATGCACAGCAGCATCAGTTCTTGTCCTGTGGCTGTATTCCACAGCAATAATATCACGGATAAGCCAGAGATCAAGTGATCGCCCAGTAGGACCTAGAATTAAAACAATCACTGGCGACTGTGAGGAAAACCAACAGAAAAGTTTGGTATTCTGACGATTGACATCTAAGTAGAGTATTTTGCTTCTCAACTTGATTTAAAATCCAATGAGGCTTTTCACGGGTGTTTCCAAATTGGTCGTGCCCTTTTTTTATAATATTTTTTAGCCCCCCAAAAATCCCAAACAGATCTACATCACATCTGAGTTACCTGGCCCGATTATTCTAAGTGTGTTCCCGTTATTGATTCGGATTGCGGATACATTGGATTTCGTGCGATCAGAATCAAAATTGTGATGCTTGTCAAAACACCAACCCGCAACAACCAAAGGAGTCTGAGTCCCAGTCAAATAGCAACTGAATCACAAGAACCATCGACTATGTTTAATGGAATGTGCTTTGGATACTTGTATTCAGTGGCAATGTATTTGTTGCGGTCTGGTTTGTCAAAAAGGACCCCGTGTCAAACAATTGACGTGATTTTTTTTTACGGGGAGTAGATGACAAGGTGGACAGTATAGCATACAGTCGTACTTTCCAAAGATGAATTCGGTGGTTCCAGTTTTAGTCCAAACGTCTGTATTTAATATCAGGTCCCGCGAAAACGACAAAATCCATAAGATGCCATACCTGATTATCCCGAAACCGATGGCATTATTCCGTCTGAAGAATGATTTTGTATTTTTTCCTTTGGCATAAGATCTTTGAGTTTCGACTTGGCTGGCCTTGTCACTTTGGCAGCAGGCATCAGAAAAGTGGATTGGACTGTTCAGTTATACTGTTATCGAATCAATTCTTCCAGTCGTTACGCGAAAAATCAACAGCAGGATATTAATCCACAGAGTCAAGTGTTATCAGTGGTTGGCGGAAAAAAAATCGCCGATTTGGAACGATAACTACGAATTTTTATGCGCCAAACTCATGAGATTCCTTTTCTATTGAGTTCCTGGCGGCGCGTTGAGCAACGATCGTTATGATACATGTATTTGTCTACTGTCAATTGCCAGCTGGCACGAACAGAAAAAATCCAGTGGTGATGAAAACTGAGCATATCGCCACTCTATTCTATTGAATGAACGGAATTGTTCGACGTTGTGTCGACGTGTTGCTGGTTACAGGGGGGCTGTGAGCCTAAAAAATCATTAAGAAGAGAAACGTCAACATCCTCCAAAAAAAAGATCAAATTATAAAGTATATAGCGTCTTAACGATATCGGCACTTAAATCGGACGCGGGATTTGAGAAATACATCGAATCGTTGACTCTTGAGAAAGAAAAAAAAAACGTGGTCGCCCAAATCAAATAATCTGAAATCCATTCCTCGAATATTATGATTAATAAGATGTGAAGAAACAAAGGATTGTAGGTAATTACTTTGCCGTGATTCATTATTCTCTGCTTATTACAAAATTTCTCGTTCCTAGATCAGGTTTAATACTCCGTGAGAAATAAAGCGCGCTTTGCATTAGATTGTAAATTGGTAAGTGGAAGTACTCATCAAAGTATTTATCCCTTCATCAATTTTCATGATCTCTTCAAATTTAACCACATTAATCTTATTCAACGTATATTCTGCTCTCATATCTTTTATTAGATATCGTTATTCTCCTGTAGGATTTGTTTGCCTTTTGAAAGCAGCAGGTGGTCTATGCACCCGAAACTCGACTGAATACGGAATAGCCCTACTACTGCTACTTTCGCGAACATGCCTCAACTGCCGCGGTATATAATGCGCCCCAAACCACTCAATATGACCCGCTCGTTTCATCCCCTTCATCATCCATTCATCCAGCTCATCTTTCACTCCTCGATACTGCAAGTCCATGATATAATTAACGTGGGAAACAAGAAAGTCAAACACGACGCAATTCAATATCATCCATGATACTCGGTACGTTTCAGATATAATGAATCGAAGGAGGGATTCTGCTGTTTCTCCCTTGAAGGCCAAGTATCCAGGCGATGATCGTGTTCCTCCGAATGGGATCGGGCTGCTTGGGTGGAATAGTCGGCCGGCAAGTGCGTAAATCAGTCGGGCTGGGTGGTGTACTTTTGTTTGTTGGAAGAGTGTCATGATGAGGGTGATGGTTTGTAGTGGTTCGTTTTCTTTATCGATTCGGGGCGTGGGAGTAGTGAGGATCCTTGCTGACTCTGGCGCTCGCGATATATGAAAGAAGAATGGATTTGGTATGCCATTAGTTGTTGTTGGTTGTTGTTGATGTGTGATGGTTTGGGGCATTGACGGTTAAAATTAATTCCAATAAGACAAATACTGAGGTAGTATAACGTTTTCTTTCGGGGTTGCGGTCTTACGCATTTTGAGTGAGTTTTTTTGTAGGGATCGCTTGAAGCTCTTTTCTGGGTTGGAGAGTTTCGGTAATGGAGGATCCAACTCGACTCAACGTCCCAAACAAATGCATGTCATTTTCTCCCAGCTCATGACTTATCCTGTACGTTGATTCATTCGATATTCCCACAAGTTATTGGACAATATGGGTAGTTTCTTGTTCGCCTCAGTCAGCTGGAGAAATAATACAAAAAGTAATCGGAAATCCAGTGTGATGGAAAAAGGAAGATTCCATTGATTGTGAGTCTACTCTTTCAACGTGCTATGAAAGTGACCTAAACGTTGTTTCCCAAATACATAGATACAAGTTGTGCCCTATCATCAAGGAATTCCAACACCATCCAAGGATATACAATATAAAGAAAGAGTGCCAAGGCTGCTTTCTCTCTCACTCAGCCCTCCTCGGTCTCCTGTGAACGCAAAATTCAACAGAATATGGAACCACACCACCGCCATCCGATTCACCAATATGCCTCAATCGATGTGGAATATAATGAGCCCCAAACCATTCAATATGTCCCGCCCTCTTCAACCCCTTCAACATCCATTCATCCAACTCATCTTTACACCCGCGAACTTGCAATTCCAAGACTGCATTGATATGCAACGAGACAAAGTCCATGACAATTCGATTCCGAATAACAAGCGTTATGCGATACGTTTCCGATATTATAAAGGCGGCAAGACTTTCTGCATTCGATCCCGTGAAGGCGAGATAACCCGGTGCTGACCGAGCCCCGCCGAAAGGTATCGGGCTGGATGGATGAAAGATTCGGCCGGCAAGTGCGTATATGAGACGGTTTGGTGGTGCTTTCGTTGAACGGAAAAGTGCCAAGACCCTGTCAAGTCCTCTTTTACTGTGAACGGTTTGCGCCGGTTGGAACATGAAGGCATCGTCTGCGTGTGGAATTTCTTGTACAAACGTTTTCCGGGTATTTTGTGCCACACATATTTCGTAAAATGTGGGCTTTGGTTGGTTGGCGACGGTGGTATTGGCAGGAGGAATTGCGGGCCTGTCGATAGATGGTGTTTGATGCCTTAAGTGACTGATTTTGTCCTTTGCATGAGTTTCATGCATTTCAAGGGAGGGTAGGGTAGTGTCCGAGGTAGGGGTGGTTGCCAAGGATGCTTTGGTACAGAGTTTTTTTGAAAAGTAGGAGGGGCACGCTTCAATGGTTCGATTTCAAATCGGGAAGGCCTTTAACTTGCAAATTGATAGACCTTTAGTGCTTGCACTGGTTCCGCGTTGCGGTTCGCGATTTTCACACCATGAACAGGGAGGAAGGCCTTGAAGTGGTGTGATTCTGTTGTTTGTGGCTCTACCGGTCACACACAGCCCTATTTCATTTGCACACAGCTCTTTTGGAAATACGTATGGATTCTTTCCCACCAAATGAACGTCTGTAAATTATTCAAGCCCATGATTTTCTTAACCTTTGTTTTTACGATTATTCGATTACTTGACCAACCATAACCGGCGAAACAAAACACGTGCAAGAAACATTCATGGCACAGCTCCTACTAAAGAGATTTATTGAATTGTTAATTAATTGAATGTCGATCTATGTTGTTTTTTTTTAAGAAGAAAGTTCGTTCAAAGTTCAAATTTATATGAAATGGGCATGATAGATAGAATCTATTAAAATACTATTTATTTAAAACAAAAGAAACAGGATAAAGGAAGTTAAAACGTATGCCAACAAAAAATACACAATATGATCCACGGGCTTTTCAAGTCAACACCCACCCTTTCCCAATCTCCCGACACAAAATTCAATCGAATACGGGATATGATTTGTCTCCCCAACATGTCTCAACCGCGGAGGAATATAATGTGCCCCAAACCACTCTACATGGCCTGCCCGTTTCATTCCCTTCATCATCAATTCATCCAACTCGTCTTTACTTCCCCAACATTGCATCTCCAGAACCGCATTAATTTGACCAGAAACAAAGTCCAATACAATTCGATTCATGATTATCCAAGTCATACGGTACGTTTCAGTGATGATAAACGTGATGAGACTATCTGTTGTAGTTCCCTTGTACAAAATATATCCTGGTGCCGACCGTGTTCCACCAAAAGGTATTGGACTCGTTGGGTGGAATAATTTCCCTGCTAGTGCATAAACGAGGCGGTCAGGGTGAGCTTTTGTTGCTTGGAACAGCGCTAGGACGGCCTGAATAGTTTTTTGAGGGAGCGCTTGTTGGTCATGAGGTTCCTGGGATTCTGCTGGTATTACTGTCGCGCGATTTAGATTGGGAATGATTGATATCTCGTAGTAGGCTGGTGTTTGTGTAATAGTGGCCGGAACTGAAGATTGAACGGGAGAAGGGGGGGCCATGTACTAGGACCGAAGCCACTCAAAGTACGGAAGGAGGCAGTAAAGGAGGAATAAGATGGTTCGCTGAGGCTGTACAAGTAAGAGTTTTGTGTTGGTGAGAATCTGGTGTTGATGTTTCTGATCTATTTTCCACAGATCGGTTCGATTTTATTACGTAATTGGGACGCACAAGAGCTATTTTTGCTTTTATTTCATGCTTACGTCTCTTTTTTTCTCGTTTTTTCTCGTTTTTTTCGTTATTGTACGAGTATAAGAACACAGGGGTATTTCTTTTAAAATGATACAAGAATTTCTGTTTTGTTGCACAATAGTTGACAACAATACTACAAAATAGAGCAGGAGAGTTTTGGGACAGCAGAAGAAACAACAGTGTCTTTCACCTTCTTGATGATCTTCGAAGAGGATTCGATTCATTTGAATCGGATATTGAGCTGGTCCCATTCAGACTACTTCCAGTAGAACCACTTCTTGAGCTCCCACTGCCGCTCTGCTGAACCCCCATTCGAAGAACCACCACTGCTTCCTCCACCTATACTTCCACTATTACTTCCGCTCAAACTCATTGTAAACTCAGAAGCAGAGTTTGAATTCGCAGGTGATTCCGAACTATTTGAAATACTGTCTTCTCTCCTCATTCCATATCTGCCCTTCACGGAGAATTCGATTCCCGGTGGAACCACTGAATCCTCTTCGCGATGCCGTAGCCGATCTGGTATATATTGGGCACCATACCAATCAGCGTGTCCACTCTTTTTCAATCCCCGCAGCATCAATTCATCCAATTCATCCTTCATACCGTTTCTCTGGCATTCCAAAATGTAGTTTACAGAAGACACGACAAATTTGAGAACGGTTCGAATTTTAGATATCCAGTAGACCCTATACATTTCAGTCACAATGTATTGCACCAGACTCTCTGTAGTCTTTCCCTTGAAGTTTACATAGCCGGGTTTAGGTCCGTGGGCCTCCAAAGGGAAGAGGTGACTGAGGCGAGAATATCTTCCCGGCAAGAGAGTAGATAAGCCTGTCGGTATGAGCTCTCGCAGTCGAAAAGAGCGCCATGATGTCAGCGTGGGTTTGATCTTGGATGGCTTGCTTGTCTAGGACAACATCTGATGGGCATCTTGCCACAGCCAGCTTGAGGCCATTCGACGATAAGCTAAGTCTAGTAGAACTCGGCCTTGGGTCTCCGCTGGGGTGCTGCTTGGTCTCCCTGCGGTAGTAGTTGTTGGGGTGCGCCTGTGTTGGATCTCATTTTTTGGTTAAAAGTTGAAAAGTGCCTCGATCCAAAAAAGACAGAATTTTTTGAGCTTTGTTGAAAGTCGACACGACCAACGGTCAAAACTAGGACACGGAAAACACGAGGACATACGTTGAAAACAAAGGGCTCGAAGGCCAATGAAGCAGCGATACAATAGGGAGAAACACGGTATATAAATAAAAAAAGTGGAAAGAGAGCCACGGCATTGGCTCAGTGGAGTAACGTTTGACAGGACCCAGTGAAACAACTCCCGGCGCCTAATACATCCACAGTGCTCAGCGAACATCTTATTCCCCCCTACCACGTCATTCCAACTTGGCATATAATCGGTGATGGTTCCTAAACCGATGAGTCACCCTGATATCCCTACACATAAACCACCAACTCCTTTCAACACCACATTCACCACCTCATTCTCCATCATCCTTGCCCACCCACTGAAAAAAAAAGTCCACGAAAGACTTTGAAAAATGAAATCCCAACCACGCGATCAAACTATTGAGAGGATACTATCTTGTGGGTATTAAGATACCGCAAAGCTCCTCGGCGCTCCCAAATAAAATAAGCAATGTATATAGGTTGCGTCAAACAATAATTTATCGAAATTGCTTCAGAGTCTACGTTTTGTTCACCGGGCGGTATGGATCGACTTTCCAATAATACGACCGTAATCAAGAGACACTGAGAAGTTTGTTTGAGGTCCACGCCATTCTAGCTTTTAGAAGCTGCAAATAGTGGCTGTCGATATAAAAGTTGAGTCTCGCACAAGATAGTGAGTTATACACAGTACCCTCTGAGTCAGCGTGAGTCCTGACAAGTCACTCTTTTACCGCATCTTTGGGGTGACAAGTAGGTGGGTTGTTGTGAAGACTGAAAAAAGCAACTGGACTTTGGTTGTGCCAATTTTGGAAACACATTTTTTTACCCGATCGTGAAAATGCCGATCGGATTTGGGAAAAATTTATCATCACATAATAATATTAGCAGCACCTCTGTTGGTGTTGCCGCCGCCAAACCAAAAGAAAGTGAGGACACTCAAACAACTCGTTCGGTTTTCTCTCAAAAAATATTGAGAAACTGGTAAACATCTGTTTTACGGTTTTATATTTATTGCAAATCCCATTTCACGGAACAAGTCTGCCCAACCCCGCACAATCTCCTTTCGCAGCTCAATATAAAACTCTCTCCCCTTGACGCGAACTTGCTTCGTGTCAATTTCTTTTCTTCCACTATTCTTGAATTGCAGGTTCAAGTCAGCGAGTTCTTGAAAGGAGTCAAAGTAGTAAACAAACGGTCTGAATAAAGGATTATAAAAGTCCATTAAGTGAGACCACTTTGGAAACTTTGGATCCGAGTCTGAACTTGGATCAGTCCGGTGGCTTGAGTGAGCAATCAGCCTTTTTAGCAATGGGACGGAAACCCAGTCGGCGCAGTGTAGACCATTCTAATGTGGTTTTTTTTTTTTTTTTTTTTTTTTTTTTTTTTTTTTTTTTTTTTTTTTTTTTTTTTTTTGGTTGAAGATTCCTTTTAGTCAAGTTACACGTTTGTTTGTGATTTATATTTTAAAACGTCATCAAACCTTCAGAACTTGCTCCAGGAGCCGCGGCGTGGGAATAAATTGAGGAACGCCATAGGCAATGTTTTCATAAAACTTCATCACCGAGTATTGGTATGGGAAATCAATGAATCCTTTGAATGCAAGGAGGTTGCCTGGCCCACCATAGTGCGCCGCAGCTGGGACAATATTGATGGGAATCTCATACTGGTTCGAAAGAATCGAGTATACTGATCCACAGTAAAAAGCGCGCGCAATGAAATCTGTGTCCTTGGCAGGAGGCTAGGCCAAGAATCTTACCATTTAAACACGATGACTCCATCAACTAAAAAGAATAAACAAAACAAACCAGTTCAGCAGGATATTCATAGTCTTTAGACAATCCCAAAGGTCGAAGAAGGCGAACTCCATTGGGGACTTTCCAACCAACAGCATTCTCCAGATATAGTTGCTCGACAGGATTATTTGCAACGAAAAATAGTCTTCCATGTAAGACACCGCCCTTCTCACTCCTTTTCAATAGCTCCTTCATCATTCGATAATATTTCGACCTTGTCCTTCACTTCCCAATCGAATCGATTTGTCATTTCCACAACGATTTTACTTTGACATTGCCGTGCAGGATCGACTTCCAACAGACTTTCTAAAAGCGCGCGACCATGAGGAATCGTGTCGCAAATAATTATGACTTTGTACAGGGAGCAGATCCAGTCGACATGGACCTGCCTTGATGAGTTCCTGTGCTCGAGAAGAAGGAGATCCATATGGCTGTATTTGGCCAGGATCAAAGTTATCCATTGAAAGATCTAATGCTGTCATGATTCCTTCCATATTTGTTCGAGTTCCACCATGGGTATTGTAGTATAAGACAGTGGGGAGAGTTTGGATCAGTGTTATTGGATGATACAGTGCGTGATTTCGGTCGATCGCCTAATTTGAAGTGTGTTTTGGTTGGTGTTTTTTGTTTTTCAGTCTGCTTGTATCTTTGGTTGTTGTTGTTCTTGACAGGCAAGCGAAACGAAAAAGCATTTTGATTTTACAGTTTGCCGCAGCGTTACAGACTCTATCGTACGGAATGTGGTGGTAGAGAACCAGGATATCTTCGTACAGCATAAACAGCACCATTGCACAGCATAGCAGGACAAAGAGCACGATGCGACGGGCTCCTCTGACCATTTGTCCTTCTTAACCGTCGTCCAGGTTGCTTGGCGTTGATTGGCAGCGCAGAGTGGAGTCCCCAGCAGTCAGTTTGGAGGCAGAAGACTTCTTTATTTTTAGCTCCTCTTCATTCTCCAAAATGGTACCCGTCCCACCACCCACCCATCACCACCGCAGCCAATGCCCGGACAACAGCAGCAACGCGCTAGGGGCTTCTTGGGACGAATCTAGCGTCATCGGCGCAGTCTGCGGAGGTCTCGATGGCGGATGGCCCAATAAACCGGGACGCATGCTGGGGAGGGATGTGTGTGCTGCTGAGACATGGCGATCTGATCAGCGCGTGGATTCAGCGGAGAGAACGGCTAATGTTGCTCGAAGCTGCTTTAGCGCAGCGCGAGGGCGTTTGAATCCTTGGATCTGCCTGCCGTCACCCTCAAAGTCAACAAGAGTTCTAACGTGATTTCCATCTTCAGGCTGACAACGCTGTTACCCTCAGAACCCGCAAGTTCATCACCAACCGTCTCCTCTCCCGTAAGCAGATGATTGTGGATGTCATCCACCCTGGCCGTGCCAACGTTTCCCACAAGGAACTCGGAGAGCGTTTGGCCAAGTTGTACAAGTCCACTGAGGACTGCGTTTTCACTTTCGGCTTCAGAACCGCTTTCGGTGGTGGCAAGTCTACTGGATTCGCTCTTGTCTACGACTCCCTCGATGACGCCTAAGAAGATTGAGCCAAAGTACCGTTTGATTAGACACGGAATTGGTGCCAAGGGAATCATCTCCTCCAAGCAGAGAAAGGAGAGAAAGAACAGAGCCAAGAAGTTCAGAGGAACCAAGAAGGCCAAGGTTTGTTCATTAATTTTTGTAAGAAATCGAGTGTTTTATCTTACTCCCCATCCCTTCCTCAACAGGCTGCCACTGCTGGAAAGAAATAAATGTCTTATCTTGCCGTCAAATCCCTCAGTCTTTTTTTCAGTTGGAAGTTTTTGTAAGGAAGATTCAAAGAGGGCCACTTTCCTTTTTTTTCTCTCTCTTTTCATTAAATTTCAGTTGTAATGCTGGGGGTAGTTTTGAGTGACAGGGTAAAATACATATTTTGGGGCTTCATGGCTCCATTTGTTCTTACTTTTGATATTTTATTGTGCCTTTATCACGTTTTATTATCATTGAATAACCTCTACCTAAACTTTTGTTTTTACTGTGCTGAAGACCGCTCTTCTACACTCGGTCTTTCCTCTACAATTTTCATAGTGTTCAAACCGCGCTCTTCAGCGGCATGATGACTACTTACTACCACCAAGTAACAGATCCGGTATCCTCTTCCTAGTCATTTCCACCAGCTGTTTCAATTCTTCCTGTGCCCGATCACATTCATCTACAGCTTCGTCTACATTCAAACCGTGATTTTTTGCTGAACTATCCCCAACATCTACAATAGCCTTCATCATACTGTCAATGCTTTCTGCAATCGACATTTTCCGTGATAGTGTTGACATGACAAGAGATTCCTTACTTCCACCTGCAGTATGCAGACTTGTCCCCGTTTTGGGGCTTTCTACTACGCCGTTTGCAGTACCAGTGACAGAAGCCGAGGTTGTTGAAGGAGGAGTTCCCGGTTGCTGCTGTTGTTGTTGTTGTTGTTGCTGTTGATGTTGTTGCTGGTGGACACTGGCAGTACGTGAAGGTGGATGCGGAGACGTCCGTTGGGATCGAGATCTTCTCGGGTGTTGTTGTTGCTGTTGATTTTGTTGCTGATGATGATGATGATGAGAGTGGTGCGAATGGTGTCGAGATTTCTCTGGATTGATGCTTTCGCTACGCGGTCGGGCGATAGGGGGTTGAATCTCGGAAACAGAGGCTCTTTCAGATGACTGATCCTGCTGCTGCGGCTGTGCCTGGGAGTTGTGGTTAACAATCGAAGCTGCAGGGCTGTTTCCTCCCTCTGAGATGGGAGGCGAAGTGGCGTGATGACGAGGCTGGGGCGAATACGTTGTAGTACTATTCGGTGTAGATCCCCTCTTATCCGGGAATGCTGTCGTCACGGTAGAAACACCACGAATCCCTCGCACAGAAGATGTCGGAGATCCTGGCGTTGGGGCTAAAGGGGACGTTGTCATTTGGAGTTGGAGGTTTGGAGGTTGGGGTTGTTGTTTCCGTAAGCTTTCTGATCGGGAGCGAACAGTGATTGGTATTGTTGCGATTACAGATGCTACAGATTGTTGATCGGGCGATGCGGCTCTGGATGCGGTTACGGAGTTTCCGCCGCTTACTGCTAATTGTTGCTTTCTACCGGAAGCAGGTGTTCGTGGATGGGCGTATTCCGGGTTCTCTAGCGCGAATAGATGCTCCTTGTATAGAGTCATTACTTGCAATAATCTATTGGTAATGGCCTTGTACGCCTCTTGGTTATCTCTGTTATATGGTTATCATACTGAACTTTCCTTTGACTGCAAAAAAATGAAGGTACTCACGCATCCACCAATTGCGCTTCCGTCATATCAATCAACAAAAACTGTTGAGCATGCAACTCCTCAATCGCCCCTTGCAGCTCCAAATTGGTCTGACTCGCCAAATGGGCACCCTCAAACCCACTTATACAATCACTCACCCCATTCAATTTCTCATCAAACAATTGATCCCTCTCCTCCTCCGTCATTGCATCCGACACATTCAAGCGGTTCTCGGGCCGCTGGAAATTCTTGAGCTTCAAACGCATCCATTTGGAAAAATCTTGTTTCCGTTTCGAGTTTGCAAAGTGGGTTCGATTCACGAGTTCGTTTGTGTGTGAGCGCATCATGTTTTGGTCGGCTTCGGTGACGAGAGGGTTGGCTTTTCGAGGGGTGCCCAGTAGGGATTTGTCGATTGTGAGTGGGAAGAAGGACGTTGAATAGGTTTTATCTGTCCAAAGAAAATTTTTGTTGGGGGGTTATATCGTTTGGGCCTAAAAAAAGAGTTTGAACTCACTTTTATCCAGCCCTTCCACACTTGGCGCCAAAGCCGTGATTGTAGCTCGAATGCTATACGCACCATCCTTCAAAAACGGTGTTGTCTCTTTACTGAATTTTAGTTTAGACCGGTTCAATTTCGCCTTGATGGATTCGTCAAAGAATAGAATCTCATAGTCTGATTCAGGCAGCTCTACTCTTTCAAGTGTGAATTGAACAAAGTTTTGGGTTTCCACAATATGTGTCAAGTACGCCTATAAAATTTGAACATAAGATATAAATGAAAACAAAATGAATGTCTGGTTAAAGTTTTACCCTAGTTTCCCGATCTGCACTAGCAAGAAAATCAGCCTTCCGAAACCAATCATCCGGCATCAAATCCAACCCAACAATATTAGCTTCTTCTGAAAAGCCACCACCACCACCACTCTTTTGCTGCTGCTGCTTTCCTCCGCCGCCGTTTTCCAATTCTTGCTGTTTTGCCTGCTTCAGTTTCTCGGGGATAACAATAAAATTTCGGTATGACTTGAGCAAGGACGTGAATACTTTGAAAAAGGAATACTGAATCTTTTTCTCGTTAAAGAATGTTATACATGGGTTCCCTTCCACTAGCGGTAGACAGGATGTATGGATTGTCGATTTGCAGTCTTTTTTTTTTCAAGATTAGAAGGGAGAAAAGGAGACATGTTTAGTTTTGAGGAACATAATTGAAAACAAAAAAAAAAAATATAAAATAAAAAAAAACTCACATTGACATTTCAACGCCGTCGCCTCCCCGTTCTCACAAAGCCCTTCCAAACAAAGCCGACACAACAAACTATCCTCCGGCCTCGTATTCGAATCCCCCTTCCATGGCATCATGGGTTTCCCACCACCCTCCGCTACCACCACCACCACTGGTGCCAGGACTTTGCTGCTGATTCAGTTGCCGTTGTCGTTGTGGTTGCAGATCCCGCCTCCTTTGTGACTGTCGTTTCTGAATCCCTTGTTGTCGTTGACAAGATGCTCTCACTACCTGTTGGAGACTTCCCAGCAGCTGCAGCGGCAGCAGCGGCAGCGGCGGTGGTGGTGCGACGGCAGGATGGCGATGCATTGTACTAGCAGCCAAAGTCCCAGTATGTACATGAGACAACGTAGGGATACTTTTACTTGTTCGCGACAATGTATGCAATACAGACCCTCTAGATCTGCGTCGTTCTTCCATATATTGTTGCTGTTGCTGCTGCTGCTGGTTATTCAATGGTGTGATCATGTCTTGATGATTTCGGAGAGAGTACGTGTCACTGAAGATGCTAGCATTGTCTAGTTCGGTTCCAGCAATCGTGGGGGTTTTGTCTTCATCGTATTCTCCTTCTTCTGGTTCTTCTTTTGAGCCTTGGCTGCCTTGGGAGCTGCGAGATGTGGATAGGGTGTCTAGTCGGATGATTGTGAAGGCGTGGCCTTCGGTGAGTGCAGGTTTCGCGTGAGGGATTGATCGTTGCTTTTGTGGGTGCTGCTGGTGTTGTTGTTGTGTTGACTGCTGTTGGTGTTGTTGATGTTGTGAGTATTCCAAAATAGATGGCGTGCCTTGTTTGATGGATGGGTCATAGTATGTCGTTGGTGCAGTTGTAATGCTGGATGAAATGGATGGTGCATAGTTTACAGGAACACGGCGAACTCCAAAGGAACTAGTTTGATCATCACTTTGTTTCGTTGGGTCTGTATTAATGTTATTAATCGCACGCATCATGCTACTTCCATTGCCCTATTCGAAAGAAAGAAGAAAATATTTTAACAAACGAAAAAAAAAATAAATAAATAAAAATAAAATAAAAAAAGAAATGAAAGAAAAGGCTCCAACCTTATTTTCCTCATTCCTTCTCAAAGTTTCAAACAGTCTTCTCGCTTCCTCATCCCCACTAGCATCCGAATCCTGCTGCTGAGGAGGAGGAGGAGGAAAGAATCCACCGATCGGAGAAAGTGCAGGCAACGGAGCACCAATAGTGATATTTTTGGCATCCATTTCAGCCGACTCTACACCTTCATCATCGTCTTCCTCCATTGCCGCAGATTTCACTAATACCGCATTTTTAGCCCGAGCCGTGGGAATCCCGAACCTCATTCTCGACATGCTCGCTTTAATAGATTCAAGCGACCCACGCTGTTGTTGTTGCTGTGTTGAGAAAGCGCCTGCTGGGACTGAGAAACAGCTGTTGCCTCTGACTGCAGATTTACTAATGCAGGTGCAACACCTCTCTGTTGCGGGAAACTTGTCTGCTGCGTCGGTGACGAAACCATATTGGACAAGAGGTTTGGTTGACTTTCATATTTCGACCGCAATGACGACGACATGCCAGAGGCACGACGATCCGTTGCCGTCATCATGGATCCAGACTCGGCTTCATCCCCGGATCCATCGTCTTTGGCGGCGCCGCTGTCTGCTTCTACTTGGGCAAGCCAGCGTCGAGATACGGCGCTTCGGGGAACAAATTTCCCGAGTGGGTAGGCGACGCGGGCTGTTAGAGGTATTCCTTTCGGTGGAAGCTCGTAGACTGTGGATCCTGCTTTATGGGGTTGATGATGATGTGGCTGCCCGGGCGGTGGTGGCTGGTGGGGTTACGACTTGGGCGCCAGTGTATTTGAGTAATCGAGGCAATCAGTTTCCTTCGATCTCGAGGTGGTATTTGAGGTGGGTTACAGTCAGTCTGGAAGCGTATTATTATCCAAATCAACAATACAGATCTGTTTGAGAGGATGAAAACAAGAATATCAGTTGATATTTGGATTTGAAAAAGAATTTTTATGTCGAGTGGGAGGGCTTACCTCGGTTTTCCAATCGGAGTCCAATTCATCTGCTTTAGAATAGTATTCTTTATGTACACCAATGATAAACGGCATAGTTGCTTGGAGAATCTTGATTCCTTCGGCAGGTAAAATGGGAATGTAATGGTGCTGCCAAGTGAACGGATACAACAACAAAACAATAGTTTCACAGGCCAATGTGAGCATAGAATAATGGCTTGAGAGAAAGACAATCCTTTTTTCTGTCAAGGCATGTTCAAAGATGGAAATGATGTGTGCAACTGAAAGGGAACGGAATAGTGGATAGAGAGAAAACTATATGGAAAGTAGTGCCGCGTAATTTAGCCATGTTTTTGAATTCGTGTGATGGAGGTTAATGTGCTTACGTTTTGAAGTACTTGGATGCTATTAACAGATGGTCTTGAACAAAATAAATTATGCCGTCCAATGGTAATTTTGACCTCAACTCGCCCGGGCGGGGGTAGCGGGATCTCATACAGGAAGTTTACTAGAAGCCTTTTTTTTGAAAGGGAAAATCAGGTGACATGAAGACGTAACCAAAAATTATGCTGGCACCCAGGACTCACCTTTCAAGAGGAATATTGTAAGCAGTCCTGGAAATCTGGCTTCCTTCTTCTCCTTCTTCCTCTGTAGCATTCTTGCCCTTCACGATTCGAACAGTTTCCTTCAACCAGTCCCCAAAAACATCATAGAACGGCCACCGACTGATCAAACCAATACACCTTGGAACATATACATGCTCCAAATCAATCGGCATAACCTTTTCCATCGCCTTCATCAACTCTCGAAACAAAAAGACTTTTTCTTCAGCGTCTGTAATCAGTTCCTGGATGTCACTCGGGTCCATGTCTGGGAACTGGTTACTCCGCGCTTTGAGAATCTGCTCCTGGTTCATGGCTAGCTGGGATTGTAGATATTGCAAGTATTCCATGTCTGTGTTTGCCTGAATGATTATATTTTTTTAGTGGAAACAGTTTGAGCCATCGAATTGGTTGACCACAAAGGAACACGCCGCCGAAGGCGCGAAAAAACCACCGCCTTTAACGGTAGGATTTCACCTTCAGCGATAAATTTCCGCCTTCAGCGGCTCAAACAAGAAGAAAAGAATACACCGCCTTCGGCGGAAACGCGATTCAAATAAATAAAAACAAAAGAATACACATTACAATGCACTCTTGCCTCCATTCATCAATCAACTCCTCAAGCTGAGAAAGCAAAGGTTCTTGAATCTTTTCATAGATTGTAAGGCATACACCGTATGATTTATCACCCAATCCTTCCGTCGCGATGGTAACCTTAAAAAAATACAAAATTTAAAAAGGAAAGGAAAGACACGAAGAACCCTCTTACAAAAGAGTGGCAGGTTGCTTCAGGTGGAGAATCCGGCTCGTAGCGGAAAGAGAGACCATTGGGAAAACAAAACTGTCGATTGGCACAAGTGTTTTAACACAACGAATCGATCGAATCGCAGATAATTTTTACCATTGATATGTTGTCAGGAAAGCGTTCACTTTCAGAGTAATCCTTTTCGGGAAAGCGCGACAGGACGGAGCAATCGTACTGGTAGTCGATGGGGTGTTTCCGCTTCGCTTTCCCGTTTGCGGGAGTGACAGCGCCGCTGCCGCTGACTGGCGACGGCGGCGTTGACGCGCCGAACGAGCCCGCGACGAGCGCCAGGAAAGTTGGGCGCGGCGCCGCGCGCGAGACTTCCGTCTGCGGGAAGCGGGGCGGTGTGAGTCATTTCATTTGATTGAAGCGGCAAAAGAAGCTCACGTGGGCGGCGCGCAGCTTCGGCAAAAGCACGTGGAGCGGCGTGTCGCTGTCGCTGTCGCTGTTGTTGTTCGGACTGAAGTGGTTTGAGTTGAAGTTGTTCGGACTGATGTTGTTCGGACTGATGTTGTTCGAAGCGGGCGCCGCAGCGTTCGACGCGTCGCGCTCGTCGTCGCGGTCCGCTTTGCTTCGCAGCGCGTCGAGATGCGCCGCCGGACTGACGCCAGTCTGGAAAAAGTAGTCCGCGAGGCGGATCGGAATCGGCATCTGTTGTGTTGTTGGTTGGCGTTGTTTGGTGTGCGGAGATCTCTTCTGGTAATTATTCTTTTTATTTCTGCTTTACTTGTTTGTCATTTGAATTACACCTAGTCATCGTGAAACGCCCACGTCGTCTTTTTCGGATTGGCTCCTGCGCGCTTGACGTACGACGCGTCGTCGGGGGGCGGCTCCTGTCAAAACGTCGAATAAACACCCCCGTCTCCATAACAAACAGAAATACACCTTCATCCCACAACTGCTCAACATGCTTAGAATACTCAAACAAACTGCACTGACTGTCAGTGCAGGACTCCACTGATCATAGAGAATAGAAAGGCAAATATGTCCATTGCTGTATATCTGGATCCATAATGACAGTCGAGAAAATAATCAAGTTAATGGCATTGTATGTGTAGTGGTATTTACGTGTGGATGAATCGGTGGGACTCCCAGAAACACGACCTATATATTCCCAATGTTGTAAGACTCATATAATCGTTGATTTCAATTCCAATTGCACTCCACCTCAGGACTTTCGAGCGGGTATTTGCTTCCGAACTTGAACTATAAACCATGGTGCAAGAATAGTGAGACACCAAATCACAATCTCAAAGTTCTTTTGAGACACTGACCTGTAATGTAAACGACTCTCCTTGATAAACCGTCCCTTCCGCACCGTCCAATCGAATCTTCCATCTGATTTTTAATGATGTTTTGTGTTAACAGAGAGACATCTCTTGTGATTGACATCAATCGTTTTAGATCGTTTTACATGTTCAAGGCATCATCCGAACTCTCTACAGTGATTCCCGACGGTGGATTCGCTGTCATGTCTCTAAGCTCTTTTGTGAGTCTTTTGAGAAATACTTTAGAAGATTCGGGGTGAATTAGTGCGCTTGGTTTGAGTGGTGCAAAAATACGCACTATTGGACATTTTATCAGAGAAACAAAGAGAGGTCACCAGAAAAGATTCGTGCACGAAAGCAAGTTTAAATATTTCACAGAATATCAATCGCTACTCTCATTTGTTTTTTTTCGTTTAATATGTATGTACTTTCTCCTCAAGCTTTTTTTTTACTTCTTTCCCTTAGCAGCCTTGGCCCCACCAGCTGGCCCATCCTCCTTTGCAGCAGCAACAGCAGCAGCCTTCTTGAATGGAATAAACTCCTTTCCTCGCATGTACCTTCTCAAAGGCTCAGGCACAATCACACCTTCAGGAGTTTGGAAATTCTCCAAAATGCAGCACAAGGTACGTTCAGTGGCAGTCAGTGTACAGTTCAACGCGTGTGCATATTTTTTTGTGGTTTCGTTCATTTTTTTCCCTCCATATCGGATTTCAAGGGAACGGGTTTGGTAGTCGGTACAGTTGGAGCAAGAGACGAGTTCCTTGTAGGTTCCTTGGAAGGGGAAGTATGCTTCCAAATCGTATTTTTTGGCTGCTGCGTTGTTGAGGGCTTTTGAAACGATCGAGACAACACGGTAGGGAATTCCAAGCTTTTTTTTTTTGTGGAAAGAGAAAAGAGAATCAATATACTTGAATCGTGGTAAAAAAAAAAACAGAAAAGACTTACACTCTGGTAAAAGTCCTCAGCATTCTTCAACATCTCCTCATGCATTTCCCAAGACTTTTCAGGATCAGTCAAAACAAACTGCTCAATCTTTTCGAATTGGTGGACACGGAAAATACCCCAATTGTCACGTCCGTGGGCACCGGCTTCTTTACGGAAACAAGTACTGAAACCAGCGTATTTGAGAGGGAATTCGGATTCTTCGAGCCATTCGTTGGCGTGGTAAGCAGAAATAGGTTGTTCAGAGGTCGCAATCAGGTATTTCGTGCTTTCTTCAGTCTCTTCTCCGTTGGGACCTGAACAAGAAAATGCCAGTTTAACACCTTCCACCAAACCTTTTTTTTTTTTTAAAAAAAAATATATTTCTTACCAAGTTCTCCCTTCACCGTGTACAAAGCTTCGTCAAACTCTTCCAACTGGGCAGTCTTTCCCATAAACTCCTTCTTCATAAAGTAAGGAGTAGAAAGCTTGGTGAATTCACGGTCGCCCAAAAAGTCCAGACCGTATTGAACGAGAGCCAAGTTTAATTCAAGACCAGCATCTTTCAAAAAGTAGCCACGGTGGCCTGCAATCTTGTTACCACGGTCTGGGTCGTATCTGAAACAACACAAAGACATTAAGACATAAAAAACAAAAAAAAGACCTCTTACCCGTCCAAACGGTCCAACACTTCATGGTGTGAGTAGAGGCCTGCAACACCTTGTCCAGACTTGGCTCCCTTCAATGACTCAATTCTGTGGGCGTTTGCTTCCTTTTCAAGGGCTTCAGCCTCTTCTCCGGTTCCCTAGAATGAGTGGAATGTTAGAGAGAAAAGGAATATGAGAATACACAGGTAGGCAATGTGAAATAAAAAAAAAAACGCACTCCAAGAACAACAGAAGATTTTTCCCAGTGGAAGTCGCGCCAAATATGGGAAGGCGATTCCTAAAAAGGAATATACAGGCTTGGATGAGATCATGTCACGGACATGTGGGCAAGTACATGGTGACATCATTTTTGCTGCTCCCTGCGTTACTTCCCTCCAGTCCATCTTCCCAAACCATAACACATCGATACATACTAAACGACCGTGGCAAAAGTGATAACGAAGGAGGGGGGTTGTTTTTACCTTTGGCCACCACTTCTTGATAACATCATTATCATCTTCAGTCTCAGAAACGATGCAAGACTCATGAACCAAGTTTCCAATCGAAGCAACTTTCGCAAACAGAGCCTTTTCTTTAACAGCCGCTTCAGCATTCAGCTTTTCCTTTTCCTGAGTCAACACTTCCTTCTTTTTGAGTAAAGTCTGCGCTTCATCCTTCTTGCCGCCCTTCATCAAAGCAGTAATTTCCTTCTGCAGCGCATTAATGTCCTTGTTCTTTTCATCCGCATTGAACTTTGCTGTGTTGCGGGGTTTTTTCTCAACGCTTTTGGAAAAGAAAAAAGGGCAAAAAACAAACCACTCACCAGCCTTCCAGTCATTGTCCATTGCAATAATCTCATCAACGACTTCAACAGATCCGAATCGCTTACGCTGGGACTCACGCACAATCTCAGGGTCTCCACCCTTGTCCACTCGGAAGAGGTTAATATCCAACATGATTTTTTTTTTTAAATAAAATTGAATAAAAAATTAAATTGAAAAAAAAAAAGATAATTAAATTGTAAAAAGCAAGATGGGAGCAGAACAGTCAAACATTACTCGACGGAACATTGAAACAGACGGTATCACCACTTTCCTACTTTGCCTCATCCTTCCCGAATCCTTAAAAGGGAGGCCAACCAAATCCCTTTTTTTTAGTTGATCTGCGATCCTTCAATCTGCTCAGAGTCGTCGGAAAAGGTGCCTTCGGTAAAGTCCGGATCGTCCAGAAGAAGGATACTGGTGTGCTCTATGCTCTCAAATACATCAACAAACTGCAGTGTATTCGAATGCGGGCGATTCAAAACATTTTCAGAGAACGGTGTATTCTGGGTGAGGGGTTTTTTCACATTACTGTTTGTTTTTTTGGTTGCGCAGATTTACGGCTGGGTTAGTGTTTGGCTGCTTTGAGAAGTCGGGCGAAGGGGCGGGAGGGGCGGTACATGTTTTTTAAGGGCACACGTCTCTGACATCACCTGATCAACGTTTGGAGATCTCTCGACAATGTATTTTCCCAGTCTTATAGCTGATGGAGTGGATTTCAATTCAAAGACGAATTGGGTGGGGGTGGATCAGGCAGTTGTGTGTGAAACACCAGACGTGTTTCATAATCCCGATGCATCCCACTAACCTCTTTATTTTACCCATTTCTTCTCAGAGGATATAAATCATCCTCTTATAGTAAATCTTCGATACGCTTGGCAAGACGATTTCCACATGTACGACGACTGCCCTACAAAGTCTTTTTCTTGCTTCATGACTCCCTTTTTTTTTCTTTCTTCCTTCTTCAGGTTCATGGTTCTCGATTTAATGGAAGGCGGTGATCTCCGTTTCCATCTTGACAAATATCATGGGTTCCCTGAACCTGTGATACGCGGCTGGGCCGCTGAACTTGTGTTTGCGATTGATTACTTACACAGCAAGAATGTTTTGCATCGCGATTTGAAACCCGACAATGGTAAAACTTTGATCCTTTTTTTTTTCCTCCAGTATTTGCTGATGCGGAACAATAGTCTTGTTGGATGGAAAAGGACACGCCCATTTGACTGATTTCAATATCGCCGTGAATTTTAGTGATAAGCGAATGTTGAAGTCACATTCAGGAACTTTGGCTTATATGGGTAAGTTTGTGGTTTAAGAAAGTGTCAAAAGATAATAATTATTGAAACCCGCACCCCCAACCACCACCACCACCAAAAGCCCCTGATATTCTAGCTGACAAGGGATACATGCAACAAATCGATTGGTGGTCTTTGGGCGCGATCCTCTATGAACTTTACTACGGAAAACGTCCGTTCCGCGGAGCTACAAACTCAGAACTCGCCAAAGCAATCAAGGCAGGAAATGTCGTCTTCCACGATTGCAATCAAGTCACCAAGAAACCGCTTCGAATCAGTCACTCTTTTCAATCCTTCTTGCAAGGACTCATGACTGTTGATCGCGATAAACGATTGGGTTGTGGTCCTATGGGAGGGCGCGAGGTTATGAACCACCCGTTTTTTCAAGGCGTGGATTGGGAAAGAGTGGGTCGGAAGGAGACTACTCCCTTGTTTGTTCCAGATGTAAATGACCCCCCCGCCCCTTTGATTAGTTGATTGTCCGTCTGTCTTTTTTTAACTTGACAACACCCATTTCAGATTTCCAAACCAAACTTTGACGCGAACGTGGAAGCCGAAGAAAACAAGGCCGATGAGGAATACCTCCAATACCGACCAAAGCAGCGCCAAAACAAAACTCAAATGAATGAGCAGATTGCTGCAGCCCAATTCGATGCGGCTACAATTTCACGTTCAGGCGCAGTTCCAGGGCCCAATAATATGCCTTCTGTGAATGCAATAGGTGGCGGCGCAGGTAATGGTGCATCCCTCGCAAACTTCCTTGGTGCCAGCGCGTTGGATCCAGCTGTAGGTGGAGGAAATAATGCAAAGATTCTTGAAGTCACTCAGCTTCTTGGACTGGCGCAAATCAAGGACGTCAAGGACGCGGATCCGAAAGCTGCAAACACTGAAAGAATTGAAGCCGAATTGGACTTTATCGATGCCAACTACGATCCATATGATTGGGAAGTTGTGGCTAGGGAGGCCATGTGGAAAGATGATGGAGTTGAGCTGGATTTGGAAGGATTTGGTGGCGGTGGTGGTCGTAGTAGTGATGATCCTTATAGCGGCGGTAACAATGGCGGAGGATTTGGGATGGGCAGTTTGGGGCGGCTTCCTAGAGTCGGTTCGTTTGGTAGACTGCCTCGGATTGGTTCTTTAGGCAAAGGAAATGACTCTGGCGTCCTTCCAAGAGTTGGTTCGTTGGGGAAAGGTGAACAGACGCGTGGAAGACAGATGGATCCTTCTGGGTCTGGAGGAAGTCCAGGATCGGGTGCTGGTGAATTCATGAACAAATTGAGAAACAAGAGTATTGGGGCACTGAATCGCGCTAGGGAGATGAAAGACGACTTTGTTTCAATCGAGAGGAAAAAGAGCGTCGGAAGAAACGGTCAACCGCAGTATGAAAGCTCTTCTCCTTTGGTACCACCTCGTCGTTACAAGTAATCCTGCATCTTTACTTTGAACTTTCCCAGTGGTTGAATGTGCATAAATTTTTTCACCCTTCTGGAATACAACTTCACAAATCGTATAATGTCCACATCAGCAATTATACCAACCTCATATTCTGTATCGAACACTGTCAATAGTAGTACGATTGAATTTGTTAGCGCGACTTCAACAGTGACAGCCAGTACAAGCGTAGTACCTTCTATTCCAAAGCTTACAAAAGGTATTCCGCCGATATCCACCAAGACAGGAGACTCCTGCACTCAGCCATACAATGCTCTTTATGCATGTTCTTGGAACACGAACACAAACTTGAATAGTATCGTACAGTGCAGCGCAGGTACGTTTCGATTTTGTAAACACTCAAGAGTTCTCACCTCAAATCAGGGCTCGTGCAATTCGTAAACGATTGTGTTCCAAACAACAAGACATTTGCGGGGTATTCTTGTGTTTATCTCGATTCTGGAACGAACGACACTTTTTATGTCCCCTTTTGTGTTGAAGGACCAAAGCCAACTGGCCCACCTCCTGTGGGAAACGTTACATTAGAGATTGGGGGCCAAACACTTATTATTCCAGCGCCAGCACCGATCTTAAATCCGAAAAGTATGTACATAAGCAGTGGACATGGTATTGGGCTGGGAGTAACTATAATGTTGATTGGGTTCTTGTTCTCTTGGTGACCCTGTGATACTATCAGTTACTCGAAACTCAGGCTTATCAGATACGAATTGATGACGCAAAATATTAATAAAAGGCGTCTTAGTTGATCCCATCTTGACGCATTGATTTTGGTCCTGACAATTCGGGTACGCTATAACTATAACAGATGCACACGCCACTTCGAACTGAACGGCTTCAGATCGCTGCCGTATCAAATTCAAAACATATAATCGACGTGGCTCTCAAGTTTACAGGCGCTACCGGCCGTCAAATTGTTCAAGAGTCAGTAAACCTTCTTCGGTCGATCTTGGGGTCGACAAAGGTGCACCCGGATCGTCTGACATACGCTCTGGCTGGGTTCATCTTTCATTGTAAATCACCCAAGCCGTTCGGGGGACCAAAAATGTCACCAGGATTCCTCCAGTACAACGGCACCACTGCGGCGGACACTCTTGAGTTTATTGTGACAACCGCGTACGGAGCCACTTGGAATACAAACAACCCAAAGGCGCTCAAGTTTTTAGTAAAGTCCTTCAATCGGATGATGGAGATGCACTTTCGGGGGATGAAAGACGAAGTCGATGAGTTGATGCTTAAGGGAATGAAAAAAGCTGGCCACATTGAGTGGTTTAAATCAAGTCTGATTCCATTACATTTGAGACACGTTGATGAAGACGGAGTGTTCTCCCAATCACAAGGAGTAAGCTTCAAGTTCCCAAGTCATCATTCTTCTCCGAAGTTAAATGGGTTAAAAGGCGATCTAATTTAAGAATCAGACAGTTAAATGTACAATTTAATCTATTCGAACTTCGCGCGCTAAATAAAGAAAATTGTATAACGTTTTTGAAAAGATAACCCATGTTTACGGTCAAATGAAGAATTGCTAAGACAGCAATGGAATTGAATGGCTAGCGGGTAAAGAAACAAGAAAAATGCATTTTGAATCTTTTCATTTTATACTAAAAGAATACTCTGGGTCGTTCTTTTTTGAAACAAATAGTTTTGTATCGTTCTTGGCGTCACAAAAAATCAAATGCTCTAACCGAATACTGAATTTCGAAATGGATTTTTCGAAATAAACAACTGTCCAGCCTGTGGTGACTCCTCCGCATTGCTGGTTCTTTTGTCTCCGATCTGATTTGACGACAGATCGAAATCAAAAGAAATTTTTCTTAGCAGAAGGGGCAGCACCACTCTTTAGAATCTTCTGTCCAAAATCCACCAACTCTTGGCCCAACTTTAGTGTGAGAAATAACAAGGAAACTCAGAGCCTTTTGGTCTAACCATATGTTCCAGGATTGTACAGTCATCTTACTCCTGGCATAACCTGGTCTCCAATACCCCGCGTAAATCTCTGTATCCATCAAACATCATCCTACCCATATGAAAGCAGTTGCCCCCAAATCAACTACCGGCAGCTCTCTCTGGATTACAACATCCACTAAATCCACTCAAAGAATTGGATTACTGCCGTCTCCAGTCAATACTACAAAAACATGTACGCTTCAACACAGCCATTATACCCTCCACACCCTCTTTACTTCTACGCGCGTACATTCAGACCGACTTATATACGCCCTCGCGGGCTCACTATTCGACTCAAGGTCCCCGCAGCCGTTTGGAGGAACGAAAATGAATCCAGGATTCTTAAAATACCAAGGCACTACGGCCGCAGAGGTCCTCCAATTTATAATTACAGAGTCATATACGGCATACTGGAACGAAATGAACGTGAAGGGAATCAAGTTTGTGGTTACTTCAGTAAATCGGACAATGGACCTCCACTATCGCGGGATGAAGGATGAAATCGATGAGTTGATGCTGAAGGGAATGAAGAAAGCGGGAGCGATTGAATGGTTTGGGGCGATGCTGATTCCGAAGAATTTGTGTCATGCCTATGAGGATGAGGCGGTTTCGAATGGAATTGATTTTACGTTTCCTAGCAAGGCTTTGAATATTCGCAAGGATGGAGGACGGAAGAGAGCCTCGGTTGAATGCCACAGTGCGGGAGACGAGCTTCCAGACCAGAGGAATTCTCCGAGCAATAAGAAATCGTCAAGGAATCAAAGTCTACAGAAAATGATCATCATCCGTGAGTTAACCGAATAAATAGTTAGATGACCCAAATTGTCTGCTTTCTACGGATAAACTGGCGGTGAATTATAATTCCCCATTTTCCGATTTTCGATCCAAAGCTGTGGATCAGAGAAGCCAAAAAAAAAAAAAAAAAAAAAAGAAACAGACAAATCAATCAAAGGGAAACGCCGAATAACTAGTCTTGATTCATCTCACTAACTTGGATCCTCATCCAACAACAAATTGGCATGAAAAATGTCAAAGCAATGAGAAGCCAAGGACAACATATTTCCAATATTAACGCACGTGTGTATCTTATATTCGGAACGGTTTTGTGTAGTGAGAGGCATTGATGATTTTTTCAGCGCCCGGTACGGAGGAAGGAGCGCCGAGACGACCCAACAATCAAACATCCTTTATGATCTTTAGTCGGGCTTTTTCAAGTTGGTTTTCAAGCCTTTTTCCTTTTTCCTTTTTTTTTTTTTTTTTTTTTTTTTTTTTGGAGGGCAGAGAAAATGGCCAGCGTGATTATTACACTTTCAATAATCTCACAAAAAGCATTTGTCAAATAATTCATTCAACCCCCTTTTTTTCTAATATCTTAAAATAAAGGAATGTCATTGCGTGCTTCAAGTTTCACTGCCGGGAGCATGTCAGAGTAGGGAGGCAAAATCACAAGTTCGTTGGGGTGGTGAACAGAAAAGAAACATTTGATTAATGGCCATTCCTTCAGCGTAAGAATACCCAAAGATATGGTGGCAAGATTTTTTTGCAATATTGCTAATTCATTCAGGCGATGAGGGCGGAGAAAAAAAAGACAGAAACTGAAAACAAAAAGATACGGGCGAAATAAATACCCGAGGGTTATCAAAACCGTAAATGTGGCAGAGTAACTTTGGTCATTAGTAATAAAAATATGGGTTAATTGAAACCGGAAGGGAAGTCAAAGTTTTTCATCCGGAAAATGGTTTGGGAAACAATCCAATAAGCGCTGGCTCTAATCAACCATATTAGCCTTGCTGTCTATCACATTCGCGCTTGGAATGCTATACGGCTGCTGAATTGGCCGCATCGTCGCAGCAAACTGCCGTGACTCAAATCAACAGTGGTTTTGCAAGTGCAAGCGCCAGGCCATCATACGCTCCCCACTCGCGGTTTGATGCAGCTTTGTAGTATCAGAATCGATATTTCGATTTTAATACTCTTATTTTGAGCAGCATTGCGCCCAGCCACATCAACCTCACCCTCAATGTCACTGAAGCCGCTCTCATGGCAAAGACTGTAAAGGCTCAAGTGGCAATTACGCTTGCTGTCCCTGCTTCCTCCATTTCCTCATCTGCTGTCAACAGGTATCGATTTATCTTATTTGTCTCGGGGTCATGGTCGTCACGAACTAATGGAGGCTTTTTCCAGGGAACTGGTCCTTAATGCAGTATCGCTGAATATTGAGAAAGTTGTCGGAGCTGACTCATGGAACTATGATGGAAAGCTTCTTTCGCTCCACTGGGTGTCAAACTACTCTGGAGGGATTGTTGTCATTGACTACACTATTGAAAGGTATGTGATTATTTTTTTCTTTATTTAATTTTATTTCGTGTTTTGATTCTCTGAATCTAACGTGTTCATAAATTTTCATAGACCTATTGCAGGACTGTATTTTCACGTGGCAGACAGCTTGGTTCCAGACCGAGCTTTACACGTCATTACTGATCACGAAACCGAACGGGCTCGCTACTGGCTGCCTTGTGTTGATTATCCATTGGTTAGAACTACTTTGGGTCAGTTTTGTGAATTTTTTTTCCACCGCCACGTTTCTAACAAACAAGAATCAGAATACACCATCACCCATAGCACGCATCACACGGCAGTCGCAAACGGCGCCCACATTTCAACCACAGTTTCTCCCACAGACCCTTCAATCTCCACGTCCGTGTACAAACTCCTCAACCACACGTGTCCGTCTTACTTGATTTGCTGGGCCGTTGGTGACTTTCTTTCCGTTGACGATGGCGACGTGGACGGAATGCCGCTTAAATACTTGTGCTCCAGAGACAACAAGTTTGTCACGAAAGAGAATCTCTTGAACACGTTTGGTAAAACTGGAACAATGATTCGGTGGATGCAAAAGAAGGTTGGGTTGAAGTTTCCGTGGGAAAAGTATTATCAAGTAAGTGGAGAGAGATGATTGAAACATACTGCGTTTTTATTGAGACGGCGTTCTAGATTGTTTCTCCAAAGATTGCAGGTGGTGCAATGGAAAACATAAGTTTGGTTACGTTCAACACAGTATTTTTGGTTGATGAGGTCTGTTTGTGAATGATTTTTTTATTCTTTATGGACGTATTATTTACTTTGTTGATAGCGTCTTGGACAGGATGGTTGGCGGAAGTCTGTTGATGGCATCAACATCCATGAAATGGCCCACACTTATTTTGGCAACTTGCTTACAAATCGACACTTTGGTATAAAAAACGGTGCTCCTTAACCTTTTTTTTCTCTAAAATGTTTGTTTTTAACATCCTTTAGAGCACGCCTGGCTCAAGGAGGCTTGGGCAACTTACATGGATTATTGTTGGACCGAAGACCACGATTCATACGAAGAGGCGCGTTTTGACGCCTTTTCAAATATGGAAGATTACATTTCAGAAACCAGTAGCTATGTGCGGCCGATTGTGTGCAGAACTTATGATAACTCTTGGGATATGTTTGATGAGCACACTTATCCGGGAGGAGCATGTAGACTTCATATGCTTCGTCATATCCTCGGGGACGACACGTTTTGGGCTGCTGTAAAGAGTTTAGTTGATCATTCCATTACCAATTAAATTACTGACATCCCCTCAAAAAGATTATGTCAACACATACAACGGCCGATTTGTGGAGACCGAAGACTTCAAACGTGCTCTGGAAAGTGAATCCGGACTCAACTTGACCAAATTTTTTGACCAGTGGATTTATGGTCGCGGATTTCCCAAAGTCAAGGCGGAATACTCTTACGACGCTGACAAGAAGATTGTTCAAATCGCACTGGAGCAAACTCAAGCGGACAAGGATTTGGAGATTCCAGCCGTGTTCGAGGTGACCCTTGAAGTGGATGTTATTGACGTTGATGGAAAGGTCCATTCGACTGAAGTGGTTTTCAATGATGCTAGTGGGGCCAAAGTAATTGCGTTTGTTTTGATGGGGGATGCGAAGCCAGATATTGTTGAAGTAGATCCCCGAGGCAAAGTATTGCACACCTTGGACTTCAATCCTGGTGAGGCAATTTTGGAGGGCACCGCTAAGCGCGGCAGAGATATCATGAGCCGAGTAAGTCTTTGAATTTGATAATGTTTTCGTCTTGACTTAAAACCGGACAATAGATTCGTTCTTACCGGCAGCTCATCAAAAATGCGGACATTTCTTGCATGAAGAAAGTATCTGCCGCTGTTCATGAAGAACCATTCTGGGGCGTTCGTCAACAAGTGTACGATGCGCTTTCTAAAAGCAAGCTCCAAAGCGCAGTTGATATTCTTGCCAATGCACTGGCTATTGAGAAGGACCCAAAAGCACTTCGCATGCTTGTCAATGCCGCTTCCTTCAAAGATTCGCGCATTCGTGAAGGACTCCTGAGAATTCTTGCTCGCCCCGCTTCTGAGCTTTCTGGCCGCACGCGTCGTTTCGCGTACACGAACCTTGGACGCCAGAGACATCCGGACGATGCAGCCGTTCTCATCCAGGCAGCCGCGGACCCTGAAAACAACGATCTCCACGGATTTACTCTTGCGGGAATCATCACGGGCCTCGGCCTCCACCGCAGCCGAGAAGCCTTCGACGCCCTGGTTGGGATGGTGTTCAGCCACACGTCTGGCGGAGCGCGTCGGGTCCCCGAGTCGTGCGTCGTCCACACGATCGACGCCATCGCGGCCAGCCTCCCGTGGCAAGATAATGCTATTCTCCGTCGTGAAACCGCCGAAAAGCTGGCGGAGCTTGTGCGCGCCGACCCGGCGCCGCGCGTGCAGAAGGCGGGAATCCACGCGCTTGCGAAGCTGGGCAACGACGGCGCGCCGCACGCGGGCGTCTGTCTGCGCGTGGCGAGCACGGCCTTTGCGGCGCAGGAGACGCGCGCGCTGGTGGCGCAAGTCGACGAAATGCGGGAAAACAACGCGGACGGCGGCGCCGCTGCGGCGCTGCGGAAGACGGTCGACGCCTTGGAAGAGCGGCTGAGGGAGATGGAGGCCGTGGTTCAGTTGCTGGAGGCAAAGGAGAAAAGCGGCTTGTTCAAACCAGAGACGGACGCGTAAAGTGGTAGTGTAGCGATGATCGATGAGAAAATAAATTTATTCGAATAAGAGACAATACTTTACTCCGCCTTCTTTTCTGGTGGAGGCAGAACGATTTCCTTGATTTGATTTCTAAAGATATCCTTGTACTTGTCCATCAATTTTACAAGAGCAGGCGACAGGGCATGGACTTGCGAGTCGCTTTGATTCAAGCAGTGACCAGGACCAATCCATTGATTTACATTCAAATCGCCCTTGAATTTGTGAGACGCATAATGCGAAAAATCGACAAACTCAAAATCCTTGCTTGCATCGCGATAGCGCAAAACTCCACCACCGTTCCACCAGAACGGCTCTTCCTTTTCATCAATATGCAAGAGCCATACTCCACAAACCACACTCCAGCCATTCTTGCTTCGACCGTCGTCTTTCCCCCCAATCACACCACCATGAGATGGATTGAATGCATACGGAACTCGCATCATTTCAGCCGAGAACCAAAATGCTTCCTTGTCTCCATAAGTATACCTGTACAGAACCGCATTCCTCTCACTAGCAGCATTCATCCTACAAGCCATCAAGAGAGAAAAGAGAACCCCACTTCTGCCCTTATCAACAGGAATAAACCCACTCTCCATTTGATGCGTTGTCGAATAAATGGACGGATCCAGATTCGTATAACTCAAACTTCGCCCATACCTCGACATGTGTGGGTTCAATTCATTCAACCACACTGTCCCCTTCACATAGCCTTCCTCCCGCAATTTCCGATCGCGGTAAAACAAGTGCCCATTCTTCCTAAACAATTTGCTCTTTAGCACTTCCCGTGGATCCTTGAGGAACAAAACATCCGCATCCATAAACAAGACTGTACGGAAACTGGCAGCGAGGATCGCAAATGGTTTCAACGACCAACCACCCCACTTGTGTGTTTCAGCAGAGAAAATATCCAAAATGTTGATTGCCTTGACGTTCTTCATTTTGTTGAGGGCGTCGACCATGAATGGATGCAGATCGCTGGAGCCCGCATAAAACACTTCGATGGGGAGGTGGATGTTCCAGACTTCTCGGAGCGAAATGATGGCGTGTTGAGTCATGTAAAATTGACGAGTCCCGCATGTGAATGCGATACCCACTGAAGCTCCTTGAAGAAAGGAGAGCTGCATGTTGATGATAGAACTGTATGGTGGATTGATCCAGGGATAAAGAACTTGCGTGAGGTCATTGACAGCGTCATTGAGTGAAGCCGTGAATTCTTTCACAGTCCCGCCTGGGGTGACTACAGCGGCCAATTCGCTCTGAAGAGTGGGAGATGCTTCGTGCAGAATTCGATATGAAATGAATAAGGCCCGGGCTCGCAACGCCATTTGGTGAAAATGCTCGATATCGTATTTGATGGCAGGAATTCGTTTTGAATAAGAATGAATATGTTTAAAGGCTTCCTTGTAATTGAAGTTTTTTGAAATGGATCCACCAAATGTGGCGTTTCTGGATGGTTTGGTGAATACACGGGAGGAGAGATGAACAAGTATTATAGAAAGCCCCTCATTACCGATCCGTTAGATCCGCTTCTCCATTCAGGAAATCCAAAAACTGGACTTGCATCAAATCAATAACCTTGTCATTCGAAGAAAGTCGAGTGATTGGATTGTTTGAGTGAGACTTTGCCTTGCCGCCGCCCACAAACCCACTCCACGATAGCGAGCAGATAAAGAAGGCTAGTAAACTGATTGCGATCCAAAATAATCGCCGTTGCTTCATATTAATTGCGATTTTTGAGTGGGTGACGTTCGGGCTAAATTGATTCAGTCGTCCACTTTTGTCAACACTGTCTTTTTGGACACCTATTTCGTCCGGAAAGAAATGGTCTAGCAGTTAGAAATCAATATATCGAGGTGGATACTGGCACTAGTCCGATGGAAACCTGTCACAACATCCCAACCTCTTCCAACACAACAGCCCCCAATGTCTCCTCATTCATAAGAGCTGCGAAATGCAACTGAATCAAATCCGAGAGATAAAGGATATCAAAGTGGGTAATTCACTTGCCGATAACTGGAAGGAAAAGTTTCTAAAATTAGAAAAAAAAGGTCAACAAATTACAAGAATCGTCATCTCCCTCACTACGGTCAGCAACCACTATTCTGTTTTACTTCATCTATTATCTTTTGTGTGATTATTCCCAAACAGCACTGATATCCTAAGTATATTATAGATTTATTCCAAATACCCCAAGGCCGTAACATCATTCCTATAAATTAATAAATATCGTTCCAAAAGGTCCTTTTGCTCTTTCGTCAAACGCCAAATCAGCGAACTATCTTGCCTAAAACAAAACCACCCAAAATATTCCCCCGACGGAACATCCCCTTTCCCATTCGACCCCAACGCCAAGCTTTCAAAATCCAGAAACTGAAACCCTGATTTAGGCGTTGCTCTTCGATCCGTCAAGATACCGCCTCCATTCCACATGAATGGAGCACCAGTTTCATTCATCTGCAACAACCAAATCCCACAAACAGCAGACCGCCCTTCATCCGGCCGAGCTTCATCATTATTAATATTTCCAAACGTACCCCCATAATACGGGCTAAACGAGAACGGCACTCGCAAAAACTCATGCGCAAACCAAAAGGACTCCTTGTCTCCATAAGTCTTTAAATAGAGAGTATTATCGCGTTCAGTTCTCATATTCATTCGACAGGCAAGGAGAAGCGAGAACAAGATCCCGGGACGGCCTTTATCAAGAAGCATGAACCCACTATCCATTTCATGCGACGTGCCTCCATTCAAATACCGCAGCGACGACGCCGACGGAGAAGGACTTGTCAGGAGAGACTTGAACCACTCTGGACCGTCAATTATTCTGCCATCATAAAACGACCGATCATGGTAATACAGCTGTCCCGTCTTCTTGAACAACTCTGATTCGAGAACGTGCAGTGGGTTTGTAAAGAATAATACATCCCCATCGATATACATGACTGTTCTGAAGGAAGCAGCGATTATAGCAAAGGGTTTATGCGTCCAGGACGAGTATTCTGCTGGGTTTTGTGGAACAACTTGTTGTAGGTCGACGGTCCTCACATTTGTAAGGTTGTTGAATGCTTCAACCATTTCCGGACGGAGGTCCGTGTCTCCCGCATAAAACACTTCAACTGGAGCATCTATTCCAAACACTTGGCGAAGAGATAGAATGAGATGATAAGTGATGTAGAACTGAGGTGTGCCACAAGTGATGGCGATCCCAAATGAGGAAGGATCCTGGGAAGAAAAAAAGTTTTGCATCTGCGGAACAGACTCAAAAGCGGGAGGTAGGAATGGAAAGAGGGATGCGGTTTGTTGGGCAAGGATTTTGTTGAGTTGATGTTTGAAGGTTTTAAACCGAACGTTTGATACAGACGAGTACAATTCTTTGGAATTCTGCTTTAGCAAAAAAGCAATGTATGCGGCTCTTCCTCGTCTGACCAACTCTGTAAAGTCGGCCCGATCATATTCTGCATCGTCCAATAATGTAGCATAGGAATGGGCGAGGGAGAAGTTTGACTTGAGATATCTAATGCATGATCAAAAGAATTTAATATACACCGCGCTTAGAAAGTAGTTTTTGTCCACTTCAAAAATGGTTTGGCCGGAGTGGCCGGGGACAAACCTTGTTGATTTCGCTGTGTGCCTTGCTGAACTCACAGCCTCTAGATAATCCAAAACCATAACTTGCGCTTCGTCTACTTTCCGCAGCCTATCTCTCAAGAATTCATCATTTGTCGCGTCAAATTTGATTTGCTCATGCAAAGTGGCGTCATAAAGGGAAAGAAAATCCAACTGAGAGTTGGACGTCAAGTTGAATGTCGCATAATCACTTGTCTTCAAATTGTGATTGGCATCCAGGGGAGCAGTCGATGAGAAGTCGGATACTTTGACAAATTCATGAGGTATTGTCACAAAGCGGACGCCTGTCACGATGAAGAGGAATAGACCCAGCACAGCAATGCTTCGGATATTTGGCCGTAAGATGGGTCTTAATATCTTTTGAGGCAGAAGCATAATATCCGAATTGGCTATATCGCTGTTATCTTGATAGTTCTATGAATGACGCGTTCTGCGTGTTTGTTTGTTTTTTTTGTTGGTCGATTTTTTTGGTCGCGCCCCAACCGTATGATTACTGTAGATCGTTCGGCTATTCAGTCACCCTTCAAAAAATTTGGAGTGCAAACAGTCGTGCAATGCATTGGATCTATGAGGTGTTATCACACACTTATTCTGAAGAATAATGGGTCCTTCCCGGGTTAATTCCCGCCGATGATGATTGAAATCACGTGACTTCTGAAGAAAAAGAAAAACCAGTTCATGACTGGACGGAGACTGGACGGAATAGCGTATCTAAAGTACGGAAAAGTTTCCTACTGGCGGCATGTCAGGAGCGAAGCATTTAGTTGCACAGAATCACAGAGGGCGTATTGAATTGTCTGGTCAATAACCGTCCGGGATTTATTGATTTTACGGCGTTCTGCTTAACATGAAAGGAAGCAGTTAGGTGTGGTGTAGGGAAGCTGCAAGATCAGCGCGAAACGCGATTTTAGTTGAAACATGCGGGTGACCTGAGTGCAGCATTCTCGATGAGGAGGGGCATTGGCTTGAATTGAGATGAGAGGGCTGAATACCGTTGCCCTGTCGGGGCTGTCCAGCTTTAGCATTTGCTCTAAAGATATACCCTTTTGACCATTGATTCCATACTGAGAGATCGCGCCGAAGACGCTGGCAGGGGACAGTGGCAGTGACTTTTTTTGCCACTTTTGGGGTAGATCAGAGGAATAACAGGGAATATTTAAAGATGTACATACTTAACAATTCTTTTTACCAATTTATATTTGCCGTGGTCTCAACAATAGTGTGCTCCCTCCTGAATTTATTTCACCCCAAGTCTCAACTTTGAAACATCAGTTAAATACAATACTCTGTATTCGTCGATGATGGCCCTATTCTCTTCTGATACTTCCCAGACTAGAGTATTGTTTTGTCGAAAACAAAAGTCTTCAAGATATTCGCCCCTCCGATCCTCCTCAAACCCTTCGACACTCAACGCTAATCCCTCATGGTCCAAAAAATCGAACCCCATATACGGCGTCGCCTCTCGATCTTTCAAGACCCCACCGCCATTCCACATGAATGGGTCCCCAAACTCATTCAACTGTAGCAACCAAATCCCACAAATAACGTAATGGTCAGGAACCTTTCGACTCTCTTCTTCATTGAAATACCCCAAAGTGCCCCCGAAATACGGGTTGAATAAAAAGGGCACCCTGAGGAACTCATTTGCGAACCAAAAGGATTCTTTATCTCCATACGTGTTTTCATAGAGAGTTTTTTCGCGTTCGATTTTCGAGTTCATTCGACAGGTAAGGAGAAGGGAAAAAAAGATGCCCGGCCAGCTTTTATCAAAGACCATGAACCCACTGTCCATTTCGTGCGATGTGTGCCCATTCAAGTATCGGAGGGATGCTGCTGATGGCGAAGGAGTTGTAAGGAGAGACTTGAACCATATTGGACCGTCTTCTATTCTTCCGTCAAGCATTGATCGATCGTGGTAATACAACTGTCCGGTGTTTTTGAATAAATCCGATTGCAGGACTTGGAGGGGGTTGGAGAAAAAGAGAACATCCGTGTCCATGTACATGACTGTTCTGAATGAAGCAGCTAGTATGGCGAATGGTTTTAGTGACCAAGATGAGAATTCTGATGCCTCTTGTGGAAAGATGTCAAGAAGATTTACTGTTTTTACATTTGTAAGATTGTTGAATGCTTCAACCATTTTGGGTCGGAGGTCATTGTCTCCCGCATAGAATACTTCAATGGGATCATCAATTCCGAATATTTGGCGAAGCGATAGAATAACGTGATACGTAATGTAGAACTGATTTGTGCCACATGTGATAGCGATCCCAAATGAGTTTTGATCTTGAGAAGCAAATAAGGCGTACATCTCAGGAATAGATTTGAATGTGGATGTTACGAAAGGGAAAAGGGACTCAGTTTGTTGCTCGAGAATCTGGTTGAGCTGTTGTTGTATAGTGCCATCGGAATCTTCCAATAATGAAAGCAAGTTGGATCCTGTGAGATTCTCCTTCAGTAAAAACGATATAAACGCAGCTCTTCCTCGTCTGGCTAGTTGCCTGAAGTTTGCACGATTATATTCCACGGTCTTTAAAGAAGTGGCATATGAATGGACAAGGGAGAAGTTTGACTGAAGGTCACTTAAAATGTGAATATCGAATTGCATGAATGATTAAAACTCAAGTGGCGCTGTTCGGTTTTTTGAAGTAAAGGCAAACCTCTCTGTCAACTGAAGTCCAGTTTGCAACCAATCCAAAATCCGAACTTGCGCCACATCGATATCATGCAGTGGATCTTTATATTCCTGCGTTAAATAGTAACGGCATGAGTGTCATCGGTGTGGTTGAACTCCAGATGTTGTCACTACCTTGTGAATTACATGGGCTTCAAAAGATCGCGTTAAAACTGTATCATTCGATCCATCGGAACATGCCAAGTCTAAATGAAAGACTCTCCGAAGATATTGCGCATTGTAGGCTAACGTGCTGAGGAAAAGAAGAAGAATCCCAGCTAGACTGGCTTTCTTTCCAGTAATTAAGACCCGAAATAATCTTCGATGTATCGTCATAGTCGACTGTGAGAGATAAAAAAAAAGTCGGTGGAACTGGTGACGCGTGGTGACGCGTGGTGAGGAATTTTATTATTATTACATAAAAGTCTTGTCACTCCAAAACAACTTCCTTCACCGATGTTACGTACAATTCCTTATATCTTTGAAGCAAAGTCTTCTCTTCGTTGCTCAAATCCCTCACATATTCTTCTGTTTGATTGAAACAATGACCTGGTGACCATTGGTTGGCAATCCTTTTGCCAGGAATATCTAAATCAAACGCCATCTTTTCAAATTCGAGAAACTCAAATCCTTTTTGAGGAGTCGCTCCTCGATCCCTCAAAACACCGCCACCATTCCACCAGAATGGAACACCTGATTCATCCAGCTGTAGCAACCAGACCCCACAAACTACCTGAAACCCATTCTGGCTCCTTTCCTTGTTCAAAGTCCCCAAAACACTACCAAAATGGGGACTAAAAGAAAACGGAACGCGTAGAAGCTCATTTGCGAACCAGAATGACTCTTTGTCTCCATAAGTGTACTTGTACAGAGTCTGTTCGCGTTCTATTTTGGAGTTCATTCGACAGGCGAGAAGGAGGGAAAACAAGTTGCCTGGTCTAGATTTATCCAGGGCAATGAATCCGCTGTCCATTTCGTGGGACGTGCGACCAGTCAGGTATCTAAGAGATGCTGCCGACTTGGAGGGTTCCACAAGCAGGGATCGGAACCATTCGGTGCCAGGAACAAATTTTTGTTCATTGTTTGTGCGGTCGTGGTAGTAAAGCTGGCCGGTTTTCTTGAACAACTTTGATTCCAGTACATTTAATGGGTTGTTGAAGAATAGGATATCCGAGTCCATGAAGAGCACGGTTCGATACGATGAAGCCAGAATAACAAAAGGCTTAAGCGACCAAGATGAAAATTCGGTGGCTTCGGTCGGGAAGTAGGTGAGAAGATTGATGGCTTTGACATTTTCAAGGAGGTTGAAAGCTTTGACCATGGACGGATGGAGATCGGAATCGCCAGCATAAAATACTTCAATTGGCGTGTGCAAGGAAAATATCTTGCGTAGGGATAGAATGGCATGATATGTGACGTAGAATTGGCCAGTGCCACACGTGAAAGCGATTCCAATTGAGGACTCTGGTAGTGAAGCAAACGATTCAAGGAGCTTCGGAATAGATTTAAAGTGCGGAGATACGAAAGGAAACAGGCATGATGCTTGCGTTTCCAATATTCCAGCCAGTCTGTTATGAAAGGCGATGACAGATTCTTCTTCAGAATACAAAGATCCCGCCCCATCTTTGAGAAGAGATGCAATGTAGACGGCGCGAACGCGTCTAGACAGCTCAGAGAAGTCTGCCCGGTTATAGTCTACAGTCTCGAGAGACTGGGCATAGCTATGAGCGTGTTTCCAGCTGGCCCTCAAATCACTACAATGTAAAGAGTCAGCATTCGAAACGCTGCAACGCATACGGCAGCCTATGCAGTAAGAAAGACAATACCTCAATTTAAATTCATCTTTGGAACGCGAATCAGACACGGAGTGCAAGTAGTCCAATAAGTGCACTTGGGCCACATCAACAAGGTGCTCTCCGCTTACAGCATCAGTTCCATGCAAAGCTCTCCGAGATTCGAAACCGGAAAACATAAGCGCCCGAATGAGGACAATTGTAAGGATGCCAAATGCGATAAACGCGTTTCTGACTTGGGTTTTCTTGACTCGAATCATTTATTTGAAACTTAAAAAATCCTCCAAGATGGCCTTTGTCAAAAACATGGCTTCGGACGCCCAATTCGCAGAGACGTTGGCTTCAGCGGAACCCACGAAGCTTGTGCGTTGTTTTTCTTGGAAGCTGTTTTTGGATTTGGTTCTTCGACTGGACCAGAGTTTCTAATTATCAACACAAACAACTTATACAGATTGTCGCTGACTTCACTGCCTCCTGGTGTGGCCCCGTAAGTATCCTCTGTTTGTACGTTTTCGAGTGTGCTCTAAACACGTTGAATCTAGTGCAAGGCCATCAAACCATTCTACGCTGAATTGGCCTCAAAGTACAGACACGTTACGTTCACCACAATTGATATTGATCAGCTGAAGGTTTTTTTTTCTTTCACCCTACTCTTCGGTTTTATCCGGCTCTTTTGCTAACCCCAGACGCATGACATGACTTTGTTCAAAAAACTCAGGAGACTGCTGGAAAAAATAATATCACGTCTGTTCCTACGTTCCATTTTTATAAAGGTGGTGAATTGGTGGGATCCATGAAAGGTGCGGACCCGAGACAGTTGCAGGTATGTTTCGCCTTTGACTTGTCGAGGAATCACAATTCAAATATCAACATCAACAGGCGCTCGTTGATCAACACCAAGGTCCTCAAGATGGAGCCTCTGGAAGTGGCGGTCCATCTTCTGGTCCACATGTAAGAATTTTGCGATGAAACACTCCTTATCGATACATTGTTGATAGTATAAATCACAAAAACAAATAGGGTGCTCTCACTGAGTTTATTGATATGCGTCAAGTTGAATGTTTGAACCAGTCGGATGACCACACAGTTGGGAGCATCTTTGGAAAAGACTCGAAGCAGTTTTTGGAGAGTGATGTTGATGAACAATTGATTTTGGTTGTCCCTTTCAACCAGGTTGTCAAGGTTCATTCTTTGGTTATTTCTGGACCAAAAGGTGGTGGTGTTTTCACTCCTGCAATGAGTTTTAACCTATACAAAAAACATCCCAGACAAGGCGCCACGTACCCTCAAAACATTTATTAATCGCCCCACAACTCTTTCATTTGACGAAGCCGATTCCATCGAACCCATTGAAGTCATTGACTTGGCTCCCTTGTACACTAAACAAGAAGGAAGTGACATTTTGACTGCAACCGTGAATCTGCGTTTCGTAAAGTACCAGAGTGTACAGAGTATTACGTTGTTTATTGGACAGAACTTGGAGACGTGTGAGACGACTGTTGTGAACAAGTTGGTGTTGTTGGGAACTCCAGTCGAGGTGACGAAGGATTTGTCTGGTTTGAAGGGAGAGCACAACCACGACCATTAAAAAAAGCAAAGGAGAAAAAACGTAGCTGATATTAAAGTGGATACAGCTCATGTTTATTTTTGTCAAGGTTAACGTGGAGGAGTTGCAGTGCGCATAAATTATTTTTAAATATTCAATAATAATTCACAAAAGATGGCTGATGAAGACGTTGTAATGGCAGATGCAGCGCCAAAGGCTTCTTCTTCAAAAGGAAAATACGGAGATTTGTCAGGAAAGAAGCGATTCGAAGTCAAGAAGGTGATTGGACCTTGCTTTTGCTGAAATCAACTATCTTGCTGAAGCACGCATTTCAATCGAATCATCCAACTGTTGCCCTATTCGCGGATCCAATCAGTGGAATGCGGTTGCACTATGGGCATGGGGTTCGTTGCAAATTCGCCTCTTGGGTTGTTTTTGAATCAGGAGGCCACCTAACTTCTCTACGAAATAGATATCGTCGTAGACAATTGTGCTATTTGCAGAAACCATATTATGGATCTCTGTTCGTACTTTTTAATCTTATGTATCTTGGCCTATTCAATTGGATGTGCTCAAAGTTGTGCTTTTGTTGAATGAACGATAGGCATTGAATGCCAGGCGAATCAGGCCTCCGTGACTTCAGAAGAATGCACCGTTGCTTGGGGTGTTTGCAAGTGAGTTTGCTTTGGTGTTGCTGTCTCGTCTCATTGCTAACAACTTGGTTTCCAAACTTCCCACCTAGTGTGATTATACCCTCCCTCTTTTACCGTCTTTGCGATCGAAATTCAGTATTCAACTTATGGACGCGAAGTTCTGATTACATACACTTTTTTTTTTCTCCGCATTTAGCACGCTTTCCATTTCCATTGCATCTCCCGTTGGTTAAAGTCACGTCAAGTATGCCCGCTTGATAACAGAGAGTGGGAATTCCAAAAGGTTTTTTTTTGTTCTCAGTCACTCTTCTTTATACCTTCGTACTGATGTTGTACTTTTACTTCAACCACTTATAGTACGGCCGCTAAGATTTTGGTTTTTGGAGGCGAACCTATAAATAAAAAAATCCAATTTGTGAGTATTTATCAAGAGTGTCAGTTAGCTGGCGAGGGGGAACTTGGACTGTGGAAGAATCCAGAAATCAAACAGATTGGACTCCCTTTTCGCGAATTACAAAGCCACATAACACAACCACTCTCTCTCTTGATCCAACTTCATTCTAAAACTTGCCGGATCTTTGTGCTACCCCACCCCCATACAGCGCCTTTCAGAAAGAGATCTGTTTTCTTGAGAACTTTTAGGTGATGTTTTATAAACAATGCCCGTTTACCTAGCTGGGTTTTGGACAGAACGCTTAGAAGAATGCGACTAGATTCATTTAAATCAAATAGCGATGCAATTTTTAACTGCCCCACGAAAACAAAAAACCAATCAATAGCATAGCATTAGACCCTGCTTATAGTTATCGAGCCCATTGCATGCCAGTGGCAGAATTAACAAATGAGCAACTATATACACTGGAATCAAGTCACTGATGAGTTACACTGGCTGATGATACCCACCTTGAATAAGCCAACCCAAGCCGAGAACTCAACTTCCACTACAACAACAACAGCCCTCACATCCAACAACAACAACAACAACAACTATATACAACAACACTCGTTAGAGACTCACTCTATTCAAGAACCAAGGCGTCACCTTTCTTCTCGAGAGGGTCGCTTGCCACCACCGACTCGGACTCCGCAACACACCACGGGAACCAACTTGCACCCGCTGTTGCAGCCAGTTGATGCGTCTCTTCTAATGAATATTGATTTTACTCTAATGGGGAGTGAAAGGCTCAGTGTGTTTGCACCTTGCTCTTTAGCATGTAATTCGGTGGCTGTGCTTGAACACCCACGAAATATGGACATAACCCAACAACTATTTCCACCGGCTGGACCAGAGCCGATTATAATAGCCCCGGGTGCCATCAGCAGCAGCAGTAACAGCAGCAGCAGCAACAGCAGCAGCAGCAACAGCAGCAGCAGCATCAGAACCTCTACCAAAGAATTCAAAAGAATACCCATCCCCAGAAACGCGAAACGGATCTTGAAGAATCTATTTGACATTGACTCACATCCATCTCGTGCACGAATTGGTGAAATTGCAACAGATTTAAATTTGGAGAGGAAGAAAGTACGGGTTTGGTTTGTACGTTTTTTTTTTTGTTTTTTGTTTTTTTTTTTTTGGAAGTTCCCCAAACTATAATAATAATAATTCAAAAATAATTGATGGTTAATCGCTTTTTTTCTTTTTCTTTTGCAGCAAAATCAGAGAACTCAATCAAAAAAGCTGAATAATTGCTGAAAGGAAAATCAAAACCAGCTTTTTACAAAAAAAATAGATGACGATAATTATGAAACTTCTGCTTTTGACAACAACTTTTGAGTTTGAGAAAACTGCCAGAAGTTTTAACTATTTACGGTGTTTTAGCAGGAAGAAATCAAACACAGCTCATTATTCAACAACAACAACAACACCAATCGAAAATATTTCTTGTTCAAAAAATCACCATAATCATTCAAATCCCAAACGCCTTCAAATAAAACTCCATCTCCACTTCAACACTGCGTTTAATATTCTCTCCCTTCTTCCATCCATGTCCTTCACCTTCAAAAAGCTTTTTGGGGGGAAAGTTTCTTTTAACAAAAAAAAAAAAAAAAAAAAAAAAAAAAAGATGGAAACAAAGAAAAAATATGCAACAACAAACCTCATATCCAACAACCCCATTCCGTTTCCTAATGGCTTCAACAATCTTTTCCGCCTGTTCCACTGGCACAACACGGTCCAAACTCCCTTGCAACACCAAAAGTGGGACGCGGATATTGTCGACAAAGTTTATGGGAGACCGCGTGCGATACAGTTCTTGAATTTCCGAGTCAGAGAGGTGGGTTGTGCCGAGAATGATATCCAGGTATTTGGACTTGTTCAAAAAAAAAAAAGGGGGGGAATAAATCGCGCCATTTTGGTTTTTTAAAAACAAAAGTCCTTTGCTATGCTATGCTTATTAGAATTATTAGAATTACCTCAAACTTGTGTGTCAATTCAGCCAAACTTTTCAAATCGCAAATTCCATAACTGCTCGCACCAGCGGCGAAAACATCCGGCCGGAAAGTGAGAGCCGCCAACGTGGTGAAGCCGCCTTTAAATTTGAAAACAAATGAAAAAAAAAAACCATCAAAAAAAAACACCAAAAAAAAAAGAGTCAAGAACCAAACCAGCTGATCCTCCCGCAATACAAAGTCTATTTCGATCCACCTTCCCAAGTTTCGCTAAATGCAACGCCCCATTACACACATCCGCAACATCCACAATTCCCCAGTTTCCATCCAATCGCTCGCGGTATTCGCGACCATACCCGCATGAGCCTCCATAATTGATATCAAACACTGCCCAGCCACGCGACGTCCAGTATTGTATTTTGGGTGAGACAATGTTGTCGCTTGCTGCAGTGGGGCCTCCGTGGCATAAAACTCGCAGTGGTGGTTTATCTGACGCGTTTGGGGGAGCGTGGTTTGGATTTTTAGGGGCATAGCTTTTTTGGAGTATTGGTATTGATAGGTTTTAGTCCAAACAAAAAGGTGTAAAACACACACACACACACACACACACACACACACACACACACACACACACACACACACACACACACACACACACATAAACACACACACACACACACACACACACACACACACACACACCCACATCAACACATAAACACACACACGAGAACTCACAAGTATCCAAAAGCCGTCAATCCATTTTCAGTTGGAAATTCAATAGACTCAGCAACCGAGATCCATTTCGCCGGATTAAGTCCCTTTAATCCATCTGTAGTACTCTTGATGAGCTTGAATTCAACAACTTGATCAAACGTCTCATTCAAAACGACTTGACTCAATCCGATTGGAGAAAGTGGAGTCCCAGAAACAATAAAAACGCGTTCATTGATTGTACAGAGAGATTCCACGATATGGCCTGTGGCAAGAGTTGTCATTGTTTGAGTGGTTGGGTCAATGACGGATATGGAGCCCGTTCCATCCTTATTGGAATGTCCAGCAATCACGTTTCCGTTGGGGAGAAAGTCGTACTTTTGCTGGCCGAGTTCCCAGTCGGGAAACGAAAAGTCGCCAATGTGAGGGGTTTTCAACAGTGGTTTTGTGACTTTGGAAATAATGTCATATTGGTAGAGGTTGTAGTAGCCGCTTTCGTCGCTTGCGAAAATGAGATGTCCTTTTTGGGTTGGAGACCACCGTGGTTGGGAAACACTGAATGGCCCCGAAGCGATCGTACGTGAAGATTCCAGCCGACCTGTTTCAATGTTGAATTCGGCAAGATGGAGAGAGGACTGGGTCCATGGCATTGCGGGAAGATTCCATTCGATCCAGGCCAGGTGGGATCCATCTGTTGAGAACCGTGGAGCCGTGTAAAAGTCCTTTCCGCTGGCAATGACAGTTGGCTCTGTTGGCTCCTCGCTGTTGAGACTGATGAGCACCAGCGAGTTCAGCACCGACGCGTCTTCTGCGTGCGACTCCTAGTTTTTGTTTGATGAGTCATCAGACGCAGACGCGGAAGAAGCGGCAGCGCACCTGGACGCACACGGCGCAGCGCAGCGTCGGATGCACCGCAAAGTCGGCGAAGCGGCGCGTCGCGAGTCCGCGCACTTTCGTTTTCGCTTTCTTGTTCGCCTTCGAGTCCGCAACAAACACGCCGCCGCCCGCCGCTGCGTCCGCGAACACCACGGCGCCGCCGAGCGCCGCAGCCGGCGCGCCGCCGTACTCGTGGACGCTGTCGAGTCGTTCGAGTCGTTGTTTTTCAGTTTCTTCGATTCGGCGTCCAAAGTCAAAACAACGACTTCAAAAACAAACAAACCTCGTCCGCAGACTGACGCCGCTAAACCCGGCCGCGTCTTCCGCGCCTTCGACAACAAGCGCCGCCCGCCCGCCGTCGTTCGGCCGCGTCTCCACGTGGTACAGCACTCCCTGCTGCTTGTCCGGCACAAGCATCTGCCGGCGCAGGCTTACTGAGTACGGACACAAATAAAACTGCGCTAAAACACTGTACCGAAATGCCGATTGCTGCTGCTGCAAACGAATCAGTCGTGATGGGCGACGTGAACCTTCCATACGGCTTTGAAGTGTCCATTTCTCTTTTAAATCTGTTTTTTAATCTGTTTTATTACTAATTCTTGTCTTAATCATCAACTGACGACCGTTGAAGTCTTGGTTTCAGTATAAATGTTTTGGCAAAAAGAATATACGCTGAATGCTGCACAAGACAAATAACAATAAAATCATAAATTAACGTTAAAAAAAAGTAACATTGAAACACCAAAAATGCCACCCTTGTCAAACCAACTTCGAAGTCTTCGTGCCGTCCGACAAACCACTTCTCTCCTCCTTGAGAACCCACAGCATCTAAACCATTTTGATTTATCTCTTGAGAAGCTGGATTCTGTGGTGGATGGCGTCCTTGCCCTCATCAAACGCGACTACAAATCCCCACAGGAAATTCCCTTCCATTCGAGATGGCGGCATTTCGATTCTGCAACTGAAAAGAGAATTCAAAAGCTGGTGCTGGATAAAGCTGAAGGAGTTGACCAAGTTGAAAAGGTTTTTTTTTTTTTGGAACACCCCCAGCAAACCCAAAACGTGTTTTAACTTCACTCCCTTTTTTTTTTTTTTGTGAATAGGTCCGCCGGGTTATTGATTTGTTTGTCGTTTCTGTGCTGTTGGATGCAGGTGCCGGTGCTCAATGGTCTTACAAATTCTCTGATGGAACTGTGTTGGGAAGGTAGTAGTAATTTCAAAGTGTCTCTCTCTTGCATCTGTCATTCAAAACAACAAAAAAAAAAACACCAAAAAAAAAAAAAAAAAACCATCAAAAGATCAGAAGGACTTGCTCTTGCCTCATTGGACTGGTTCCTCGCTGGTGGATTCTCTGCAACCCCAACTTCAACCCCCCAACGCGTCGATGCATCCTCTCTTCAACTCGTTTCTGTTGAAGCCCTCGAAAACGCTTTTCAAGTATCCGTTTCAAATCCTCTTGTTGGTGCTGCCGGTCGCTGTTCATTGCTCTCGCGACTGGGATCCGTTTTGTTGGATCCTATCAACGCTCGCTTCTTTTACAACAAGGAAAACAAGGATTATCGTCCAGGGAATATGGTGGACTACATCTTGGCCAAAGGCGTTGAAAAAAGTGATGGTAAGGTGGGAGTTTCAGTGACGGTTTTGTGGGAGGCTGTTATGGATGGATTGAGTGGCATTTGGCCAGCGACAAGAACTACGGTCGATGGGGTTTCTGTGGGAGATGTGTGGCCTTGCAAGGCGATGGAAGCAATCATGAAGGAAGGCTCAAAGGCAGCGGGACCTATTCCAAACTTGGCTAAAGATGATGGATTCTACTTTGTCGCGTTTCATGTATGTTTCTTGTTTTTTTTTTTTTTTTTTTTTTTTTTTTTTTTTTTTTTTGCTGTACCGTATTTTTTCTTGTGAGTTTCTCACGAGTCGTCATATTTTGTAGAAACTCAGTCAATGGCTTACATACTCCCTTATGGAACCACTTTCTCTTCTCAATTGCGCATTTGAGGAGATGGACATTATGACTGGATTGGCTGAGTACAGAAATGGAGGCCTTTTTGTTGGTATGTCCCACAACACCACAGGCTCCAACAAGAACCCGAGTCTGATTCTAAGTTCTATCAACATATCCTAGACATGGAAGTCATTACTCTGAAGCCCGAAACCAAAGCCCGTGGTGTCGCTGCTGCTGCTGCTGCTACCTCTGGTTCCACCGTGCCCAAGTTTGAAGTCTTTGACGATGCTGTTGTGGAATGGAGAGGATTAACTGTTGCGCTTCTTGATCTCGTTGGAGCTCGCGTTCAAAACAGGTTGGGCATGTCTGCTGCAGAACTTCCCTTGGTCAAGGTTCTTGAAGCCGGTGTGTATTAGAATTTTTCGTCAACTCTGAAAAAGTTTATTGAATTTGTCTCTTTAAAAAAAAAGGTACTTGGAAGCTGGGTCGTGAAGTTGCGGCAAAGTTGCGGCCAGATTCGAAAGGACCGCCAATTGATATTGTATCGGATGGAACCGTTTTTTGATTTTTTTTTTTTTTTGGAATATAGAAACAAGAAATCAAAACGTACACATATTTTTTTTTTAAATTACACAAATCAGTATAGATAACGATATTTTTTTCTGTGGCGCCCGCTTGCCAAACTAGTAGCTACTTGGAGGATTTTTCTCCTTCGCCCCCACTCCTATCCGAATCGCCACTGTTTGATCGATTGTAGCGCGTTTCATCAGAGTTGACAGAACTTGGCGAAGCAGTTCGTTCGCTAGAAGAACTACTGGCCACGTTATCCAACAGACATTTTCTAGGTACACGCCTCCTTACAGAGAAAAAAACTCCGGAATCACTTCTTTGCCTCTTTTCCCCCCCGTGTTCCTCCACATGCCGCAGCCACTTGGGGATATAATGTGCACCAAACCAATCAATATGACCGGATCTCTTCATTCCTCGCATCATCAACTCATCCAGGGTATCTTTACAGCCGCCACTTTTCTGGAGCCCAACAACACGATTCACTGCATCGCACACAAACTTGACAACAACTTTAGTCCCAAGCTTCCAGTGCGTGGTATACATACCCTCAATGATAAACACCAACACCTCCTGCACGGTCCTCCCTTGGAATGCAGCAAACCCTGGAGTAGCTTTCCGTCCTCCAAACGGTAAAGGCGCTTTGGCGTGAAAACAGGCTCCGGCCAGAGCGTATATGAGTCTTCCTGGGTTTGTGAGTTTGGTGGTTGCAAAGAGGGAGTATAAATTCTGGCATGTTGTGGTGACTCGATTGGTCAAATGTGGGCACTTTTCGTCAGTGTTGGACGACGCCGACGGAGACGCGGAAGCGGTGGCTGGTGATATCGCTGTGGAGACCTCGGCTGTGTCGGCTGTGAGGACAAAGCGTGGCTCGTGGGGATGTAGTATCAGTTTGACTCTGGCTGGTGGGATCATTTGTGGTTGTGGGGCGGTTTGCACGGTTCTAAATCGGGACTTTGGCTTTCTTCTTTGGGCTTCTTCTTGATGCCTTACGTTGTGGTCCAACGCTGCTTTGTTCTTGGGATAATAATTTTGTTGGGGGCGTTCATGGTGTTGAGAGACCCGATCCGTCTTCCACCAGCACTTGCAGATCAGACTTTTCGACCAATCAGATTCGCCCATCGCAAAAAAAAACGACGGAAAAATTGTCCCGAAAAATTGTGCAACGAGCAACTCCCCCTTCTTAAAGCCGGTTACTCCAAGTGGAGCCACATTTTTTTTTAACCACTCTTTTATTCTTTTTCATTTTTTGCGATCAATGAAAAAACTTTCAAAGACGACTACTCAACGGGAGCAAGCGACAAACTCCAAGCTCCAGCAAGCGAGCAAACGCATCAGAGAAGTCTGAAAAGAACTTGTCCTGGTTTGTGGCGTACTCGGCAACAATGACTCGGAATTGTGGATCCCAAATCAACGCCATATCCGTTGGGAGCATCATGAGTTCTTCGGAGTCGTCTGTGTACTGTTCAGGACCTGTCCAGTCGTCCCAATCACGCTTGTGCCCTGATTGATGAAGGGCAATATGAGTTTTGAAAAAAAAAATTCCACAACGTGTGGAGACCCGGAAATAAAAAGGGGAGGGGCCGCAAAACTCACATTTGAGATCAATCAAGACTTTGTAAAATTGGTTCGAGAATGTGTTTGGGTGATGTGTCCAAACACCGTCGTAACCCGATCTGGAATTGATCATTCAAGGAAAAAATCAAGTGAATATTTATGGCACGTTGGCCGCAGCGCACCTGTCTGTATGACACATTCCCAATGTATGAGCTCCAGAAAGTGCAACGATATCACGGTCATTGAATCCCATGCGGTAGAAAATATGTCTCAAGTGAGTCGCGTCCAAGGCTGCATCTGGGAGTCGACCGTTTGGAGGAATCATAGCCATCACTGGACATCCAGTAGCGGCATCAGATGTGGCGTCTGCACTGTTTGCAAGGGAAACATCAGTTCTTCCTGGAAACCACGGAACGCGTGGGCCACCAAGGGATTCGATAGAGACAACCCCAGCAAGAGTCCAGAGATCGGCATAGGAAATCAGGGGATGCTTTTGCTTGATTGGTTCCAAGAAGGATCTGTGTTGGGGTTGGTTGTTTTGACTCGCTGACGGCAAAAAATTCAAATTCTAAACAATAGTTTTTACCTTGCAACATCCAAACCAGCATTCGCTTCATCAGTTGATTCAGGTGCAAATCTCATTGTAGCGCCATTAGAGCCGCCAGAGTTGTCGTGTTTGGAATACGTTCCTGCAGCGTGCCAAGCAAGACGAATGAGAACCGGTCCAATGTTCCCATTGTCATATCCTGGGCGCTTTAAGATTGCGCGAATATCGTTTTCAACTTGTGGAAAATCGACGTGTTTTTGATTGATGAGGTCTGTCATTAATTATGTTTTTTTTGAGGTCTTTTTTTTGCAATTCATTCTTGACATTTGAGGCATTTTTGCCAGTAAACTGCCAAGCACCTGGAATCGTTTTGATAATGGGATTTCAAATTGTTTATCATTCAATTGCTTCTGTCGGTTTATTCGTAACGTGGACTCTTGTTGAATCACCTTGACGCCAAAAAAAAAAAAAAAAAAAAAAACGTGGGACTCACATATCGCAATCAAAGTCTTTCGTATTATCGTATAATTAAAAATGTCCAAGAAAGCAAATGATCAAGATCCGACGCTTCAAGTGCAGGAGGAAGTCCCTCCAGAATACTCTGCCCAACCATATCCACCTGCTCAAGAGACACAAGTGCCACCAACCAGTTCAAGTGGCGTTGGAGTTTCTTCGCATGCTTCCATTACTTCTCCAGGCTATTCCTACGAATATCAATTCCACTATGGGAAGAAGGGTGTATCATCAAAAGTTCACGTTGAATATCCACCCAATAGCGGTCCAAGCGTTCCATCCAATCAGGCGATTCGATTCAATAATCAGGTGCAGTACATGCTGGCAGGATTTTGATATTGCTGATAAGTTTTTATCGCCCAGCGGCGTACTACAGTTCCTGCTCAAACGTGCTTCTGCTGTTGCTGTGAATGTACCGACGAAGGGGCTTGAACCAGTCTGTAAAATGCTCTGAAATGATGTTGCAGAACAAGTGGTGCTCTTTCTTAATAATATATAAACTTTGAGTAATTCAAATGACTCCAAATGTAAACATCTCAACTGTCTGTTGCCAACTCCTTGCCGCAATCCCTCCAGTCGAAACATCTGACCAGGCGTCAGAAAAGACTGTTTCAAAGGCCTCTGACCTTCTCTTTGCCTTTCTCCACGCATACCTTCAAACGCTGGGTTTCAGGCTGAATCCACCCACCTCCTCACCAGATACCCCAACGTCGAATGTTCTCCCCGCAACCTGGAATAGCACTCCCGAAGCATATTCGTTGAAATATTCGCATGAGAGATCGTCGCTTTCGTTTGTTCTGAAGGGAGTCGTCCTTGCTGATAAATTGTTGGTTCATTGCGTGGCTGTGGAGGTAAAATTCAAAAAAAAAAAAAAAGAGGGAAAGATCAGCAAGACTTTAAAATCCCTCAAATTATCTTAGGATGGATCTATTTATTCTCATGAATATTCACTTCGATCCACGTTCAAAGACGCCACGACATTCCCTTGGAAAATTCCATCCGTACCATCTTGTGCATCTGTCGAGAGTGAGACTCCAGTGTTGACAGCAGATGAAAATCCATTTCTTCCTCTTTTTGTTGACGGCGTGAATGGGTTGGAGGGAGTTTTGTACCAGTTCAAAACGACGATTGTTGATAAGGTCGCGCCGAATCTCAATAAGGAAGGTTATGAAGCTAGTTCGTCATCAAGTTCGCGCAATAATACTGCTGGGGGGAGCAGCTCCCGGCGCGACCCGTTGAGAGATTATGGGAGAGAAGAGGATGGAGGGTACGCACCACCATATCCTGGTCGCGGATATCCAGGAAGGCCTATTCCTGGATATGGCACTGGGGATATCGACTTGGATCCTTTTGGTGCTGCTCCCGGATTGATTCCACCAAGGTTTCTAAGATAGTTTCTTCACAGTTTTGATGATTTCAGAGCTCACTCCTCTTTTTTTCACCAACTTCATTTACCTCAGAGGTGGATTCGGTGGTATGCATCCTGGTGGTGGAATGCATGTTGGACCAGACCATCCAATGTTTGGCGGTGGCGGAGGTGGTTTTGGACCTCCTGGTGGTCTTTATGGTGGACCTGGCGCAATTTTACCTCCTGGAGCGGTTCCTCCAAATGCCCGTTTCGATGTTTGTTTTCATTAACCATTTGATATTTTCATTATCCATTTGGATTGAAACATTCTTCTTTCTCCAGCCAATTGGACCGCTTGGTGGCCGACCTGGTATGTATCCAGGTGGAGGTAATAGAGGAGGGTTTGGAGGAGTTGGAAATCCGTTTGGAGATGGTGGCATGGGTGGAGGATTTCCTGGTGGTATAAGTGGTATTCCCGGTCGCGGCGGTTTTGGTGGACGGGGTGGAGGGCGAGGAGGTGGTGTTGGGGGATACAGGTGAATAATTCCTTCAGTTGTTATGTGGATTAAGTTTTTTTTTTTTTCGTTTGGGTTAGAATGGGACCAGATAATGACGAGATGCCACCACCTGGTTTTGGAGACGACATGTATTCGTGAAGAGTGCAGCAACAGGCGTTTTGAAATAAACTTTGACCTGTTTTAATCAAAATTCGAACCTTGGGCACGTGCATGGGGTGCTTCGCGATGGGGTGTTTCTTTTGGATATTTGCAAAAGAAAAAAAAATCAAATGAAGTTCACCATTGCCGCCCTGTCTGCCATTGCTGCCGTTGTCAGTGCTCAAAGAGATGGATGCACAACCACTGGAAACGCCTCCGTGTCCATCATTGCACCAGTCAAGGGACAGGTCCTGACCCCAGGAACCGAATACGTGCGTAGTCGAATTGAATGTGTATCTCATTAAGCTAAATGCCCTCCCGTAGACCATTACTTGGCAGGTTGTTAACGGAGATGCTGCCTACAATGCTCTCCCATTGACCCTTCTCATTGGTGTAAGTCTTCTCTTGTCTTAAGTGTGTAAATTGGGCCATAACAAGCAACGACAAAAAAACAGAACGCTGCCAACCCAAACAACATTGTTCCAGTCTCTGGTGGAACGTTCGCCACCAACGTTACAATTGGAGCTGGTCAAGCGAAAGTGACTGTCCCCCAGATCCCAGCTGGCTCTAACTACACTGTTGAAGCCAAGTACATCGACTCCACCAAGGCCAACTTGGTCTGCTTCAGCCCACAATTTACCATTGCTGCCAGTACCGCCCCAGCTACTACCGCCGCTCCAGTCACTACTGCCTCAAAGACATCGTCTGCTGGCCAGGCTGTTGCTGGCTTCTTTGCCGGAGTCGCCGCTTTATTGTTGTAATTGGATTTTGAGGAATAGGTGTGTACTATGGGGCACTATAGAATAAAGCTGTTCGTATGTTAGAATTCTAAGCTTTAAGCCACCTCAAAAATTGGGCGCTGATACGCGTCGCCTAGACATTGTTTTATGAGTCATATTGCAGAAAAAGCTTATAAACCTCATGGCATCAACGACTCAGCGTGAGCAAACTGCCACACGAACTATTCTTTCGATGAATGCACCACAGGAACAAACTAGTCCAGCCGCATCTACAGCGATCACTCATGCAGAGACTTCTGCATCATCTATTCCCACACAGGGAGTTCAAACCACCGCCAACAATACGCTGGAACGAATTGGCCGCTGGATTCTACGACAAGCGCAAGATCCTTATTCGTCGACTGAAGAAAGATACCAGAACGAAGATTCATCTTTGCCTGCAATTCCATCAAACAGAAAGTGGAAAAGGATCCACAATCTTCGCTTACGATACGACGCCAAGCCTTTCTTTTTCGACGAAATCCTTCCCGAAGCACTGGAAGGAAAGATTAGCAACTTTATTTTCACATCTCGTATCAAGGATGTGAATACGATTCTCTGCAAACAACATTCGATAAAAGACTGCACCAACTTATGGAGAAATGGGATCACTACTGTGTTAATTGTAGCAACAATCACAGTATGTGCGTTGTTCTTGCCGCCATCTTTCCCCGTGTATTTTGGCTGGTGCCTCATTGTTTTTACATTATGGAGCTTCATTCAAGTGTGGGTAACAATGGAGCCACGATATGAAAAGGATGTCCGAAAACTCTGTCAATCGTGGACTCAAGATGACATGCACCTCCATCTTGCTTATATATCTCATCGAGCGACGACAGTTCGGCCTGAAACTCTTTTGGATACAATCACGTCGATATTTAAGCCACAGATGACTGAATGGCTGATTTTAATTGATGAAAACGTGGCTATTTTGCCAGTTGACGGTTTCGGAAGACGTTGTGTAGATGGTGGTGGATGGACAGTGGCGACTGTGGATTCCACGGCAACAAGAGGGTTGCCTGCGTATATACCACCGTGGGATGCAACTCCGGCTCCACAGTATATTGCATCAAATGGAGGAACTGTTACGGAATCCTTTCTCTCCTGATGATCAAAGTCCAAAGTAAAGACAAGATGCTATGTGAAGAATTGAAGAAATGAAACATAAAAAAGCCAAGGTATTCTTAAGAAAGGTCCAAGCTTTCTGGATTTTGTGATTATTTGCAAAAAGTCGGGAAAATCATTTTTTATTTATTGAAATCAATCAAAATGGCACTCACCACGTCTTTTACTCCGATCCAACTTGCTCGGAGCCAGCAATCAAAATCTTATACAACATATCAAGTGCATGTACTCCATCTGCTGGCTTTTCTGGCTGTCTTGCGAGCGTTCAGTACCCAAATTGGTTTCATCAAGATGCCTGTACGGGCACTTTAAATTCCACCATATACAATACAGTTGGAGACAAATACCTTGGGTCTGGATTAAAGGTTCAATACCAAAATAGTGTTGCCAGAGACAGGATCTGCGAACTAGCTACTCCTGCCAACATCCAGTACCGTTTGGATACCTGTACTCCCAACTTTGAAAACAGGACAATCCAATTTTCAAACACTACCAATACCTTCAAGTACGAGCGTGCTTACTTACAAGACGGTTTGGTGACTGTGGACTTTTACGATGGTCCTTGCGACACCTCGCAAGTGGTTGGACAACTTGGGAACATCAAGTTTACACCGGTAGGATCCAAGTTCCAACAGATGCTTCCAATTCCAAGTAAGCCAGTCATACGACTGGTACGAAGAAGTGTACTACAAGGATGGAAACTGCCTTGCTTCAGGAACTCCCGCGGCTGTACACGTCGGCAAGTCCCTCAAGTGTGTTCCATCGACTCCCGACAAGTGCTCGAAAAGCAACCCATTCGTACGCTCCTGTGTATCGGAAACAGCTTCTAGTGAACCAAAAGCTGCCAAGCAGTCTCTTTTTGGAAATGCATCCCATGCGGAGCTGTGGAATGGCGATTGTGCCATGCCTGATACACTGAATTCGTTTTCTGTTGCAATCGATCAATGTACACTTGTCAGCAACGGTTCCATCAAGGCGCTTGTGGTTCTTAATGATTGGAAACCCGACTCGGAAAGATTGACTTTTGTGGACGTGCAGCATTTTTCAACATCGGATTGTTCTGTTGGTGCGACTTTGGTTCCCATTACCCGCTATCAAGTCGAAGAGAAAGGGCATGGCTATTCTCCCTGTTTTCGTGCATACAAAAATTACCCGCTTTGCCAAACTTTGCATACCCACCACCTGCAGACGGCTCTCTCAGCACCCCAACCATTGTTTTGATCGTCGTTGCCGCACTTTTTGGTGTTGTTGGGATTTCTGTGCTTTTGAGAAAGGGGTATTCGCAAGCTTTTAAAACGGATGACATGGAATTAAACAGAACCACTCCATAGTATTGAAGTAATAGTATCTTAACTATTTTTACATAAGTTGTATTTTTCCCATGAATTAAAAAAGGAAGTTCAAAAACGTATGTATTGGTCCAAGACTGACTGAGCCAACACTGCGGAATTACTGGCATGCAATATTAATGCCATATTATATGCTGCCTCTTTAATCGGCTAAACAAAAAAGGGGAATTCAGGATGATCAGATAGGTATAACAGGAAACCCTCACCACAAGTCCAGTTACATCCGCGACGTTCAAAACTTTTTCGTAATACTCAATAGCAAAATTATTAAGCCCCAATTGATGAAAAGCTCGACCTAGGTTGTACATGGACTCTGGATTGGATTCTCGGATCTCTTCATATTGATACAGAAAAGTAAACGCTTGTATGATACGCTGATGCCGATTGTCTATACGCCGCTGCATAGCCCAATGCAAGTAAGCTAATCCAACAGAAAGATTGATCAATGGATCCCGAGGACTAAGTTTGTAGGCCTCCAAATAAAATTCTTTTTGAAGCAAGTTAACAAATAAGAAAACGGAATTATTAAAACGCACTCAAAGCAGACGAGTATGAACGCGCTGAGAACAGGATATGGCCGTATAATAACAGAAGAATGGGATTTTTGTGAATTTCGGAATCTGGATCATTCGCCAAATGCGCTTCAAACTGTTTGAGTTGCCTGGCAAAGTGCTTTGCACAGATGTCAGACGCGAATACTGACGCCGCATCTTGTCCCCTGCAGGTACTTTAATAAGGTAATACTTTTTCTTATATTAAACTTGCCCATTCAAAACAGCACAAAAGAACCGGTAGATGTCGTTATCGTGAACCTTTTCCATGAAAAACGTTCTGGTAAGTTCGACAACGCGACCATAGTTTCCGCAGACCGTAGCCGCGGCTGATTGAGAATAATATTGAGTTCTTGACAGCAGGAAAATCAAAGTAACTTACCAAGCATGTATAATTTTAACTGTAGTCGCAGTGTTTCGTTATGATAGAAAATGTTGGCGTCATATGCGGTTTTTAAGGTGAGGTACGCATCTTCATCCCTTTTATCCATTGTAAGAGCCATGGCACACTAATTAAAACAATTCCGTTAAAAGTCTCTCGACGGATTTGTTTTTTCAAGAGTACCTTGACGAATATTTCAAACCACTGGCCAAACATTAGTCCTTGATACATGACTACTTCGAGATTTAGTGGATGGTTATCAAGAATCCAGGCGCTTAACTGCTGCGGTCTTCGTCTCCGTGATATCCTTTCGGTGCATACAATCGAGATCTTTCAGCTGGATAAAAGAGCCTCTCCTTTTGGAAACGAATGACCAATTTTCTTGCAAACCGAACAAAATCCGCTCGCTTCACAACTTCGCCTACTTTAGCCTCAAGAGATAACATTTTGTTAAACCATTCCTTGGTTTCCGAAATCGCGAGACGCTCCGCTGCCAGAAAGACTGCCCTATCTTCCTGGATACCACGATTTGATTTGCGTGGTTTCAAAAATCCTTGCACATTGCTTGCTTGCGTGCTTTCTGATTGCATTCCATTTCCATTTTCCTCCGAATATTCGTCGCTATCACTGCCATACGCGACCGATTCGTCCACTGTTCCCACGCTATCCTGAGACTGCTTTTGCGATTGCGTTTGCTGGGTTGGATTGTTTGACGCGCGTCGCCTATGGTTACGTGGCTTTCTCGCCGTTTCAAGAACGTCTTCTTTAGTCAATTCGTTCACTTGATTCACAATTTCTACTGCACGCGCGGGATCTCCAAGTGCCTCGTATATTTCAGCAAGCTGGAGCTGCCAGTCGTACTCTCTCGGATCAACCTCAATAGCTAGTCAAAAAGAACGGGCGGTAGTCAGTAAATAATTTGAGTCGTTTAGTCAAACCAACCTGATTTGTACAGCTCAACCGCATCCTCAAGACGTCCCAAATGTTGGAAGCAGTCAGCCATTTTCGCCCAAATAGAAGCAACGTTCATCTGATGTGTTTTTTAATTTAACTTTCCTTGACCATGAATAACTTGGAAGTGGCACCTTTTCGTTTTTGACAACATGTTCCAAAATTCCTACTGCCAGAGCAAACATTCGCTTCTTCATGTATGCATCGACCACTTCAACGAATAGATCTGAATAGTCATCCACTTCCAATTCAAGCAGCGCGTCAAAGTGTAACTTTGGAACGCGAAGAAGATAAAAAGAAAATGTTTAAGTGAAACCGAGCAGTAGGAAATTGACCAAACCTTTGCCGCATTGGGGTCATCCAGCCAAAGCTTACAGACACCAAGCTTGATTCGAATCTCGATGGGAACGTTTTCATAAATCGAATCGGCAATCCTGTAGCTTCCAACATAATGCTGTGGATTCAAAGAATCCCCTGATACTCCAGTCTCTAATCTTCCAACAACAATCTCAGCAGCATCTGCTCCCTTGTCATATTCTCCAACGTCAATGTAAAGCTCCAATAGATTCAAGAGCTCTTCATAACCCATTCTCCATCTCCGTTTCTGTGAATCGGGCGGCTGCTCTGATTCATCGAAATCTTCATCTTCTTCATAGAGAGGCAAAGGATCTTTAACATCCGCTTCAATTGCGCTTTCAAATAGACGGATAGCCTTGTGCGATTCACGAAGTTGAATATAAATACGCGCAAGTTCTTTTATGGACTTCATATCGAAGGGGGTTACTTGAAGGATGGCGGTGAAGCCGTGGATGGCTTTATAGAGCATGTTTTGGTCCATGTAGATGATTGAGCGCTCAAACCAGGACTCGGTATCAGTTGGGTCGGCACTTATCGCCTTTGAATAGCAATACAGTGTGTCGGTCAAGTTTCCGTTCGCGCTGGAGAGTGGAGAGGTTTGTCCTTCGATTAGAAACAAAAATAGCTAGATTCAGCGCTTACTTTGAAACTTCAGCCAATCTCTTCCATAATCCTGCATCTTTTGGATCCAAATGAGCGGCAATAAAGTTTGCCTGAAGAGCTTTGGCCGGATCTCCCAATTCATCGTGAACGACCGCCAAAAGCTTCCAAGCAGCCGCGTTTTTGTGGTCTGAGCGAATTACTTCGTGCAGTACCTTGAATGCTTGCAGATAGTCTTTGCTGGCGTATAGATGCGTTACTTGGCCCATCAACAAGTCGATATCTGTCGGCTTTTCCTTTTTCTGAGGGTATGTTAGCTGACGAGAAGCCCTTTCCGTGGTACCTACATCTTTACGACCGCGTTTTCCTTTCTTTTTCAGCTGGGAAGCAGGAACTCCATACATCTCCATTTCATCAAATCCGTACGGTCCTTCACTTCGACCGCCACTGGACAGACCGGCTTCTTCCCCTCCAGCAGCATCACCACCATCTTCATACTCGTTTTCTATAGGATCACGTGGCTCAAGAATCTGCTGGCGAGAAAGCTTGTCAATGTTGAGCGAGTTTGTAGCCTGGTCCATCAAGAGCCTGAGTAGAAAGCTCTGAATAAGCAAACAAAATACATGTTGAAGCAGAATGAATTTAAGTATTAAAAGTTAACTCTATGTCGGCTGGAATCCAATTGGGGTTTCTTTCCAAGTCAAATAGTTGGGGTTGTTCCATCATCTGGGCATCATCGTGGTCGAATGAGTCATCCAAGTTATTTGAGTACTCGTAAAACTGGAAGTCATCGAAGGAAGTGAGTTGTTCCGGTTGTGGTGCCGCGAGAAGGTCAAGAAACGACGGTGTTCGGCTGTCCATAATGTTCGTATAAAATATAAATGAATAATATTAGGCTCAGTGTCAGCCTTGCTCTCGGAACTCTCAAAAAGAAAAAATAAAAAAATTTCCATTTTCGAGCCCCAGCGAGAAGGCTGATCGACAATCTTCAAAACCCGCCAACTCCATTTTTTGTAGCGGAAGAACCAGCGGATGGATCTTCCTCAAATTCGGCACAGGTGTAGTTCAACTTATTTTATTAGTTTTGGCGGCCTTTTGGCCACGTGTTTCTGACAGTTTCCGTTTGAATAGTGGGGCCGCGTTTCAGACGTCTCCAGCGGACTCAAAACACGCTATATGCTCCTATGTCTCGTTTTTTTTTCAGTATATCCAATATATCAACATATTCTATTACCGTTCGACACGTTGATTTGACCTGGAAATCATTTTTTGTTCTGTCCGGAAACACATCAATGTCACTAGAACATGATCCCATCTTGGAAGTCTGCATCCTGCTAACCGCCAAGTACTACGAGAGTGCTCCTCGTGACTATCGAATTGCTTGCGTCAAGGCTGTGTTGAATGGGAAAGACTGCGTATTGATTCAAAGGACCGGCGGAGGCAAGACGTACACTTTTTACCTGTCTCTGCTGGCTCACATGCAAAGAATGGTGGATTCTGGTGATCGAAAATCGGTTTTGTTCATTATATCTCCACTCTTGGCAATCATGATTGACCAAATGGCAAATTTGGAGAAATCAGACATACCCCTTCGACCGGCAGCCTTTGGATCATTGGATATGAACAAGATTGGGAATTCTTCAACACTGGAATTGCTTGAGAGTGGAAATGTTGATGTTGTGTGGATGACTCCGGAATTTTTAACAAGTATTCTTGGAGGAAAGGACATGAAGATACTCAAAGTCATTCAAAAATTTGCGTTCGCGATTGCAGTAGACGAATGGCACGAAATGACCAACGCTGGAGATGTTTGGAGACAAGACTATTTGAATCTGGAGAACATTCGTGTTCATTTCAAGGATATTCCTTTCATTGCAGCTTCAGCAACGGTTCCAAAGTCAATGTACAACAAGATGTGCAATCGACTGAGATTGAGACCAGGATTTGTCGAAATTATTGGGTGTGTGGATCGGCCAAACTTGTTTTACGATGTCCAGGAGCGGAAGGAAATGCAAAAGGATCTTGGATTCATCAAAATAGCTCTCGAAACAAAAACTTTTGATCCAAGTGTATTTGTTCTGGTCCTCTTCTGCGATTCAAAGACCACACTGAACAAGATTTACACGTACCTTTCAGCTGGCATCTCCAATTACCCCCCCGTGCTCACTCACTTAACTGCCTTGTCTTCGGAATCCCACAAAAACGCAGTACTAGGCCTGATTCGAGAAAACCCTAATCAATTGAAGGTTATTTGCACCACTCAAATGCTGGGCCAGGGCTTGGACCATCCTTCAATTAGAACTGTTGTTCATTACAAGACTCCAGTATCATTTTGCAATGCTGCCCAGGAATTTGGGAGGGCTGGAAGGGATGGATTGCCCAGTCGTTGTCTCTTCTTCCACTCCCTCCAGGATTTATCAGACAAGAAAAGCGATTCTGTGGCGTTGAAGGAGAGTAAGGCCACCAACAGAGAGGTGTACTCTCTCTTTGCATCAACACCTTCAACTTCAAATCCAGTTTGCCGAAGGAAGGTTCTTTTGGGGTACTTTAAGGGGCTTGATCCGGTACCAAATGACCGGTGCTGTGATGCTTGTGAGTCTCGTAAACCAACTATAGCCCAGTCTGGCTTGATTCCATATGTTTCCAACACTCCATTGCTCAAACAAAAAAGGCACATTCGCTCACAATGTGGATTGACAGTTGAAGAATCTATCAAACTGTTTTCGGAGCTGTCAGAATGGCGGGAAAGCTGTTTGATTGGAGTACCATGGGAGTTGGGACTTTGCAGATTCCCACAGGAAGTCATCGATGATATTTGCAGAGATCTGAAGGGTGTGGTTCTTGACTCATTTGTTGATTGGATTGATAGTTTCGAAGGCAAATGGAAAATTGAAGCAAAAACGCTTGTTGTTGCATATTTGAAGGAGTTAAAGAAAATGCCGAATTGACCAAATAAAAAGTAACGCAATTATTATTTCGTTAAATCAAAAATTTCAACACCATCCTCGTCAAACACCCGTTCATCTAACTCCTCAATATCATCCTCATCCCCAGATCCACAAAAAAAGTTCTTCAGTTGCCGAGCAATATATCCATCCTTGACTAACTCCTTGTAACCAACTTCCAGCACAGGTTTAAAGGCATATTCACCCACTTTGAAGTCGCCTTGTACTCGATTCATCTGAGATTTGACATCAAACATCATGGTCTCCTTGTCTTTTTTTGTATCCACGTCGTGATGATATGCTCGTCTTCTTGGAATGTCCAAGTGGTCAAAAAGAGAGCTAGTCAAGCTACAGACATGAGATGCAGTCATAGAAATTGTTTGGGTATGATTCCAGTTGCGGTTACTTCCTGCTTTGGATTGAACTGACTTCATGGCAAGGACTTCATGCTCCATTCCCAAGTCATTGGGAAAAAAGGAGTTCACAAGTCCTTTTGAGTTTAAAAACGCGTTTTGTACGCATATTCCTCGTTCCCGAGGAGTCATCATTGATAAATCCCACAACTGACGCACAGTTCCCTGTGCGTATTTTTTGGAGTGTCTCTTGAGCAATGGCAAGAACAGCTTATGCATAATATTCACGCCTTCTCCGTCACCATAGCGAATGCAATCGTAGAAGACCAATGATTGAAGTCGCAAGCGTATAAATTGCAGCATGTAGTTGCGGAAAGGGTGGGTTTCCAAAGGAGAATACTCCGTAGCACGCTTTCCTTTGTTTACAATCGGCTTCAATTGATAGACTGCTCTGTTAACATGAAGCAGGAGAGTATTCACAATGTAGTCCAGCTTTTCTTGACTACCTGACTGCAGTTCCGACAGGTCATTGGCGTAATCCACTGTAATAGAGTCCGCAAGTGCAACAACATAGGCGCTAAGGGAGCCGTTTAGCACATCTTGCATCTCGTAGAATGTCGCTTTCTTGGCATTGATATTCTTGTTTTGAATTCGAGCAAACCAAGCAATAGTTCCTGGAAAGGATGGCTCCCAGCCCATGGCGGAGACTTGGGCTTTATCAACGGCCATTCCAAGATGAAAATCTCCATAGATGGGCATCAGGTGTTGCAGCTTCTCAACATCAGAGCTACCCCACTCATGTTTGCGCTCATTGATTGCAGAGCGAACAGATGTGACTGTCCCCAAATCTCCAAATAAAGGGACTTTTATACATTTGTTGTGCGGAATATTGAAGTCTTTAGTGTATTGCTCCCCAATCCGAATGGATCCATTGGTAGTCATTTCTTGTTCGTCCATAATGGGCAAAGGCAGGATACCAGTTGGTCTATGGGGGCGGTTAGGATGGTTGTGCCTTGAAGATAGGTCTTTGAACTCCGTGCATTCTTTGATGATGAGATTGTACAATTCATTAAAAGTCTGAGAATGATACCAGGCCAACTCGCAAGCGTCGGCAACAATATTGGATGGTGATGGCGGCTTAATTGGCACAGCGGGTTGTAGCATTGCTGGATCATGTGTGATAAGAATGAATCCACGCAGCGTTTGGGACATAAGCTGGTTTTGGTTTCCTTGAGTCTTTTGGTATGTCTTGTTGTATCGCTCCACATTGTCGTGGATCAAGAGAATACTATTTGAACGGAATGTTTTTGGAATCAGATCGAGAGCTTGCTGTTTCATGTCAACAAGCCGGTCAAGAATTGTATCATTTCCAACTGATACACCCATACTATTCATTAGTTTTACGAGATTCTGCGAAGCGCCATTAGAGTACAAGATCAAACCAATCTCCGACTGCAGAAGATTGTACTTCTGAGATGCAGAAAAAAGAATGATTCCAAGGATGAGAATAAGCTTTGGTTTTTCATGTCCAACAAGCATTCCGATGAGAGACGAGATAAAGGGCGCACTGGCCTCCCAAGATTCGAGAAGCACACTGACATTCAAGCGGTTAACAACGGTTGGAGCAGCAATATCAACCTTCAGGCATTCTTTGATTTCGATTTTCGAGAGAGCAGATGCATTATTCAAAAGAAAATCACGTTGCTTTGGAAGAGGCAAAGCGTTGAAGAGATTCTGCAACAGTTGCAGCTGGTCATCAATGGACAACATGGCCACTCGAGCCTCAATTTCCGGAAATTTGAAGCTTGCTTTTTGTGCAGCCGCCGATTTTACCGCTGCCATTGCTGCACGGAATTTTGCAGAATGCTCTGATTGTCCAGTTGCACGTAAATGAGTTGTGAAGGATGATCCTAAATTGGCATCCCGAGAATCGTTCAATCTCTCTTCCAAACTCATGGACGGGATTGGGCAACCCATTTGATGGGTCGAAAATGGATTTGATGTGTTTCTTGTTGGGCGTTGATTGGAAAGAGGAGTTTCCAGTCCAACTGATGCCTTTTTGCGGCTGTGGCTACGTTCAGGTGAAGTTTCGGACTCAGTACCGACGTCGCTTGGATCTTGAGTCAAAGGGTCGGCCTTGCCCCGAAACATCCCGCGGCTGTCGCGTATCATAAATGCAACTGTTGATTTCAGTTGAGTTGATGTGTTTCCGGACAGAACAAAAAATGATTTCCAGGTCAAATCAACGTGTCGAACGGTAATAGAATATGTTGATATATTGGATATACTGAAAAAAAAACGAGACATAGGAGCATATAGCGTGTTTTGAGTCCGCTGGAGACGTCTGAAACGCGGCCCCACTATTCAAACGGAAACTGTCAGAAACACGTGGCCAAAAGGCCGCCAAAACTAATAAAATAAGTTGAACTACACCTGTGCCGAATTTGAGGAAGATCCATCCGCTGGTTCTTCCGCTACAAAAAATGGAGTTGGCGGGTTTTGAAGATTGTCGATCAGCCTTCTCGCTGGGGCTCGAAAATGGAAATTTTTTTATTTTTTCTTTTTGAGAGTTCCGAGAGCAAGGCTGACACTGAGCCTAGAATAATATAGAAGAAAAAATGGAATTCTGTTTATTGTACTTTGACTTGGACCAAAAAAACTTATGGTGAGGAAGCAGGAGCTGTGGCAGGGGCAGGGGCCGCTGCAGAAACAGATGCAGCAGTGGTAACTGGAACAGGTGTTCCAACCGCAGAAGAAGCTTGAGCAGGTGTTTCAATAACTGCCTCAGGTTGTGGAACCGAAACTTTGGCTTCAGGAGCAGTAGCCGACGCCTCCAAAGTAGATGGTGCCGATGACAAGACCTCAGACGTTCCAGATAGAGCAGCTTCGGGAATTGTTGCAACTGGAGCATATAATGGAGTTTCAGTGGCAGTACTGCTGGTAACATCTGGGACTGGAGCATAAACTGGTGCTTCAGCGGCAGGGGCAACGGCGGCAGCGGCAACAACAACCGTGGCAGCGGCAGACGCCGTCGCAGTAGTTACAACAGTTGGATTCGTCTCGGTGGTGCTGGTAGCTTCAGTTGCGAGAACAGGCGCTGGAGGAAGGGCCGCTTCGGACTCCTGCTTCAAACGCGCATCAAGAGCTCTAGTTATGTGTGAAGTTAGAAATATATTCACGAAGCAACAATATACCCAACTTGTACAAGCCTTCAGCAACTGCCGGACGCTCCACAGTGCCCGACAGGATTTCTTGTGCGGAAATAAGACGTCCATAGTACTTTTCATTGATTTCTTTGCCTTCCATGACAGCAGAGCCGTCCAAAGAGGCACCAGCAAACAAGCCCTTGCTTTTCGAGTATGAAAAGATAGGAGACACGTTTGTGATACTGGTGGAAGCCTCGGCCGAACGCCCAATTGGACCCGCAGCAACTGATAGGGAGAAAGATGGTTTTACTAAGACGCAAGAGTTTTCCTCAAACTTACCAGAAAGAGAGCCACCAACTTTGATGTCACCACCTTGAGAGAACGCCTTGACAGATTCTGCGGTGTTCAAAATCATGACAAAGTCTGTGATATCCGCACCAATTTGAAATCCAACCCCCTAAAGGAAGCAGATACGTTGGTGGAGTTTGCACAAACAGATCAACTTACAAGTCCAGCGGTTTTAACAACACTTGGAGCTGACCAGGAGCCGTCAGGGAGACGGGCGATCACTACACCGGATCCATATCTACCACTGATTGAAATACCAGCTCGAACAACTTGAAGAATGGCCAGCCCCTTTGCATTGGCTGAATCCCATATAAGTTAGCATTCAATGTGATTGATAGAGTTCCTAGCTTAACTGATGACATGTCCTGGGATAGAATGGTCCAAGCCACCGTTTGCAGCATCAGCAACAGCCTGTGGGCCAATAAAGTCCGTGATGATCGTAGCCGCTCTTTGGCATTCACCAGAAAAGTCCTGGTTGAAGACTTGGCCAGTAGGTGTTGTTTCCTTCTGCTTGGCAACAGCCTAAGAGCCCAAAAAAGGAGTAATATGTTAGGATGTGAGTAAGGTGATCGCCACTTGAACCTCGTCAATTCTAGATCCAAACGACTTGGCAGCGCCGTCTACTTGAGTGGCAAGTTTGGACGCAGCTGAGTTGGCTTTTGCCGAGAGTTTGCTGAAAAAGGACATCGAGTTGGTTTTCACGCTTTTTTTCTTGTGCTCATCACAAGCCCAAGTCAACATATTGTTTAATACTAGCTAAATCATTTAAGTCGATCAATAAAGTCGATCAAGCACGACGCTGAGTGCGAATGCGAAAGGTTGTTGAGTTGATTATATCAGCGTTACACACAGGTTTTAATCTCTGAAAATCATCAGAATAATCTTTACACTTACGAGCAATTTTGGAAATGTTGAACACAATCAATATTCTGAAACATTAGTTATTTATTCCGGGTTTCACATACTCAACCACCCCCCAAATATTTTACTATATATTGTTTCGTTTTCCCCTTTGTGTTTCTTCACTTCTTGCTCTGATTCTTCTGTGTTGTGTTCCCTATCGCTCACACACACACCGTTCCTCAGGTATAATAAAACTACACTTCTTGCTCTGATTCTTCTGTGTTGTGTTCCCTATCGCTCACACACACACCGTTCCTCAGATTAAGACGTCTTCTGCCCACCAAAAGAGCAACCTTAAAACAACCGAACCCATGACGACGCTTACGCCTCTCACACGGGCAAACTCCCGCACCTTCTACGCCCAATGGAAATCCAATCTCATGGGGGAAGTCCATGCACACCAACCAAAAACAGGCTACTATGCCCTCTCCTTCAAGTACAGAACAAGCAATTCCAGTCCAGGAAAACCTGTCAAGGACAATACGGCCACTGACATTACGGACCTCAAGGACCATTTAATCCTTGGATACGAGGACCCAACCATTGACATGATCAAGGCTGGAGCTACCGCTACCTTTGCAGAAAAACAGGCACATCGTACTGCCATCCTCCAGAACAAGTCCACCGACTCAGCAATCTTGAAAATCCTTCGAGGCTCCATCGATGACCAGCTTACCAAATCCATTGTCAATGCTGGAAATGCAAATGAGGCATGGGACCAACTCAACACCATGCTCAATCGTGAAATGAATGACATTCACCCAGAACTACAAAAGAAATGGGAGGACATCAAGCAATACAACTGGGAGACTTACCAGGACTACTTGATCCGTGCCGAAGAACTTATCTTTGAAATGCGCACCAATGGGATGACCATTGAAGAACCTGAAATTTACAACAAAATTTCGGCTCGTTTCACTATGGAAAACCAAGAGCACGTCAGCAAATTCAAAACCAACGGAAACAACAACGCCACTCTCGGGGACATCAAGGGATACTTCAAGGACCTGTACAACCTGTACCGCAAAGCAGCCACTGAAAGAAACGAGATCACGACAGACGAAACCATCTACATCCTGATCACCAACTGGCCAAAGGAAGGCCGCCCAACCTCGCCAAAGAAGAAGGAAAAGGCCCACCTCACTGAACAAAAACCAACGGAAGGAAAGCCTGCAACCAAGCAAGATGGCGGAACACGTGAAATGCACCCGTGCGACAAGTGCCATGCAATTGACTGCTACTTTCTCAAGCGAGGCGACAAGATCTGCAACCAATGCGAAACCTGTAAGCTCTATGGTCACATGCTCCCATGCAACGATTTCAAGAAGGCAAAGTCGCAAGGAAGATTGGATAAGTGGAATGAAAAGCAAAACAACAATAAAGCCGAACCATCTACCAATTATTACTCTCCTCTCCAAAACCTCTCCAATGACGAAAGCGACGATGAAACTCTGCCCGAAATCCTCAAAGTGACAATTCCAGCCAAAAATGAAAAACCAACAAAAACAACAACACCAACGGAAACCAAAAATACAGACACACCACGTCCACCACCACCGCCACTGCCATCACCAAATGAAACAGCAGCACCAATCCAACGAAATACAACACCTCCACCACAACCGCAGCAAACATATGCGCAAGTTGCCTCTCCACAAAAGAAACCACCACAACAACAGCAAAACACCCATCAGAAAAAATCAGGATCAACGTCAACAAACCTGGAAACCCCGAGTGGTGAAGATGGAAGTTGTGCTCCACCTTCGAGTTGCCTGAGTGAAACCCCCACAGCGGTGAAGCCAACGAGGGCTGATTCACGCACAGACCAAATGGGGGTGGATCTCGACAACTCACATTATGTGAGTTGTCCCAATATTAACATAGAACCCGCGTGCTCTCACGTCACTATTTCAGAATCCAACTGGGAAACTCATCAGAACACAAACCAACCAACAACCACCGAATCAGCAAACATAGCTCGGAGCTCTATTCCACCATCAGCGATCACACTTCAAACCCATCACTTACGCTTCAATCACCTCAATATGGAAGCGGTTAAAGCCACAGAAAACATTGTTCGAGGAATGAAAATCTCCAACGTCAAACTGGACGGCACGTGCCCATGCAGAAAACCACACTGCAGTAGTTGCATCCTCGCAAAAATCAACCGCTACCCTTACAATGGTAACGATGGTCACCATAAATATGGAGTCGCGGAAGTATTCCAATGTGACGCGGTCTTCGCCAAAATTCCCGACGCATATGGAAACGTTGGATCACTGGGAATATCATGTCAAGCAACGACAATGCGATTTGTATTCAACTTTAAACACAAAGACCAACTCTATGAAGATGTTGAATACTTCATCAAATGGGTTGAACGTATCCATCCAGGAAAAACAAGAATCTGGAAATTGGACGCTGGAAGTGAAAACACGTCAGGAATGTTGGAAGAAATCTTCAAAAGACTCGGAATCCAACAGAAAATCAGCGGACAAGGACAACATCAAAACGTCTACCAAGTCGAACGATACAACTCAACTTTATTTGACAGAATACGTGCAGTCCACAAGGAAACTGGAGTAAATGACAGATACTGGGGCTGGACTGCGAATAACAATGCGTACACAGACAACCGCTCCAAAAACACAACATCTATTGACACAAACAAAACCGCATTCGAACAGTGGTATGGATACAAACTAACCATGTCAGCAACACCACCAACTCAGCCCCCTGCAATATTGACCAACGCAGAAGCCCTTGTGGCAGCTAATACTGTCGCCAACACCGCTGTGGCTGCCTCCACCCCCTCGAGAACCTCAATCACTGTTCGACCAAGCGTTGGAACTGAGAGAGTGTATGGAAGAATTGCCTTTGCTCCAACCACGACGAGCATCGATGTACCAGCTAGCCCTGTTGCCAATATTGCTGGTGGCCCAGCCATGGATTCCTCACGGTCTACGAACGTCAATGCAGCTGCCTCACCACTACCTTTAGCTTCGATAGAGTGCAAGCAATCAAACGGAACCTGCCAATTTGACGAATTCATTCCTATTCAACTGGAACTACGAATGGCAAACTCAGTCTACACAATGCGAATGCAGCAGCTTAACAAGATTTTGGAAGGCCGAAAGAGCCTTGATGACTACGCGCTTCTGTACTACGTTTTCTTGCTTATTTACACAGCGTTGGGAATCACGGTTCTGATGGTGCTGAAAGTTCCCGCCAATTCGCCTTGGAATATTGTTCTTTTTGCTTCACTACTTCCTATGGGTTATGCATGCCACTTTTTGGCGCGTCGGCCTCCTAGTTATATCAAGACAATGGGTAATTCCTCCTTCTTTGACTAATTCCAAGTCGAACTTCTAATTTGTCTTCAACAGAGAGTCTTTTGGTGGAATGGAATTCACAAGATGCGGAACAACGTATTCTCTATGTGCTCCAAAGAAGAGCTGTGCACGGAACAATGTTCAAAGTTTCCTTACAAGTGGATGTGTTTGATGAAGCGAATTTGACGGGAGGACATGCAGCCCTGAATTTGACAAGAGTGAGCACTGTTTCGCGGTTTGGGAGACCAAGCTTCGGACTGCCTTTGTATCAAAGTCCTGCGCCAAGTTATGCGCTGCAAAGCCCTGCTCCCAGCTACATGTCGTGAAGACATGATTTCTATGCGTTTAAAATAAACTGTTGTTCTCCACGGAGTTATACAGACGGGAAATAAGTGTAAGTTATAATGATTTGAATCCTGTTGACTTGAATCATGATTTGGATTTTGGTAAATGAGATTTGTGTAAACAAGAATGATACCAGCTCCACCACTTTCAACTTCACCAGACAACGTTGCAGATAATCCAACAGTGGCAAACGGCAGTCCAGTCCGGGAATCTGAGAATTATTCACCTGAAAGATCGTCTTTTGCCATTGACAATACGGCAAGAACGCCAAGAAGCAGCAGCGGCGGTGCCCATCCAAGAGTAGCATTTGCACCTACAGCACTCTCGACTTCTGATGAATCGAATAACAGAATTTCAGAAGGAGTTAGCGCAGCTCGAAGGACAGAGCCACGCGAGCCACTTGCATCCATTGAATGCCACAAAACCAACAACATTTACCAGTTCGTTGAAACGATCCCACCACAACTGGAACTCCGAATGGCGAATTCTGTTTTCACTGTTCGAATCCAACAATTGAACAAGGTTCTGTCAGCGAAGCGGCTAAGAAGCCTGAACGATTACTCAATCCTCTGGTACTTGTTGCTAATGGCGTATGTTGTGCTTGGTGTGACTATTTCATCCGCTCTCAAACTCCCTGATACATCGCCTTGGAATATTGTGATTGTTGCGGGGCTGGTTCCCTTTGGGGTCGTGTGCCATTACTGTTCCAGGCGACCGCCCAAATATATTAAGCAGTTGAAAATTATACTGGACGAATGGAATATCCAAGATTCCAGTCAGCGGGTGGTTTATGTTCTGCAATGGTCTGCTGTTCGCGGGACAATGTTCAAGGCTACCATGCAAGTTGACGTGTATGATGGAGTGGACTATTTAGCTATGGGAGATTTGAATTGGAGTAGAACTAGCACGGTTTCTCGATTTGGGAGACCGAGTTTTGGGTTGCCACGGTATCAAAGTCGGGCTCCAAGCTATGAAATAAACGCACCTCATTGAACTTTGCTGAAGGAAATGAATTTTTCATCAGGAATGATGTGTGAGGCTGGTCTTATTTAAAAAATACCGTATCAGTTCACGTCCTTTTAATTGAGCAATATAAATTGGCCATGTCAAGCGACGCTGTCACCCCACCCAGTCTTCCGCCTTCAACCAATGCAAACGAGACCCAAAGAGTTTCTTTTGCGGCTCGCAGAAGCGTTGGCTTAGAAAGACCATATGCTCGGGTCGGAACCCAATCAACAGCCATTATTGGCGGCCTTGCCCTCGCTGGATTCAACAATGCTTCCACAGCGATCGAAGAAGAACTTGAATATCGACGAAGGCGGATCGCCGTAATATATTGCATCCAGAAAGATGGCGTCTGCAAATTCAAAGAGGAGATGCCATCACGGTTACAAGCACGAATGGCAAACACAGTATTTCTCATGAGGATCAAGGAGGCGAATAAGAGCCTTCAGAAAAGGCGGAATCTTAATGAATATTCGGACCTGTGGAATATGCTTTTCGTTGTTTATGTGTTGGTGATTGTGACTGTGGTCATTGCTGTTCAGTTGCCAACGACATCAGTGTACAATATCGCGTTAATTGCGCCGCTAGTTCCATTGTGGTTTCTTTGTCGGTATTTGACTTCCAGGCGGCCAAAGGTGCGTTTTCATGGCATTTCCCAAAATACACTTAACGCCGAGTTGACAGCATGTTCGTGAACTCGAAGGGCTTTTGAAACAATGGAGCGATCATGATTCTGGACAATCAATTCGATATGAATTAAATCGTCAACCCAAACAAAACACTCTATTCGGGGTGGTTCTAAGCATTGATATCCTCGACGACTCTTTATCACTTGCCACTCAAACACTCCCTCGACCTTCTACAGCATCAAGATTCGGTAGACCAAGTATCGGAAACGGCTTACCGCGATACCATAGCCCAACTCCTAGTTATTCATCATAATGGCCTCTTTGATGTAATTCTTTGAATAAACACTTCCAGTCAATTTACAGCTTGAATGGTGTATACAAGCGAGAGAAATTAACACCAAAAAAGGCATTATATTGGCACATAAATGCCTACCACTGTAGACCAGGGTGCAGTACCGTCTTTGGTCCTTACTCCTCCAAATGATGGAATCAATGGGGAGAGGTCAACCTCGCTGGTAATTCCGAGTCATTGTGCCCCGCCACCAAGCGCAAGAAGCCCCGCCGTGACTCTCAATTCGGCTGATCATGAAGCTGTAACAAACCATCCAGTCTTTTACATCAACCCGGAAGAAGTGAAAGACGGATATCGAATAATTGCATCCATCAGATGTCCAACTTCGGAATATTCGCCAACCTTTCAAACCAATCTCCCATCAACCCTTACGGGTAGAATTGCAAGCTCTGTATATTCCATTCGTATTCAGGAGCTGAATGGTCTGTTGGGTGGAAGGCAGCAAATCAATGATTATGCACAGCTTTGGTACCTGCTGATAATCGGGTACTTTTGCGTTGCCATGGATCTTGCCGTGTATTTGCTGAAAGAATCGATGGTGCCAATATATATCGGATTGGCACTGTTCTTACCTGTTATCCCGATCGGCTTTTTGAGTTACTTTCTGGCGAAACAGAAACCATACGTGAGTATTTGCTCTTGGAACACACCACACTCCACGCGCACTCCAGCTAAATTAACACCAACTCTCGTTCTTTTTTTTTTTTTTTTCTTAAAGTTTGTGCGCAAGATTGAAAGACACGTACAAACTTGGAACGAAAAGGATGCTCCCTTGAAAATCAAGACCTGTGTAAGGATTCAAGCTTCTGGAATCGGGATTTTTGGAATCGAAATTGTGTTGGAAGTCTTTGAGGAAGTGAATATGGATCAACGGCTTTCATCTAGCGATACTGTTGGGCGACGGAGTATGATGATTCGATATGGTCGTCCCAGTTTGGGATTACCGACTTATAATAGCCCAGCACCGAGCTATAAAGATTGACGGATTAGTAACTTGGGGATTAGGGCGATTTAGTTTGTAGAATAAGGCCTCATAGATAGAAGGAGAGACGCGATATATCTTATGCAACAAAAGGAGAGACGCAAAAGAGATATGCGATCGAATTATAGACTTAAGTATTTAAAAAATAAAGTAAATAGAAAGTTGCAAGTAATTTTTTTAGTATTTAGAATCGAGTGAGGCTTTTCCTTGTAAACAGAAATCACTCATTTCCACAGTTTGCCCCCCAAATCAAATTCATGTCCGTGGAACCCAGTCGACCGTCTCAATCGCTGGTACCAGCTGCCTTAATAGCTGATGGAATTCATGCAGCTCGCTCTAGTTTAGGCATCGACCGTCCTTATACTGTGATTCCAATTGAGGACAGACCGCAACCTTCTGCACCTACTTCACAAATGGCCCCGAACCATCCACTATTCTATATCGATCCTGATGCCTTACAAGATGGCCACCGTATTTTAGCATCAATCCAATGCCCAACGCAATCATCGTCAACGTTTTCAGAAACAGTACCCCCCACCCTTGCCGGAAGGATTCCAAGCTCCGTATACTCCATCAGAATCCAAGAAATCAACAAGAAATTAAACGGCCGCATTGAGTTCAATGATTACTCGCAGCTTTGGTACCTCTTGGTTGTTGGATACTTGATTTTGGGCGTGGACTTGGCAATGTGGCTGACAACGTCTGGGAAACTTGCGCAAGGGCTTTCGGCTACAATCATGATTCCGATTATTCCGGTCGCGTTTTTGAGTCGGTATTTGGCGAAACGAACTCCAAAAGTAAGCTGTTCCTGCGAATTCTGTCGATTTGACACCCCCCTCCTCTATTACAGTATATTCGAGAAATAGAAAAGTGCTTGGAATCATGGAATAAGCAGGACGCGCCATTGAATATCAAGACTATTTTGAAACTGGATTCAGCTCCAACACACGTGTTTGGAATGATTCTCGTCATTCAGGTTTTGGAAGAAGTGAATATGGAAATGAGAATGCCTTCAAGCGATACGGTTGGGCGGAATAGTTTTATGATACGTGTGGGGAGGCCGAGTTTGGGACTGCCAGGGTATTCTTCTCCAACTCCTGGGTATCATTCATGAAAAGAAATTCTGTGGGCGTCTGTGTTTTTTTTTAAAGTGTTTCTATGAATTAAAAAAAAAAGTAAAAGGGCTCTTTTTTATAAGTGGGTTTATTTAAAGCCTTGTTTAAGCCCCTTCAATTGCAAATCGCGCCTGTTCATTACTAACCAATACAAGACGAACCTTCATCAAGACAAGAGTACTACAAACAAAAAACAAACTCGAATTCAAGAGTATTACAAGGAGATAATGTGTATAAACGTCACTGATGGTGGCGTTTTTCTTGCCACCAACAATCGACACGCCAACAAAAAAACCAAGCGCCAAGATGCAACCGAGGGAGGAGGTGACGACATGTCTGGCAACGATGGGGTAGTATTGGGCTCCTTTGGCGTCCGGTCCTTTCAATTCTGTGATTTCTGCTGTTCGGCGAAACACGTGTATGCTGCTGGCAACTGCAAAGTAGATGTCGAGCAATAAAACTATAGAACCAGATAGTATTGAAGCAGATCTTCATATTTTTTTTTTAAAAATGTTTAGAGTCCCGGTTTGTTTCTGAATGGAGAGATTCCACATACCGTGACCACATCAACCATGAATCCCCCGGAGATGGGATTAAAATCGCAACAACCGGAAGCAGACACGCAACTTGTCCTGTCCACATGAGCCAATGAAATGCAATATAAACGCGAGGAGAGCTTTCGAGTCTAAACACCACGTGTGCTCTTTCCCAAGAATACCCGATAAAGGCGATTTCCAGCGCTGCAAAGGATATATTCTTGGCCACGCCCGCTACTTGATTGTTTACAGTTGTGTAATACGCGCTTATTCCAAATTGAAGTGCCGCTAAAAGAACCAAGAGCATCAAGAGCAAATTCTTTTTGGTTGTGAGGATGATTGTCACGCGACCTCTCGGTGCAGTGAACGATAAAAATAAAAGTAGGCTAAGAAGCATTATAATTGATGCCGCTGCTAGAATACTATTGCGTTGCGCAGTTAGGAAGTTCTACTTCTGACGACAAACATACACTTCGAAATTCGAGACAAGACCAACGAGGCCCTCATCTTGGAATAAAAGATCTAATGTAGTGCCATTAGTTGCGGTCTGGGCGGGTGTTGGAGCTGCGTAAGCTGTGGTTGAGCTCATGACGACGACGTCTTTGTTTTGTTACAATGTACCCAAACTTCATTGTGCCTTGAAGATGCTAGTAGCACGGTTCAAAAACCTCTCCTTTCGTTCCGATAAAATTTGACATCAATATATTTATTTTGAAGCTGTATTCAGGATTGTTCGTCCTCTTGATGCATTGACTAATTTGACTTTCATTCTGTGAGAGAGTTTAGAAAATAATGAAAAATCTCCAAGGGAACGGATGAAGATGCACATACATTACTAGAGCAACTGCGGTCGAAAAAATTGCCAGATTTGTTAAAACGAGTAAAAAGTAATAGGAAGATACTTCGGAAGGATTCGTGATTGATTTGGATGATATGACAGATGCCCCCACGTAGAATCCCAATGCAAATACAAGAGAAGCGGAGGAGCAGAATCCAAACTTTGCTATAATTGGATAGTATTGCGTGGCTCGCGCATCTTCTCCTTTGAACTCAATGACCTCGGTCGTTTTCTTGAAGATGTGGCGAGTGTAAGAAACAGCAAAGAAAACGTCCAAGACAAAAATCCCAAGACCTCCAGTCGAGACTGCGATTTTGGCGTTAAAGTATGCCGTTTCATCCGATAATTGTGGCATTAGAAGAATAACTGGTGAAACCAAACACGCCAAAGTTGTTATCCACATGAGTATGTGCGCGATAAACATGACTTGATCAGAGCTTTCTTGTCGAAACACTATTTCGCTGCGACGCCAAGAATACCAAATGAACAGAATCTCGGTAAAACTGAAAAATATCGTTCGCATGATTCCAGTGATTCTGCTGCCGCCATCTGTTTCTAAAGAAGCCATCCCAAAATAGAGAGACATTGAAAGCAGAAGCGACAATAGTAGCGCATTTTTGGATCCATAGAGGGCTTTGATTCCATCTGGAGAGGTGTAGAGAATGAAGCCAGCGATGCCCAATAGAACCAAGGCAGTCCCGCCAGCGAGGAAGCTCTGGACTGTGGAGGCTAACTGTCCTTGAACAGTTCCCGCGTGATCTATCAATGCAGGCGGAGCTGCCAAAGTTGTCATTTAAAGTTCTATTGTTCGACCGACACAAAGGAAGCAAGTGAAGTCTCAACAATGGGAATGCCCAATGAGTATTCTCATTTTTTGGAATTGATTTACCTTTGAGGCATGGATGGATTTACTTTGAAAACAATCTCTGAAAAGACACAAGCTTGTCTCTTGCTGGCAGCCACCACTTTCTACCACCGCCCCAAGCAAGAAAGAAAAGAAAAGAAGCGATGCCCCACTCGTTCCGCTGCGTCCAGTGCGACCAGTTTGTCGATGCATCGTCGGCCTGCGCATTCCACCCGAAGAAAGGCGCCGAAAGCGGCCGCGAAAGAGACGCGCTGCTTGCGTGCGCCGGCGGCTGCGGCGGCGGCGGCTGTGAGTGTCGCTGCTGCGCGTGCGTGTGTGTGTGATACTAACGTGATCGCCGCTTACCAAACGCAGGCCTCAGCGGCAGCCACCGCGCGACGCACCACGCGGACTACGGCTACTCGTCCTTCTTTGCCGACGCGAACGAGCTGCTGGATGCGCACAAGGTGCGGTGTGCTCTTGAACGAAAAGCGGCAGTGAGTCACACCTAATAACTATTTGTAAGGCAGATCTTTACCACTGTCGCTGCAACAAACGCATTTGCAGTGTTTGGACTCACGGATCATCTGCACAAAACACATCCAAACCACTTGTTTCTTTATTTGACTCCAAATGGTCGATCACATCCTGCCCAGCGGGTTTTATTCTTTTCTGCGAACCATCTGGCCTTTGTATCTCTTAGAGCAAGCATGTCTATTATATACAGTGCTGGCTCGAGAGAGAATTCACTTAGAGCTGCCAATGTAACGTACTACACGATTTCAAGTGGGTTTGTGGGTTAATTTGTGTACCAACTCCTCACAGGTGCTAGATGAAAAAACGAAGGCATATGTGGATGCAGTTTGGATTGCAAACAATGTCGGTGGAATCATTGGATTACAGGTGATCATCACGTATCCCAAGTGCGCTTGTTTCTTCTCATTAACACCCTCCAAATTATTAGATTACCTGTCAAGCATCCGCGACCTCTGCTCCTGCCACCACAAATGTATACTTTACCCAGCAAGACAATTTATTCAAGTTGTTCAGCATCAATGTTCTCTCCACCTACGACTCTGCTCCCATCCCTGCTTCTCTGCAAAAGAAGCTCGCCCCTCATCGCAAATTAGGTCGTAATGAACCAGATGCTGAGAATCCAGAAATGCGATCAACCGCTCCTCGCGGAATCGATGATGCTGGATTCAATATTCAGGAGTGTGTTCAATGTGGAGCTGACTTTCTTGATGCCGAGAATTTTGCATACAGCTGTCGATTTCATCAATTGGATGATGGAAAATGCTGTTTGAAGGGTTCAGTAGCTTGTAAGTTTGTCGATACTCCGGTTTTGATTGTTTTTAACATTGAGCGAATTCAGGTTCTTCAAGCACCCACCGCCCCCACCATCACACAGACTACTCATATGCCGCGTACGACAGCTATTTGAAGAATTTCTTCAAATTTGATCACGAGGTGAGAAATCGGGTTGGGAAAGGATAGTGTATTAACGCCAAATTCATAGGTGTTCAGCAAAGTTGTTTCGAATGACGTTTCTTTTGATCCCCCAGTATCACTTTCCATCACAGCAGGCGTAACCTTGTCAACTCATAGCACAACTCCAGATCGATTCTTCTTGTACTTTGTCTCTGGACACGAGTTGAATCAACAGCAGCTGGTCTTGTTTACTCGCGATGACTTGATGGTTGATGCAAGCTCCATCGATCCTTTAATCAAGAGATTTGAAAATGGAGAGGGATTTGTGGAAGCTCTTTGGATTATTGAAGATGAAGAAATTATCGGAGTAGAGGTATGTCTCCCAAAGCACCCCACCGCTGGTCTTTTGTTGAACTTTGGGTTTCTTGTCAGATGCATGCAAAGTCAAGCACAATGCAAACTCCTGCAATAACTCGCGTCCTCTTTGAGTTCGAGTCTTGGAATTCCGCTACACCTTCCATTGCCACAATTGCTGTTTTATCGGAATCTCACTTTGGAGAACTCGCACCCCCACGCAATCACCAGAAACCGTATTACCCATCTTTGCCGCCAGCCAAATGTACTTTCTCAAGTCACGCGCCTGGGTCGATGCTCCTGAGGATCCCGCGTCCTCGCCCTTCACAAAAGTTCCAAGCCGTCAGTCCTGGTCATGCGTGTCCGTTAAAATTGACTTTTGTCAGCATTGATTGCTTCCGATCCAACAAATCGCTTGGCGGAGATCAGTTTTTGATTGTGGTGGACATTGTCAATAGTGGCTTGGATCCGGTCAAGATTGCTGAAGTCAACTGCTGGTGGAAGCCAAGAAGCAATGCTGGAAAGGGATGGGATGTAGCCAAGATTTCGGAAGATAGTGTGAGCAAAGGTGTGGAAGGATGGGGTGGCCAGCTTCCTGGAGGAAAATGGGCGACTTTGAAGTTGTTTGTTGATGTTGGGGCTGGTGGAGTTGCCAGATTGGATTCTCTGCTTTTCGATGGTATGCATTTTTATTTTATTTTTCCAGAATCGTTGTTGATAATGTTTTTTTTTCAAGTTGAGTTGATTTGTGTCGGAGGATCGACAGTCTCTCTCACCATGGAGCACACGGCTGACCAAATATACACGATTCCAGACCCCGAAACGCCGTCCCACGCATACATGATTCTTGAAAGCCCCACAACACACACAACAATCAACCTTGACATTTACCCAACCGAGACTCCTCGATCCATGTTCTCAGTTTCCCTGCTCGGCCGCATTTCACACATTTCTCTAAATCAATATCGATCAGCTGTTATCGCTGCCATCAGGAACCCAGCTTTAGACGGTGTAGTTGAAGTGTTGGATATCAAACGCGAGGAATACGGTTGCCATGTGTCCGTCAACGTCCTTGTGGACATTCCCAGTCGAAGAGTCTACGGAGTTCGTGTGAATATGTCTTGTGATAATGGAGCTGTTAAAGCTGTACGGTTTTTCCCTGTGGAGCCATATGGTGATGCTCTCGCATTGGATCCAGTGTATGTGAAGGAATGCACGGAAGCAAGAGGTGCTGTTGATGGTATTGAAGGATGGGAGGTTGTGGAAAGTGTTGTTTTCAGAGAGCAGCCTTTGGTGGACTTTGTTCCTCGTGTAGTGGTTGTCGCGGAGAGTGTTGCTGTAGCTAATAAGGCTCCGGTTAGTCGAGATGTTGAAGGCAGTAAGCAGCCAGAAGGCGTTTCAATCTCGCGAGAAGCAAAGGCGAGTGATCTTGAGACCAGTGTTGGAGAAATCGTGGCGCGGCAGATGGCTGATTTTCTGGCAAAGTTTACTCCTCCCGTGCCTTTTGTTCCTGTTGTAGCGCCTGCTGCAGCAGATGGAAAACTGGACTTGATTTTGTCAAAGCTATTTGATTTGGATTCGCGGATGGGTCGGTTGGAAACCCAACAAGGAGAGCAAACTCGTGCCGTAAAGGAACAATTGAATACCCTCACCTCGAAAGTGGAGGAGCTAGCAGCGACAACTGAATTGCAAGAGAAATCCATCCTTGAAGCTGTTCAAAACTCTTCGATTGCGTTTGACGCCAAGCCTTACGGAATTTCGGAAGTCGACGATATTGCCGCCCTCGAGGAACTAGCGCGACGATTGGAAAACGTTGGAATCAGCGCCGAAGAATTAACCAACTCTGTCAAGGAAGTAGGAGCTTTGAACGATCTCGCGGACCGCTTGGAGGCTGTTGCGTCATCCTCTAGTGAGATCAGTTTCCGTGGAGTCACAGCCACATCGTCGCAACCACACGACGATTCCAGGATGAACCAGCTTTTGGAAGAGTTAAATGCTCGCATGGAAAAGATGGAGCACCTCTCAACAATCAGCGATGTTGTTTCCGATGGATTGAAACAAATTGTTGCCAAGCAAAATGAATTGGATTCGGATGTTCGTTCAAGCCTCGCGAGAGCACCACCCAATACCCCAGATCCAAGACACAACCACGACGAAGACGTTGTCTCGAAATTGAATGACTTGGAAGCGAGAATTGAAGTGTTGCCGCAAGTCTGTCGTGAGATTGTGGATTCATCGCTTGATCGCCAAACTCACTCGTTGGTAGCAATGTTGGATGTACGTAGATCAACAGATGAGTTTGCATCTCGAGCTGAAAGTCCTTCTTATCCTCGTGATCAGCCGTCTCCTTCTCCGACAAACAGAAAGGCGGCGTACCGTGTGTCGATGCCGGCTGTTCCCAATATGGGAATCGCGTCTGGGTTGTCTAAGCTCAGTAAGATTGCTTATCGAAGAGCGTCTACGGAGCCCGAGGAATAAAGGGCGTTGTGTTTCTCTTGTTTATGCTTTTTTTTGAAACCTTTCTTCACACCTATCATTTTTTTTACTTCCAAAACTTCCAAATCAATTACACATGTTTTTTGTTATGCCCGAATAAATTAGAGAAAGTGATGTAGCAGAACATTCCATCATTTTACTTTTTTTCTCTTGGATTCTTTTGGGCTCGAAATTGAAGCAGTTTGACCTTCAACAATATCAATCCCAGCGTTGCAAAAAAGGAGGCCGTGTCAGTCAGCATAATCAGAATAGCATATTCAATGACTTTTCCTTGAGGGTTGCTCGAAACAACTGCGATCGCGCCCACAAGACAAAGACAGACAAACGTTGCCATTGATGAAAAAAGACCAAATCGAGCAATAAGCCTGTGTGGGGAAACAAGAAAAGAAAAGCCCGCATATTCTTCAGTGGTTGTGAAGCACTTTTTTTGACAAAGTTCCACACTGACCTGAAAATATGAACAACGTCTGCGCCATACCCTTTAATCTCCACTGTCTCCACCGTCCGTTGAAACGTATAAAGCAAATAGCTAACCATAAAATAAGTATCAAGCGCAAAGATTCCAACAGCCGAAACAAGAATGGATCCAAGATATACAATCTGGCTCCCGCCGGCATCAAACTGAACCATAATCGTAACCGGTGGAACGATCGTTGCCACTGTCGTAAGAATCACGATCCATCGAAAAACAGAAACAACAGATTGTGAAGATGTGACGCGAAACATGTCAACACTTCGCGTCCATGACACCCAAATAAAAAAGATTTCCCAAGAGGCGAGGAATATGGCTTCTATAATTGAGAGGATGGCGGATATCGGAAAGTAGATATAGCAGGCGTGTGACACGAGGTATCCTATTTGAGATACACTCAATCCAATCAAGAGACTGTTTTTGAGGGATAGGGCCGATCGGAGCGTTCCTTTTGGGGAATGGGTGTATATCAAGTAAACCAGGAGAACAAGATTGAGGAAGGATATTGCGGATAGAATACTGAGAGCTGCTGTGGTTATTTTCTGAAAAGTTTCGTCTTGGTGAAGGGCGTAGTCCATCTTATCTTTTTTGATTGATTTTTTTGACGATCCCGTAAAAAAGGCTCACAAAAAGGCGGAGGAACTACTTCAATACTGATTTTACACTCATAACTCATCACCCTGTAGAATAACTATCGTATTTTATTCTTGCAATGACGAATTCTGACATTATGGCGGGTTTGTGCAGATTTTGCTTGGCGAAATTGATTGAAAATTGCTTGAAAATGGAGGGGGCAACGGAAGACCCAATAGCAGCCGCCACAACAACAACTAGAGGCAAAGGAACCACTCTAGCGCCAGACGATAGGGTTGGCCAAAGTCAATCCTCGGAAAGTCAGGGGCCAACCGCTGGACAAATCAAACAGAGTCAGCAGCGAAAGCGGACTCTCGTGATTGCAGCCGCCGCAGTGGCCCTCCTGGCGGCAGGGTCCTTGATTGCCTACTTTACCCTAAAGAGCTCTTCTGTTTCCTCGGGGAGTTCGTCCCCAAAGGCCCAGAATCCCCCTGGTCAATCGACAGAGTTCCCCGCACCAGCCCTCACTTGGGGCGGGAACAATCAGAGGAACAAAGTGTACCCAAACGCAGGCATTTCAATGCTCGGATTCGGGCGAAGGGCAACCGTCGTCCTGCCGCTTTCCTTCAATATCAACGCCACCGACTCGGTTTGATGCTGCTTTTTTCGCTGCACCCCCTGGCTAACGCTTATCTATCAATCATATCCAGGTGTACTCACAACCCCTTGTATACTCAGTGAATGGAGTCGAGTACGCTTTGATTGCCACCACGGGGAACAACCTATACGTAGTGGATGGAGTCGAATGCCAAAGTCAAGACATTCAAAAATTTTGGCACCCCGCACGACATTCTCAATGACCCCGTCTTCCAGGCGGCGCAAAGACTCAAGGATGGGGATCGCTTCATTGGTGTTTGCGAGGACATTGTCGACTTTGTAGGGACTGTTGGAACACCTGTGATTGATGCAGCGACAAACACCGCCTACTTTCTTTTCAATCGCTGTGAAACCGGCACCAGATCAGTTCTCTCGTACAATGTGGTTTCATGCGGTGGACGCAGTCACTTTGGAGGAACGTCCCAAATTATCCGATTGTGTGAGTGTCTGAGGGCTTGACGACCAGTGTGACCCACCCTTAATGGGATTATTTTTTTACTCATACCCATCGCCTTTTCATTCTTGTTTATCCAGTATCGCTCCACAGTCTGAAAATAACCCCTTCTTGAAATTTGATCCGAATTTGACCTATCAACGGCCTGCACTTCTCTTGGATGATAATGGGAATTGTTTACGGAACTTTTGGAGGCCACTGTGATTTGGCACAAGGATGGTCTGGATGGTTAATTGGCGTTGACACCCGGAAAGCAATCATCACTACTGCATGGAGCGCTCAAGGGGGGTCAAACAGTTTCGCGAATGGTGGCGGTGCCATCTGGATGAGTGGAGCAGGTCCAGCCCTAGACGAAGCAGGCAATCTCTACTTGACAACTGGTACTGGGTTGAACCCAAGTCAACCCGAGTTTTATCCCACGGCGTCCATTACCAAGAAGAATATCCCATACCTATTGAATGAAGCGTTTGTCAAGTTTTCCTTGACCTCGACCGGAAAAGCGACTGCAACGGACTTTTTCATGCCCACGAACCTCCAGAAATATGACCAAGAGGATTGGGACTTTGGTTCAGGGGGGCCAGCTGATGCTTCCACCTGCCTTCAAGGGTCCACAGGGTCAGCGCTTGACAATCGCGATTGATAAGCCGGGTCGTATCTTGGTAATGGATCGTGATGATCTTGGTGGTTTCGAAAATGGTCCCACCAGTCAGAATCAAGAAGCGTACATAGCATGTTTGATTTGGGGCAGTACGTGAATGCAACACAGAATGTATATGTTGGGTACTTTAATACACCAACACTATGGACTGGGGATGGAGATGGTTATCTGTATGTAACCGTTAAAGCTAGTCAGATTTTTGCACTCAAGTAAGTCCAATCTGGTGAAGGAAAATTCTGCTCATTTTAACTGCTTCTCTGATGGATCTCTCGCTTTTTTCAGATGGGATCCAACAACATCATCCTTTTCGCTTGCCGGTCACTCTACTTTCACATTCTCTGTACGCCAACCGGGTGGCTTCAACACGATTCCTGGAATGCCAGTTGTAACATCCAATGGAAACACTCCAGGCTCAGCGGTTGTATGGGCAACAGATGTCTTCAAAGGATTATACGCCGTCAGTGCTGTACCAGATGCGAATGGGATTCTGCAGACATTGTATCACGACGATGCAGGACCCCGGCTTGATTTCTAGATTCAATATCCCTGGCTTTTCTCAGACTGGAAGCGGTTTGGTTTACGTTCCTACTAATAAAGGAACACTGCTTATTTATGGGAAGGTGTAGATTTTTTTTTTTTGGGTCGCGTGGCTGGGGTGTGGAGCTATGATATTTATTTGTCTGAAATATATCCTTATTGAATCAGAATATAACTTTTTTTTTGCTTATTACTCTTTCATCGTTTTTTTTTAAATTGCTTTGAGAGCTACCTTTTTTTGCTGCTGAGGCGGAACAGAATCAATTTCACCTTCATGGACAACAAAGATAAAACCGCCGTAAACAAAAATAAATCCACCAGTACAAGCAGCGAAGAATAAGCCTTCACTCCTTCATGATTAAGAATCGCCATTGTCAACAAAATCGAACAAACAAGCGCCGCTATCGTGGAAAGCGTTGTAACAACGCCGTGTCTTGAAATAATCCCAAACATTGTAACTGCGCGTGAATCCATTCCTTTGATTTCAACTGTATCCGCAGTTTTGCGGAACATAAAACTGTAATAAGCAAATGCAAAGATGCTGTCTGTCAACACAGTCAAGGCGCCTGAAATCGCGATTGTAATGTTGTAGAGTTTGTTGTTGTTTGCACTCAGCGAAATCACGGGTAACAGACACATTGCGCTTGCAAACATAATCACAACTTGGAAGAACCGGAATAGAAGTTTGGATACTGTTTCTCGAAGGATTTCTGATGTTCTGGACCAACTTGTTTGAATGTAAAAAAGCATGCTGAAGTTCGCGAAGGAAGACATTGTGATTATTATGGCTGGTGATTTGTCTGAAGGTGGGAGCCATAGATAAAGAGCATGGGCGCCTAGGTATCCACATTGGCAAATAATCAGACTAAGTAGAAGGCAGTTTTTGTAAGAAAACGCGTGGCGAAGTGAATCAGATGTTGCAAGGAGAAGTCCAAGAAACACGACGAGGCCTAGCGCCAAGAGGCCAGCGAATAAGCCAATAAAACCAACAGTAGTTTGCTGTAGAGCTGGGTTTTGAGTCAGATCGTTATCTAGACCCATTCCACTGATTTATATTGGGTTAGGATTATGTGGTGGGGTTCTTTGTAACAAAGGAAATAATGAAGAATGATAAACAATGGCAATCAACGCATTTCCCAAGCGAAGCAGAAAAAAAAAAGTGACTTTTGCAACATTTACGACTATATTATTCTTCACTTCTCATCCGATCGCGCCCGTTTCCTCGGCACAAGGGGCGTGAAATTAGGATTATTCACGTCTACTCCAGATTGATGATCTGCCCACTTTTGCAACTTTTCAAACGCCTCCTCTTCCTCGCCTTTTTCCATATTATCTTGTGCTAGTTCAAATTCACGCAACTCTGATTTCGCTGTATGCCAGTTTTTGAGCATGGACGCCATCTTTTTCGATTTGGCACTGATTGAGACGGTTTCCGGCCTTGTTATAATTTTCTTCTTGACTATTGCGTCGGTGAGGGGTGCTTTGTTTGACGCGTCAATTTGTTCTCCACCAACAAGAACTTCAACCGATGCTGGTGTTTGTTCTGCCGTTGATACGTTTTTCATTTCCTGGTCGTCAATTTTGAGGATTTTGAGCGGTTCTCCTTGTGGAAGCGGTGGTCCCGAGATGGGTTCTGCAGGCAACGGTGGAATCTCCGGCCATGACCAACTCACCACGCCCTAAAAAAAAAACAGTTCCATCAACTATTCCATCAAATAATTCGACCAATAAAAAAGCAAAAAGAAGAAACATAGAAATAATAAACCAAAAATACATAATAAAACAAACCGTTTCCAAACATTCAAAATAATGCGACTCTGTGGCTTCATCCCAGAAAATCGACCACCCTTGAGGGCTAAAGCACTGTTCAATCAAATCGACTTGGTCCTCAAAGTTTGGGAGAACGATTTGGTCAAAGAAGGTGTCTAGCAGTGCCCCGCGTTTCCAATCGGATACGCGCGTGTCGAATTCGATTCGTTTTTTCGAAATTATGGATATGTATTCGTTGGGTAGTTTGACTGCGGAAAAGGCGGGCAGTTGGTCAATGCGTGCAAGTATTCTGTCGAGACGGGCGTACAGGGGTGAGGATTTGGGCGGGGGAGTAAGTGGGATTGATGTGAATTTGGAGAGATCAGGGAGATTGAAAGGAAGAGGGAAAGATGAAGCTGGTTTTATTGGAGTGGGATCCGCGGGAATAGAGAGCGTTGGATGTTGTATACTTGGTAGAGATGGAGGAATGGGGGGTAGTTGCTCAGGTTCAGGATGAGTGTTGATGTCTGCCATAAAAGCAGCGAATTCATCATCTACCGCTGAATTGCTGTTTGATGAAGGAGTTTGTTTGATGACGGCAGTCTCATCTGAACAAAGAGTTTAGACGACCAAACACTTGACACCATACCCCCAACCACACAACCCCCCGTTGACTTCTTTTGACTTCAAGCACTTTCGCAGGATTGGAATTTTTTTTCGCAGGACATCAAGTTCCTAAACCTTCCCCAACTGCCAAAAAGAGAGCAGGGTGCTTGTTTTTGGATCGATCCGTATCACCTTCCGATTCGCTGTCACTGTATACGGCCAAACCTCCCAGGGCAGACTTGCTTTCATTGGACTTCTTTGCAGCAGCGACAGTCGTTCGATTGATTGGAAAAACGAGTGAGAGGCGTTGTTTTCGGTTCATGGACACTTCTTTCTAATACAAAAACAGTTCGCTCCTTATTCCATCTCTCTTGAACGAATATACAATGGAAACACACACACCTTGAAAAAGCAAAAGAGTAGCAAGGGCAACCGAAGCCGAAACCGAAAAACCAGAATGATTTGAGGAAGCACAGCCGCGGCGGCGGGTGGAACGTCGCGAGTGAGCAGGCGTTCGAGCGCGGGGCTTCTGGATTGAGCACACATCGGTAATGTAATTAACATGATAAGCGACTATCATATTATCACATCCTTTCAATTTATTCTATCTTCAGGGAGCCTCGTTGGCTTTTCGGTGTATCTTCCAATTCCAACTTGTTAAGCACGTAAAAATAAGGGTATAATTATACCATTTTGAATTCTACGCAATGAATTCCAAAAAAAAAAGCTCAAGTCGCATCAGGCATCCACACCACGAGTGCCCAATAAAGTCGCACTGGATTCCGCCAATTGAATTTCAGAGTTCACATCCCCAGTCGGTATACAATATTCCGGAGCTGGTGTTGCGTCCCAAGGCGGGATATAAGCAGGCAATGCCCTAGCATGAGTCGTGTCTACAGTAGCAGCGGTCCATCCACTTCCATCTTCTCGATGCGCACCAAACACTTGAACGGGAAATATGGGGACACTTTCATGTATTACCAGAAACCAATCTGTTTCGGCGGGGATAAATATAGATTTGATGGCATCAGAAACAGCGCTCGGTCGCGCAGCCATTGACCGACGAGATATATATGCCAAGTGAAGATGTACGTCGTCTTGAGTCCATGATTTGCAGAGTTCGCGTACGTCGCGCTCATACTTAAAAAATGAATGGTTTTCAATCGACGAATTTCAAGCTTCTTTTTTTTTGTTAGCACTCACCTTTGGTTCGATAGCAGCCCATGCTTGAACAAAAGACCACATCACAAATAATATCAACAAGACCCCGAAATAAATGGGAAAGCTGGGTTGGTTCATCACCGCCATCACAACAATAGTCACAGTAAGCATGAAAAGAGAAACTCCATTTCGCCAAATATGAGAAACGTCGCGTATTTCTCCTTGTTTTTGAAGAAGCTCGTTGACAGATTTAATGCGCTGTGTAAAGATAAAGTTTGATAGTTTCCCTTCGAGAACTTCTGGCATGATTTCGTCAAAATAGAAAGGAGGACTATCATATCTGTGTGGGTGGGTTTTTTTGTTGGTGTTCTACGGTCTTTTTGGTTTCAATGTAATGATTCCCTGTTTAACCTGATGTGCAGAGTGAATATCCTCTTCCACTTGCGGTGTGGTTCCGGAGTCAGTTCCATTGCATCAATCTCTGCAGCGCCAAAGAAACTTTCTTGAACTTGGGCAAAGTGCTGGCGGGCAAGCTCTGCTGCTTCAGTGTCCGTGTCGGGTGGGTTTGTCCGTTCTTGGAGGTGGTCAAGTGGCGGTTGGGGTGCTGATGAGGACACTGCAAAGTGCGCATTTCGATTCCTCGTTTCAGTCATTTGAGGGCGGTCGATGTTGGCGCTGGACTGTGCGGTGGGAGTTTCTGCTGACATGAATTACAATGTTGTTTTTTTGTGGAGTGAGTCACAAAACTGATCTGATCAGCTATAACAGTATCTATAAACTTTAATAATTATAATCAATTAATCACTGTTTTCAGTTTGAATTTCTTGACGATGATCCCGGAGAGCCACATTCGGGAGAACGCATAATCTGATTCAAGAACACTGAAATCATGCAACCCCCAAACCAAATTTGCCCTTGAGTCTCACGGACTTTTCGCATACAAGCGAGACATGGAAGCACGTCTATGCACTTCTTTAGCTTGCCAGAATTGCAACACACGCATTTTGGATCAAGCGAAACTGTAATATTCCTAATCATTCCGCAATAACAAAAAATCCCCGCATTTACTTCACACAATCCCTTTTCCTTTTACAACGACTGCAACTGCAGGTGTCTGCCTCACCACCACATTTCCTTCAGCTGCTGCATTCACCAACCGAATCTTCAACACCAACAGCGTACTAACAACGAAAATCTGAGACAAACTGAACAACACTTGAAACAAGTAAAAAGTATAAACGTCAAACTCAGTTCGCCACTTGCGTTGCAACCACGGATCCGCCAATAAAAAACCCAAGCATCATGATTCCACCCAAACTCGAAACAATAAGGTGTCTGCATATAATCGGGAAGAATTGTGTCGCTTTTGCGTTGGGGCCTTTCAGATCGATAATTTCATTGGTTCGTTTGAAAATGTAGCCTACACTTGTGAGGGCAAAGAAGATGTCCTTTTAGCATCAAAAAACGAAGTTAAGAAATACAAAGAAAACCGGCATTCAGTGGATTTTGTTTGAACGAAACCATAACCAAGACACAGAATCCTGAAACTGTTGATGAGATGGAAGTCAAATGCAAAGCAACACTAAAGTTGGTTGGGAAAGAAATCGTCAGAATCGGGAAGAGGCAAAACAGAATAGTCAATCTGAAAATCCATCGGAAAAAAGTTTGTGTTGAAGGAGAGCTTTGCGCACGAAATACATCTGAGCATCGAGTCCACGAAACCGAAATATAAAAGACTTCGGATAAAGACAGTGTCACCATTCTCGCGATTGCCGTACTGCGGCCGGGAATCGTTGTATATGCAGCACATGCTCCGAAATTGGCAGTTGATGAAAGAAGGAGACCAGATAGAAGTAGATTTTTGGATGCCAGTAAGTTGGAGAGTTTGGATGTGTACGCGACAAATAGGACAAAACCAATGAAAAAAAGAAAGCAGACGGTTGCCATGATTGCTTGGAAGTTGGCAACAATCGTAATAACTCCATCGTCCGAATGTAATAAATCAGTACCATTAGATGATGATGGCATTACTTGAAAGGTGGTGTCCCTGACAATTCAACAATTGAACAAAGGCCGAACCAGAAACAATGAGAAACTGTGACACATTTTCGTACTGGCTAATTAATAATTAAATATTATAAAGTAAAATCGCGTCACGTCCGACCACGAGTTAAATCCACCAATCGAACCTTCACTGGAAACCAGTGTGGAAACAATATGAAATCCACAAATATCGGTCATGACTTGCTAATAAATAAAATATATGAAGATGTAGTTGCATGGTCACTTCCAAAGTCAACACCACGCTCTGTTGGAATACCAAACATTGTGAGCGAAACGTGCAATAAGAAATAAAATCGCCATGCTAATTTTCTAGCTTTCATTTGAAGCTAAAATAACGCGTTTATTAGCAGATTTTACTTTCGCCCACCGGACTGTCGTGACAAGGTTAACCAATCGAATCTTCATTACCAAAAGAGTAGATATAACAAACAAAATAGAGCAGTTCGACAGCATTTGCATAAGATAATATGTGTAGGCATCGGTCAATGTCTCCATACGAGATAAAATGACAAGTCCACCAACATAGAACGCAAGCGTGCAAAATGAAGCGATAGAGGAGACTATAGTATGTCTTGCGACAACTGGGTAAAACTGCGTGCCCTTCGCGTGAGCGCCTTTCAATTCTGTGATTTCAGCTGTTCGAATGTATAAATATCGCACACAAGTGAAAACCAAAAAGGAATCCAAAGCGATGGCACCCATTGCCGACACAACACTGACTCTGCGTGTCCAGTATAGCGCCACAGCATATACTGGTACTGCTATAGACACAAAAATCGGGACAATTAAAGACACTATGGTAATCCCAAAAACGAAACGAAACCCTGTGTACACCAATCGTGAGGATTGAAGTCCGAAGAACATCAGAACATCGATCAAATGAATACCAGAGATATAAAATTTCTGCAATTGCCTGGGTGATTGCTCTGGCCACAGATGTTGCCCTCCCTGGATAAAGAGTGTGGGCAGCAGTGGCACCAAATGTTGCCGCAGTCGCGAGGAAAAGACATGAAAGGAGAAGGTTCTTGCGAGAAAACAAGATTTTAAAGTGATCGCTTGTGTACAAGATAAATACAGTGAATCCAACAAATAGCAGAAGGGAGAGAGCACTGAGAATTCCTTGAAAGTTTGCTACTAATCCCACAACACTTGGATCCGCTTGTAGGAGCACGTCAGTGATGTTCCCTGCTTGAAAAATTTAGTGGTATTTGAATGGCAGTCTCGCTTTCGTGACTGGTACCTCCAACAGTGGTTGTGAGATAGATGCTCATTGTGTTCTTTGAAACAATGTTGAAAATGAACGAACAATCACTCGGAGCCAATTAGTTATTATTATTGCATTATAAAGTATTTATAAATATTTGGTTTTAGAGCTGGTTTTAGAATTATGTCAGACAGTGAAGATGAGATTGATTTTGCGACATTGACTTCCCAAACACAGCAGAATCCCTTCAGTGCTCATACGCAAAGACTTGAATTCAGCCAAACTCAGTCCCCGGAAGCTGACGGACCGCCGCCTGAGTCCTTGCATACAAATCCTTTTATCCAAACAAGACCACCCACCACTGCAACCAGAACCCTCTTTGACCCTTCAAACCCAGCACATTCAAAGAAACTAAGCAAAAATCATCAGAAAAGCTCCTCGTCGCAACCGGCTGCGATTCTCTCGAGAAATCCGACAGCAAAACCAATCTCAATCCAACAACCCAGAGTTCAAAAAACGACATTGAACGCTTTCCAGCCTCAGAATACTTCAGATATTAATTCGCAAGACTATGAATCCCCCCGGCAAAAGCCTCGTGAGAAGGCGCCACCAAAACCATCCGATGACCAGATTGGAAGGTCTCTTGAGAAGCTGCTGGCTTTTTCTGACACCGATCTAAGTGACGAAACCAAGGCCAGAATACTGAAATGCGCAAAGGCATGTTATGACAATATTTGTGCTTTCGAGGAGTGGTTTTCAGCGACAGCTTCTTTGGATGAGACAGGAAACTGTATCTGACTTGGATGAACGAAGAAGGTATTAACTGTCCATTCATGCAACCTTCGTTATTTTTTAAGATTTATATGTTAGTTACGCTAAGCTATGCACAGCTTTGATTACGCTTGCTCCCACTGTGGCAGCGAAGTACGAGCTTGACAACCGGCTCTGGAAAGTATGTTTCTATCCATGCATTGAATCTATTCGTGCATACCTCCAAACTTCATCTGGCCCATCTGCTGTATCCGTTTTTGCAAAAGCTTCTTGGGCATCCTTAATTGGAGTGGCTGTTCAGACTTTTGCACAACTCCTAGCGTCTACACATAGGAATAGAATTTCTTCGTCTGATACAAAACAGAGTCCAAGTATGCCGTCGTATTCAAAATTTGTGGGCTGGATTGGCGATCTAGGACGTTATCGTGCAATTTTTGATGTGGATCCCTCCACATTGAATTTGACCATCCAATTAGATATTTTGAAGGGGTGGTATCGCGCTAAGCACGTGTATTCTGTTGCGTCTTTATTGGCTCCCAGTAATGGTTAGTGGTTTTTTTTTTCACTTCTGGGATTTTCTCACGTTTACACGTTTACTCTTTCAAGGTCAATATTATTATCACTTGGCAGTATTTGATTTGAACTTGTCTCAAACTCTCTCTTCCCTGTGCTATTTTATACGGGCTTTAAATGTGAAAGTACCCTACCCTAGTGCTCACGACTCCATTGTATCTCTCTGCTTGGGAAACCGCGCCATTTACAACGAATCTATTAAATCAACAGGAAGACAGAAGCATCGCGGCGGTTCGGGGGGAGGTGCTAAAACTAAACAGTCGCCACCGCAAGACTCGGAATCAGTTGAATCCATTCTTGTGCGTGCTTTCGAAATTCTATATACTAGAATCAATCTCGATAGACTTTCTTCCATCTTGGAGAAGTTGAACACCAGTCTCTCGAAATCGGACGACTCTGCTGCAAGCAATGGAGAGTTACCGACAGAGTTTTTTCAGTATTCGATACTCTTGCTGATTTCTCTTCTTTCTGCTCCTGATAAACTGGACGAGTCGGGCGCAGTTTCTCAGATTCGGTTGGGTTGTTTTCAAGTTTTCAAGGTTTTATGGAGGGCTATTGTATTGCGTCTTTCCTTGGACGAGTCTGTTTGCTCAATAACGTCCGTTGACGCTTTGGTGGCTTTTCGTTTGATAATATCCTGGCTTTGCTGTTCGAGTGCACTTGAATGCTTCTTAACTACTGAGAGTGTTGTTGCACTGGAGCTAGAATGGGGCCAGTTGGCAGCGTTGGCAAGAAATTACAAGGTTTCTTCTGGCCCTTTGGAAACTCCAGGCCGTGTCTTGTTTCCAGAGGATTGGTATTCAATTTGTACTTAAGTTGGTTTGTAAGTGCCGTCTGACTTCTCGTGTTTTGTCTGCAGGAGATATCGTGGCTTTGTACCGCTCAAAGATGTTTACCCACGAAAGCGGTTTGATGTTCACATTAAAGGGTCGGGAGGTTCGTTGCTGGATATGTGCCCGAGTCTGGAAAGTTTCAGTGCCCACCCTGAGAGAGTCGCGGCTGTTAAAAATGAAATATGGGCAGCATTAAATGTGAGATCGGTTTAATCAGTTATTTTTAACTTAAGTCTGCCGAAATAGAAATTGCCCTTCTTTGTTTATGATGAAGCAAAAGGGATCTTTGTGTTCAAAAAACCACGGCATAGTGAAACAAGAAGCGCGGAGCGGTCCCATTCGCCTTTGGATGAAAGTGATGATGAAAACGAGGCAAATTTTACCCCAGCGCCTGCCCTTGATGCGATTCTGCAGTTTAACGATCCTGAGGAGGAGCATGAAAATAACGGCTTCCAAGACTTGAAGGTACGCACAAAACGAACTTAAGCTGGGATTTTTGTACGAATTACTCAATTTTTGGGCAATAGGATCGGAAAACACAGCTCTCTGCCATTCAGCAACCACCAAACCCGTCTCCATCTTCCCTTCACATGAAATCAAAGTTATCATCGAAGCTTCCTTCGAAACTAAACATGGAAACAGCAACCTTACTCTTTGACACAAACTGCTACATCCGTTCTATTTCTACTGTTCTCAAAGTCATTACAGCCGGATGGCACGTTTTGCTGCCCTTAGTTGTGATTACAGAGCTTGATGGTTTGAAATATGGTGGCCATGATGATGCTAGGGGTGCCTTGGATGGAATTGAACCACTGATTCGAACGCGAGAAGAGAAACCATCCAATTTAAGTTTAATAACTTACAAAGGAAGCAAACTGCCTTATCTGATGATCCGTACAGAGGATTGGGCTGTCAGTGGCAATGAGGATAATGAAGTTGGAACTGGTGGCGGAGAAAATGTTCGAGGAATTGATGACGTGTTGTTGCAATGTGCAAGAGAGTGGGCAGAAAAGGAGGCGGGTGCATCCAAGAAGGGAATTGTGATTCTTGTCACTGGCGATGTTAACTTGAGATTAAAGGCGAGAGGTGCGGGTGTGTTTACTGGGTCTTTAGAAGATTTAAAGGGATGGATTGGAATTTCGGTTAGTAAATTAACCAAATAAATCAGCACACATCCAACTTTCTTGTAGTTTTTTGGTTTGGGATCTGGAGGACAAGTGTGTGCATGAGATAAAATCACAAGTCTATCACATTATTCACATTTTATTCACGAATGTATAATATATATAATATTATTGACTGAAGGTGACTCACACAATTTGTTCAGTGTATGGGAGATGCATCATAAATAAATTCCAAAAAGATATCAGTAGATAAGGGGATTTGCGGCAGTTTCTTGCCTCTAACGCTGTCCGGAACTTGTCCAACATCTCCGGGGGAAACCGGAAGAGCTCCATTAAAGCGCCAAAAGGTTATCGGAATCCACTTGCTCATGCTTCGAAAAGTCCGAGTTTTTCCGACCTTGCCAAAAAACAGAAAACAGGAAAAAATGAGAACAAGAAATTCTCACGAAAAACATGTCTTCCATCACCAAGGTAAGACTTTGCTGAACTACTTGACCACTGCTGACCGACCCCTAGATCTTTGCCCGTCAAATCTTTGACTCAAGAGGAAACCCAACCGTCGAAGTTGAGGTTACCACCGCCAACGGTATTAAACTGCTTTATTTCTTTATTTATGCTAAATGGGTGTTCAGGTATCTTCCGTGCTGCCGTTCCTTCTGGAGCCTCTACTGGTATCCACGAAGCTCTTGAACTCCGTGACGGTGACAAGACCAGATGGCTCGGAAAGGGTATGCTGTTATCGCATTATCTGACCAAACCATCAACTGATAAGAAAATCCAAAAACGTGTTTTAATTCACAGGAGTCTTGAAGGCTGTCGACAATGTCAACTCCAAGATTGCTCCAGCTCTTATCAAGGCCAACATTGATGTTACCAACCAAGGTTGAGGTTGACGAGTTCTTGATCAAGCTCGATGGAACCAAGAACAAGGGTACGTGTCTGTTTTCTAGCTGCTTCCATCGAATGCCTCTTACGGAGTTTGAGCAGAATCTCTCGGTGCCAACGCCCTTCTCGGAGTTTCCCTTGCTGTTGCCCGTGCTGGAGCTGCCGCTGCTGGAGTTCCACTTTATGCCCACTTGGCCAACCTCGCCGGAAACTGCTGGAAAGAAGTTTGTGCTTCCAGTTCCAGCCTTCAATGTTATCAACGGTGGTTCCCACGCTGGTAACAAGCTTGCCATGCAAGAATTCATGATCCTCCCAACTGGAGCTTCTTCTTTCTCTGAGGCCATGCAAATGGGTTCTGAAGTCTACCACGCCTTGAAGTCTGTCATCAAGAAGAAGTACGGCCAAGATGGTAAGTTGTGTTTCAATTTTTTCTTATCTCTTAGAAATTGTAAGTTATGCAAAGACTAAGTCCCCCGTTTTAATAGCTACCAACGTCGGTGACGAAGGTGGTTTCGCCCCAAACATCCAGGACAACCGTGAAGGTCTTGAACTCCTCGTTCAGGCCATCGCCCAAGCTGGATACACCGGAAAGATCGAAATCGGTATGGATGTTGCTGCCTCTGAATTCTATGTCAACGGAAAGTACGACTTGGACTTCAAGAACGCCAACTCTGACGTCTCCAAGCACCTCTCTGGAGAGGAGCTCGGTGCCTTGTACCAATCCTTCATCAAGGATTACCCAATTGTTTCCATCGAAGACCCCTTCGACCAAGATGACTGGGAATCTTACCACAAGCTCACCTCTGCTACCAGCATCCAAATTGTCGGAGATGACTTGACTGTCACCAACCCAATCCGTATCCAAACCGCTATCGAGAAGAAGGCCTGCAACGCTCTCCTCCTCAAGGTTAACCAAATCGGTACCGTCACTGAATCTATCCGTGCCGCCAAGTTGTCCCAAGGAGACGGTTGGGGTGTCATGGTCTCCCACCGTTCTGGTGAGACCGAAGACACCTTCATTGCTGACCTTGTCGTTGGTTTGAGAACCGGTCAAATCAAGACTGGTGCTCCATGCCGTTCTGAGCGTTTGGCCAAGTACAACCAGATCTTGAGAATTGAGGAGGAGCTTGGTGACAAGGCCATCTACGCGGGCAAGGCTTTCCGCAAGGCCCACGACCTTTAAAAGAATTCTTTTGCATAATAAAGAGGTTATAATCATTGGTTATTTTATTGACCTCTATTATTAATATTTTAGAAATCCAGACTTTAATATCACATGATTGCCGGAAGAGCCACGACGCTATCACTGCCAAAGGAAGGCAGCGGATCGACGCTAGTTGAAAGTGCGGTAGTCGACGAGTCTAAAGCAATGGAAGTTGTCGATCTAACTGATTCCGCGAGTGATCCGGATGATCCTCCGGATGGAGGACTGGACGCCTGGCTGACAGTTGTGGGATCTTTTGTAGCACATATGATATGCTATGGCCCGGAATATAGCTATGGTGTTTATGCGGCCTATTATCTCCAACGAAATCTGGGTTCGGCGTCTGCAATCAGTCTCGTTGGAGCCATTGGTGCTGGTTCAATCAACATCGCAGGAATACCGACAGCGTCTCTCATGGCAAAGTTTGGTTTCCAAAAAGTCGTCTTTGCCGGAGCAGTTTTCTATGGACTGGGTTATTTTCTTGCCAGTTTCTGTGGGAACTCGATTCCCCTTCTCTGTTTGACACAGGGCTTTATATATGGTGTTGGGTCCTCCTTTGCATATTATCCGGCAATATCTGCACCTGGACAGTGGTTTTCCAAGAAAAGAGGAATCGCGACAGGATTTGGGATGGCTGGGAGTGGGATGGGAGGTGTTTTGTATGCTTTCGCGACTCAACAGTTGTTGGACTCGGTCGGATTCGAGTGGACAATGAGGATCACGGCTCTGTTTTCTTTCGTGTGTTTGGCAGTGATTTCACCATTGGTGAAAGAGAGGCCAAATCGAGGAGACGGTATTGCACCATCGGCTACCACGTCATTTGACTTTTCGGCTTTCAAAGTGAAAACATTTCATCCTATTCTGGGATGCATTTTCTTCTTTTGTGTGAGTTATTATATTCCGAGTTACTTTTTGCCGGATTATGCTATCACACAACTTGGTGTCGATGCTACGAACGCATCCTATTTATTGACAGCTTATAATACGGCTTCAATTGTGGGAAGAATTGTTACTGGGATTGTTGGGGATTTAGTGTTGGGTCGTGTGAATACGCTGTGTTGCGTTATTGTTTTCCATGCATTGTCGACTGTCATTTGGGTGTACTCCACTAACTCTATGGTGGTTTTATACTCCTTTACTATCGTGAATGGGTTTATGACGGGTGGATTCTGGGTGCAATTTGCAGTTGCGGTTGCCGAAATGTTTGGGGCCGATAAAATGGCTGGGAATCTGGGCATCTTGTACACCACCAACGTGTTGGCATCCTTAGTTGGACCTACAATTGCTGGAGCCCTGAGAGACCATGTTAGTTATCTGTCAATGATTTGGTTTTGTGGAGCTATCACGGCTGTTTCGGCTGCTTTTGCGATTATCGCAAGAATCATGTTTGATAAGATGCTATGGAAGAGAATTTGAAATTAAATGTTCTTTATTATTTACTGTTTTCGGCATCGACTCCAAAACTCTTTCCCTTCTCCAACTTTTCCTTCAACTTCTTCTGGTATCTGTTCGCGCCTAAAGTAAATGCATGCGTCGACCCCAATTGTGTCTCATATGTACGACGGTACAAGTCAATAACCGGTAGCACGTCTTGAATCAAGTCGAGCTCTAAATGTATTGGAAGCTCACATTCGATTTCAGCATTCATATTCCTCATCAGGACTTCAGCCTTGTTGTCATGTCTCTTTCGGGACCGAGCCCATTTTTTTAACTTGAGAACCATTGTTAAAGTATCTTTATCCAGCTCTGCCTGTTAGAGGCGCTATTTTAGCCACTTGGTGGGGATTGGAATATAGTAGGCAAATCCACATTACCGCAAGAGAAGGGTCCATCCCAACTTGCTGCATATCGGAAGCCATTTTGACTACTTTTACAATAGAGTCCAAAGGGGCCGCAGCAGCATGAAGTGCTGCCGCAGGGCCTTCCTTCTCCTTCTTGATTCTCCGTTTTCTTTCCCCGAAAATACCGCCACCAGTGTTTGCTTTCTCCTCGTTTTGCCTCAATACTGCAAACGCTTGCAAATATTTCAATGCACTTTCAGATTTTCCTTCTTCATGGGAAAACCGTTGCGTCGGCTGCTGCTGCTGTTGTTGTTGTTGCTGTTGCGGGATAGATAATGCAATGCTTTTTGCATTTGGTGAAGGTGGGCAAACCGCTGCCGACTGACTTGCCACAGACGAGTGACTCGCATCCATCGACGTGTAGCTTCCGGAAACACTATGACTTGCTGCTGACGGATTTCCCGCGCTTGCAATAGCGAGCTGTAAAGGACTTGGGCTTTTCGGTATCACAATATCTGTTGCCCAGCTTCGTCGTCTTCCATCGTTTGCACCACCAGACGATGTGATAATGCTTGTTTTTGAAGCGGTTCCATTGTACATTCGGCTTTCAGGCTCGTTTGATAAGCTGACATTTGCTTTTCGGTGATGGTTACTGGAATTTCCCAATAGTGGGGATGGTGATTGGTTTTGGTGTGATTGAACAGAGATGCGTGGGGTTTGGGATGTGGGGCTGTTGTTGGGGATAGCAGCCTGGCCGGCAATATAAAATGTTTTCGATTGCCGCCGAGGGCGGATGATCGGGGGAGGAGGTCCCGTATTATTGTATGGTTGTGAAGATGCAGATTCGACAGTTCCTGGAAAACTTGCGTCACCACCAGATGCAGACGGTGGATCTAAAGTCATTGAAAATTCAAGTGCGGCTTCTATTGCTCTATTTTCTACGTGGTTGTTGCTGTTGTATGTATCTGAAGGTTGGTTGACACTGATGTTGATGCCAGTCAAGGTCTGGTCGGTGTAAGCCGCCACAGACGCGAGATTGCTTGAGCGCCGGCGATTTACTTGCTTCTTGAAGACTTCCGGCTCCTCTGTTGGTAGCTGTCCTGGCTCGTCTTGATATTCAAGAATAGGTTCAGTTACAACAGTTGCAGTTTGCTTGACAGATATGATGTCATTTTCTGAGTCTTGTTTTGTATCCGTTTCCTTTGCTTTCCCAACTACTCCTGTTGTCAGGAGAGAGTCAATTACAACCGAAACTCTTCGAATGAATCCCGCAGAGGCAATCTCTTCATCAGAGCGAGTGGCATCTAATGTATCGTTTGATTTAATATCTGGTCTCGTAGTTGGCAGAGCCGTGATAGTGTCTCTCGAATCTGTCTTTGCTGTTTTTTTGGCTTCCTCAATTCCAAAAAACTGTTCTATCGCGCGTCTGTTGGGTTTCTTCCCAGACGTTACTGGAATATCGTCTAGCGAGCTCTTCGAACTTTCTTTAGGTTCCACGGGTGGAATAACGATTTCGATGGTGGCTTCAGGGGTTGGGCGTTCTTTGTCTTTAGTTAATCCAAGGGCCACCCCGCCAGTCATATCTGGCGTAATACGTTCAATGTCATAGGACATGTTTACTTTTGATATTATCCCACTAAATTTTGCGACTGGATCCATGTTTGCGTGGCTGAATGATGATTTCGATTTGCGCGAATGTGAAGTACTCTGACGACCTACATTTCATCATTATTTTTATAAAAGCGAACTGTATTTCTCACCGTTCGCTGCCGGATCGTTGGCAAACAAATGAACAGGCACATCTCGAACACTGATATTTGCGATCGCTCTAGCTATTTCGTCTTCAGTGTAACATGAAGGTTGGCGCGTTGGCAAGTACACAAAGGCCGATGTATTTCGTGATTGAGCTGGCTTGACGTTCAGATTTGAGTAAGAAGCAGCACTGATTGGGGCAGTATTGCTGATCGAAGCCATGTCGGAAAATTGTGTTTGTCAGTAAGGAATTTTTACTTGTTTACTTGGCCAACAATGAAACACCATCCATTTCCTTTGGAATCGATAATCCCATAACATCCAAAACAGTTGGCGCCACATCAGCCAATACTCCAACCTTGTTCAAGAACTTGAACTTCTCATCAGCTCCACTCATAACAAATGGAACAGGGTTGCAGGTGTGAGCAGTGTGTGGAGTTCCGTCCGCTGCAATCATCTTTTCCGCGTTTCCGTGGTCGGCAGTTACAAACAGAATGTATCCCATGCTCTTGACAGGCTTTGGAAATAATTCCAATCGCTTTGTCAGTTGCTTCCACACCCTTAATGGCGGCGTTGTAAATTCCAGTGTGTCCAACCATGTCAGGTGGTGCAAAGTTGCACATTACAAAGGGGAACTTGTTTGTGCTGATTCTTTCGGCAACCTTTTCACCCACTTGAATGGCGGACATTTCAGGTTGAAGGTCATAGGTGGCGACTTTTGGACTTGGGACAAGCTCGCGCTCTTCCAAAAAGTATTGCGCTTCGGACCCTCCGTTGAAGAAGAAGGTAACGTGGGCGTACTTTTCAGTTTCGGCTGTGGCAATCGAAACAGAGTAAGAGAGTTAAGTTGGATGAAAAAAACAATTCGGTTAAGATAATCACCAATATGGCATTGTGGGACAGAAAGCTTTCCAAGGTGTTCAGCCAACACGTTGTCCATCTTTTGTGGTGGGAAAATGTTTGCAAATGGGAAATCTGCCTTGTATTGAGTCATTGTTGTGATGCTCAAGTCCTTGGGGGACTTTTCAGCCTCAAATGGCATTGGGCTGATTCCCAAAGCACTGCTCAATTCTCTCATACGGTCAGATCTGTAGTTGAAGAAGACAACAGTGTCTCCGTCCTGGATGGTACCCTTTCCACCGTCCAATACAATAGGCTTCAAGAATTCATCAGTTTCATCCCGGGCGTAACATGCCTTGACAGCTTCAATAAACGAGTCAAAGGTGGTGGCCTTGGTCTCAGCTGTTCCAAGCGTCAAGGCGTCATAGGCCAGCTTTACACGCTCCCAACGCTTGTCACGGTCCATGGCATAGTAACGACCAACAATCGTTGCAAGAGTACCGTAGCTTAAAAAAAGTCCACAGGAGATGAGATAGAGCCAAATAAAATGGAAAGAACAAAACACACACCTCAATTCATCAACCTTTTCCTTCAGCAATTCTAAGTATTTAACAGCAGAACGAGGAGAAGTGTCTCTTCCGTCACCGAAAAAGTGAATGTAAGTTTCTGGAACACCAGCCGCCTTAGCCGCTTCCAGGATCGCATGCAGGTGTTTTTGGTGGGAGTGGACACCTCCGTCGGAAACAAGTCCGGCCAAGTGGAGACGGCCAGTTCCAGAGGCAGATGCGGCGCGGGCAAGCGCTGCAGCCAAGTGTGGTTGGGTAGCAAGAGTCTTGTTCTTGAGAGACAGATCGATACGGACAATGTCCTGGTAGACGACACGTCCGGCTCCGATGTTGAGGTGTCCAACCTGATGGGGTGTGTTAAACCGATGAAAGGCAGAAAAACATGTGTTGCACAGATAAGGACTTTGACAGTAACGAACCTCAGAGTTACCCATCAATCCTTCGGGAAGACCGACAGCAAGACCATGGGCTTCCAAAGTGGTGTACCCAGTGGTGGATTTGGCAAAGGCATCCATGACTGGAGTCTCGGCGTGAAGGACAGCATCTCCGTTAGACTCGGAGGCTGGAGCAACACCCCATCCATCAATCACGATCAAGCAGACTTTGTTCTAGATGCGATGTGCAAAAAGTGTCAGGCAGGAGGCTGTTGTGGGAGGACCCTTATCAGTGAGTCGTTTTTTACCTGTGCGATTTCTGTCATCTTTTGCATATCAGCCTTCTTCAAACTCCACATCTTCTTCATCTTTACACAAACAAACACGTGTTTTCAACCGTGATTTTGCAACAGATTTTATATCGATAAGAAATCGCGTTAATGGAAGCCGATCATTTTTGGAAATCTGTTGGTACTCAAAGAGTACAAATAAAGGATCAAGAAGCTTTGTTTTAAAGATAATAAGACTAACTAAGCGAAAACAAAAGCGGAAAGAAGAGAGAAAAAAGGCAAACAAAATCTAGAACCAGGGACATCAAGTTCGAAAAACAGGTCTATGAAGATGATGAAGTAGAAGTCAGTCGCTCCGCTGGAGCAGGGACAACGCGGTCGTTTGGCAAATCGTGTTCACTAGATGAAAGTCTGTTTCGGACCAGCGTGTTCAATTTGGAGATTCGTGACTTGATTCCCATGTCAGGAATAACAGGCATAGCTTGAGATACCCTGTTGTTGACGCTCGAAGGTGTTGCTGTTGGACGGGCGTTGTTAATGGCTTCCTTTTCATGCTCCTTCAAATCATCAATGACAGTCATCAAGCTTTTGGTTTGTCTCTGCAGTGACACTGTGACAGTGTCGATATACATCTGTGGCAGGACAGTGAACTTGTTCTCCAAGTCATTCAACTTAGCAAGCACATCGGCATCCTGAGTCGACGATTGGACAGTGGCAAGGGATGCGCGCACTTCTTGGTCAAGTTCACTCTGCTTCGCAGCAATCTGCTCAAGTCCCTTTGATACGATTTCAGGAATGAGAGTGGTAGAGATTCTTTCCACTGAAGCCATGCGTTCGTTCATTAATTTGATGGCTTCAGAGATCCTGTCGATAGATTCCTCATTTGAAGATGGGGTAGGGGAGACCGGCGCCTGGTTTTGCAGTTGCTCTTGCTGCTGTTGGAACGAGTCCAGGGCCCAAGTCATGTTATCAACAGCTAGTGGAGTTCAATGGTGCATATTGTTAATTAGGGGATATACATTGGGTGTGTTGTTGGATCAAGGGCCAATTTGGAGAAAGACTCACCATCTGCCAACACATTCTCGGTCTTTTGGCCAAGAGTCACAAGAGTTTCAACGGATGCAGAAAGCCCAAGAAGTTGTTCTTGCATCATCGTGGCCGTTGCTTGCTGCATGCCATCGTGGTAGTTGTCTTTTGGCTTTGGGGCAGTGGCAGCAGCTTGTAGCTTCGCCTCCACAGCGCCCAGCCGACCATCCAATAGATCGAGCTTGTTCATAATATGTTCGAGCTGCGGTTGGAGGACCTGACCGAGGACCTTGGCCAGACTTGCCTCCAGCATCGTTGCGAGGGTTCCCTGCGATGTGTTGGATTCCTTTGAATCTACTGTGGCAGCAGCGGTAGCACTGTCTGCAACAACTGCAGTCTCTTCGTCAGTTTCCACTTCGTTCTGGACTTTGGCAGCAAAGGTCGTGTTGGCAGCCTCCAAATCGCTCATGTTTTTGATTAAAAAGTGTTTGTTTATTGTGATAAATCTGGTAACGAAAAATAAAACTGGGACATGCAGCATTCTTTGTATTCTTTACTGATATTATTATTCTCACAATAATGGAGACCCACGCGTGCAAAAAAAAAACGCTATGAATAATGGCCTTCATTGTCTTCGGAAAAAGGATGCCATCAGCTCACAACGACTTCAACCACGAAATTGAAGCCAGAGAGTCTCGTTCCAAAGGTCTCGATCAAGTCTTGTACAACAACTTGGAACTAAGGGCGTCAGCGACAACGTACTTGATACTGCTTTGCTTTATTTCAATCATTACAATTATTGGACTCCTCCTATTTCTTGCTCAAAGTTCAGCAGATGGTGCTCCACTGTTCACAACCAAGAATAATCTTCTATTGTTATCGCTTTTGGCTCAGTGCACGTATGTCATCACGCAAACAGTACACGTTCGAAACGCCAAATCAGACGCACTTGAAATCGCAATGAGTTTCTCTCTCACATTTGCGCATGTTTTGTACACGTGGTATCAATGGCTTCGTAGCTATGATGTTTTCTACACAGTCTCCTCAGCACGAGCGTTATTCACTATCCAACTGGTGATTGTGGCCAAAACAGTATTTTCTTTTGTACCTACAATCATTGAAGTCATGCCATGGGATACAGAAACTACTGATAAATATTATTATCCACTTCGGGGACTGGCGTATTCGCTTACAATGACAATCGATGCCTTTTTCACTTACACGTTTATTCAGTATGTTTTTTCTAAAACTGTGGAGATTGTGGAGCTTGAAGGGAAAGGAACGGTCAGATAAAGATGTCCTACCGTTATTCCGAGTCGTTGCGAGAGGTGGGTTGATTGCATCGGCTTTATTTTTGTTGGGACTTCTTATATATTTGGGAATGGCCGCTGTTATTGTGCAAGGAACGAATGTAAAAGCGTATGTAGCTCTGTTGTTGGCGCAAGACACAATCTGTGTTGCAATGCTGGTAACTTTGGTAGTACAGAAAGTGCAGTTGTTGAGATTAAGAAAAGCTCGGTAATTGCATCTGAATAAGCGTCTTGGTTTTTTGTCGTTGGAGAGTTTGCAAATTGCGGTACTATTTTTTGAACAAAGACATTTGATTTTCACACAAAAAACACAACAATGCCTGCGATGGATTTGGCCTTTCTAGCTGACACAACAATAAGATCTAGTTCCGTGACTTATCTGGTGCTTCTGGCTCTGGTAGCTTGTGTTGTTGTAACTGGTCTGGTTACTTTACGTGTTTCAAGCGCACACCAAGAGGCGGTCCATTCTTCACGCTCAAAAACAGTCTCCTCTTTTCAACAGTTTTCTCAATCGCCGTGTTTATCATATTCCAAGCGCTTTTACTCCAAGACCCTCTGTCGGACGCCTTAGCAATTGCTCACAGTTTCTCGTTTTCTATATCTCATGTCCTCTACCTATGGTATCAATGGACTCGCAGCCAGGATGTTTTCAAGATGACATCATCCAAGGCGATTCTTACGGGGTTTCAAGCCATCCTGATTCTAAACACTGTTGCCACATTAGTTCCACCAGTGATTGAAATTCTCCCACTTGATATCAAGAAAACAAATCAATTTGCTTATGCAACGCGATCTGTTTCGTTTATCCTGACGTTTCTTGTCGATTTGTATTTTTCGCTCAATTTTCTGCTGTACATCTTCCGAAGAACAGTTGAAACAATTCATTTGAAGGGGATTGAGAAATCACGTGAATTGGTGCCATTGTTTGTTACAGTGACGCGGTATGGGTTGGGTGCGTCCTTTTTGTTCTTTTGTGGATTAATTTTGTATTTGGCGGTTGGGGCAGTTTATTTGGAGGGACAGAATCTGACGTTGTATGTGGGGCTCCTGTTGACGGGTGATACATTGTTTGTTACATTGGGGATTGTGCTAGCCGTCCAGAAGATGAAACTTATTGAACTGAGAAGGGAGAGAGGATGAAACTGTTCTCAGTTAAAGTGGTCCCACGATTTGCTGTATCCGCCGTTTATGGGTCCTCAAAACTGATGTGTCTTGGCGACAATAAAAAGGGCTGATCCCACTCATTTTTTTAACTTTGTACAAAACCATGTGGGGCGACTTTCTTAACACCGAATGCGGCCACTACGCCAAGATCCTTGAGACGTTCAAGGCTCACACCAACTTTGGAATTCCTGCGGCCATTATTCGTTGAGTGACTCTGTACGTATTATCAATCCTGAGTCCTGACACACGTTGCAGAGAATGCCCGCGGTGTTGCCATCTTATCCGTAACCAAAGCTGGAATGCTTCTTTCTGCTCGACACGGAAACGGATGCGTCCTTGCTCGCTTGCCTGATGGGTGTAAGTGTTGTGTCTATCCCGATGATCTATGCCACAAATACTTACAAGAGGCCTTTCTCTTCTGCAGCTTGGTCTGCGCCCAGTGCAATCCACACTTCGGGACTCGGTGCTGGCCACCAATTGGTAGAGATCTTTATCTTGTGAGCCACTCTAAATAAGGCACCCGTTTACACGGCAGGGAATCGAGACCACCGACATGGTGATCGCTCTGATGACAGACGCCGCATTGGAGGCTTTTGCCAAAGGATGCAACTTCTCTGTCGGTGGAAACATGACCATTGCAGTAGGCCCATTGGGAAGATCGGCTGAAGTGAATGCCACCATCAAGTCGTTTTCGCCAATTTATTCCTATTCGCACTCCAAGGGTCTCTTTGTGGGAATGTCTGTCGAGCTTACGACTATTACTGAGCGCGTTGAAGTGAATGCAGCTGCTTACGGTGCTGGAATCCACTCGACTCCACTTTTGCACGGAGACGTTAAGCCACCTGCTGCCTGTAGCGCGTTGTACGCTGCATTGTCTTCTCTCGAAACGGAAGAATAAAGGGTGAAGGAATTGCGAATCAAATAAAACTGTGATGCTTTTGTGTACTTCAAATTCATATTTTCCATCAAGTCGCCGAAGAGTATTCTTTATTAAATGGAATCATAAGCAGGCAAGGTGTCATTGCCTTGATTTCGTGACAATACAGGAACTTGGGCATCTTCACGACTTTGTTCAAAAGAAGGAGGACGGCGAAACAAGGGTCGAAGCACAAAGAATAGAATCAAAGCCACTGCAACACACCCACAAGCAATCATTATCCAGTCAAAGAGGCCAATGTTGAGGGTCCGAGACTCGGAAACCTTGGTAATTGTGGATGTTGGCATAAGGCAAGCGAGGGCTTCCGACTGCCAGTCGCGCAAAAGTAAGTCGATTCTTGGTATCTGGTTACGGCGGTTGGTTCACCCAGACATGCGTTGGACTGCCGGAAAGTTGACACATCAACGAATAGTCCGGAAATTGCATTATCTGGAGCCTCAATAGTTGCGAGGATTGATGAACCGATTTCAGTAGAAATGCACTTTCGAATTGGAAGAGAAAGTTGTGTTTTGTTGGTTTCCGGAAAATTGCAATCGGTTCCATCCACCACATCAGCCACTACCATGCCTGATGATATCCACTCTTTACGGAGTTTCTCGATATTTAAATAAGAATACATGGGTTCACACGAGCGTTTGACGAAAGGCCCTTGAGTCCCACAAGTGGTCGATTCAACACAGGAGGCATTCAACGACCGGCCAATTCGGATTGCGATTGGTGTCTCTCCCAAAGAGCAGTTTGCTGTTGCGTAGTAAGCGTCTTTGTACCATCCCTTAAAATTGATGACCTCAATGGTCGTAACATGTGTTATTGAATTTCGAGAACAACAATTCCGATTCCAACTGGAATTGGCGGCTGCTGTTACAGGGTTGATCCGAGTATCTGAAATGAAGTTCATCGTCGTCAGTGTATAATGAGGCCGCGTATTCGGAGGCATAGGTTGACCAGGGTTGATCCGGTCTGGTTTTGTTTTCAACATTGGGAACGCATGTATCAACCAAGTATTGGAAGTGGCCTCTTGGAGCGAATTTACAAGAGAACAATGTGTTATTGCTTCGATTGTAGTGTATTTGCATTCCAGAACCGAGGTATGTGTTTCCAATGGTAGTGTAGTTGATAGTGGTCTCGCAGCCAGTCTTGATAAACCAATTTGTGAACTCAGGGCTAGGGAGGCACTCTGAAACACCGGCGTTAGGGACACAGGCGATGGTGTCATTGTAGGTGATTTTAACCGCCGGAAACGAGCAGTTTGCGTTGGAGTAGAAGGCTGTAAATATTGTCATTAATTTTACTCACTCTTTTGTGAGGCTTGTTCGAATTTTAAGAGTCACGAAGGAATGTATTGATGAATAAATAGAGAATCAAGTAAATATAAAAAAGCCCAATAATTATTGTGTCATTGGGAGGGGTTGGGTTTAAGTCCATCAACACCGGCCAATCAAATACTCCAATCGCTCAACAACACTGGAAAAATCCTCGCCGCGCAACCACACTTGGGGCCACACCTTCATTCCATTATCAAACCCGAGAACAATCGATCCGACAACTGAGTGAAAGTCGGTTTCCAATTCCTGGAGGAAAGAGGGATTATTGTCTACTGTGACATTGATGCTTGGGTTGTTGACTTTGGCAGGCAAAGATGGCACTGCCGCGTCTCTGAAATTCCCTGACTTTAATTTCAACATCTGAATGCTTTTTGACAATTTTAGTGGGTTGAGAGGGAATTGGAGGTGGTGTGGAGGGAGTGTTGAAGAAGGCAACTGAAGTAAAATCTTGCTTCAGTTCTGGTTGCGGCGTCACGGTGCTCTTCGATAGGGCGTGTCCAAGGGCAACAATAAGTTGCAATTCATCGATAACTGTCGGTACCGAAGAAGAAGAATCACTCTCAGCTGTGGAGTCGTGGACAAGATGGGACCCTTCAAGCACTGGAGAAACCGGCGGTGAGACGACTGTTACTGATGCAACTTTTTCGTCAGTGGTGCTCAATTCACGCGAGAACCTTTTCTTGAGTGATGCCTTGGACAGGTTTTGCTTCAGTTGTGTTTTGATGTTGCCAAGCATCAGTTCCAAAAGTGTTTTTTCTTTTGATTTTTTTTTCCGCAGCGCTGACGAAGTATCAAATTGACCAAAATAATTAATTCTTAGTTTCAAAAGTTGGATCTGACTGATGATTCAGAAGAGTAAAGAGAGGTGTAATAACAAAATGTTATGGTCCAGATCAGAAACGCCTCTGGCCCGAGACATAAACTGGTCTTACTGGAGCTACGCGCGATTCAAGAACTGAATCTCGTGTCAAATGGCCACTTGATAAGCAATGTTAAGTTATTGATGACCAGCAGATTTGTCGAAGAAAGAACTTTGTGGAAAAAACACAATTCAAATGACACGAGTACAGGTTTTCAGTCTTGCTTGCCGCGCCAACTTGAATCACCAACACAAGCATTAACACTCGACAATAGCTCTACGTGTATGATCTTTCGCAAGGAATGGCAGCGATGCTTTCAGTCCAACTCACTGGTCAACACCTTGCTGGCATCTGGCACACATCTGTAGTGGCTTACGAGAAGGAAACCTACTTTGGGCAAGGCATTGCCGTCGAGCGTCCCGAGTCTACACCCCATGGACATTTGGTGGAACGGATCGATATGGGCACCACTGAGATCCCCGAAGAAGTGTTTTGGGAGTATATCGATTCGATGCGGGGCGAATGGACTGCTGACAAGTATCACCTGTTTGATAACAACTGCAACTCTTTTTCGAATGAGGTGAGACGCTTATGGTATTTACTCAAGTGGGATTGATGGTTTTGCTCACCAAACTGAAAACAAAAGGTCTGTCAATTCCTCGTTGGCAAGGAAATTCCGAAGCACATCACTGGTCTCCCCAAAGAGTTTCTCGCAACGTGCGTATCTGGTCATTTTTTAAACAGCCAACTCCACGTTAACGCCAAGTTTTATTGCAGCCCATTCGGCCGACAACTCGCTCCAATGATTGAATCCATGTTCGGGCCTTCGCGTATTGCAGCAGAACATCGTCCTCAAAATGATCTTTTTTCGTCGCCACCAAAGACATCATCACCAAGTCATGTTCATGAGAAACTAAGCACCCCATACCTGGAAGCATTGCCGACGGCACCAATCTTATTTAATCAATCAAGTGATTTGGATTTGATTTTCGGAAAGTTGAATGGGTGGGTAGATGAAGCGGGGCTTGGAAGTGAAGTAAAATCAACTCTTGACGGAGTAAAGAACGTTTTGAAACAAAAATATGTTGGCGGAACCATCAAACTGGGATCTCTTCCAGTCGGATGGTGGAGTGTTTTTGGTGAGTTGCTCGTATTGTCAATCTTCCGTCGAATTATTCACGTTTCGTTCTATACATAGAAAGATGCATCTCTTCCTTAAAGCAAGAGCAAATATTCCCCTTGATTGATATTTTAAGATTGATTGTTCTCGACTGAGGCCACAGCAATTAGTTTGATTTCTACACCTTCAACCTCCACATCCCCTCTTATCAGTCTAGTGTCTCGCATTCAATCTATTCCCCATCTAGATTCCCCAGCAAAAACTGCTTCCGAAAGCACTCTCCATGATGCTTCTCAGACTTTGTTGCAACCTGTTCGCACACAAGCAGGTCCTTGAGCACTCCCTAGCATTGCATCTCTCGATTCCGCCTTCTTCCACCCCTCATCGCACAGTTATAACTGCGACTCTAATTGACGCGCTTTTGAGCCCGGAAGATGCCGTGCGACAATGTTCGTCATCTCTGGCTTTTAATATGGCTCTGGAAGCGGCGTTAGGGAGACCTTCCGCAAGTGACGGGGGAGACCAAGTTTATGATGAATGGTGCTTAGAAATGGTGGCCGCGGTTGTTAAAAGTTTGGAATCTGAAAAGAGCGATGAGATTGTGAGCTATGTTTTTTAGAAATAACGGTTTCGTTTTAACAACAGGTTATACAGCTCTACGATTAATGTATTCTTTGGGGCATTTGCTGTACAAGGCGCCTGAAGAAGTAGTGTCTCTTGCGAGTGTTTTGGGAACGTCGGATATTCTGAAGGGAAAAGTGGCAGAGTTCAATGGTACGTCGCAGCGTGCTGTTGAAATTAGACAACTGGTGCAAGAGATATGCCAGTTGTTGTGATTAAATATGGACTTTGGCGCCAATCAAACTTCCCTTTTGCAGAATAACACTTCTTTGATTGGTTCTTTTTTACAACCGTAACCAACTCCAAACTCCAAACTCCGAAACTCGTCTTACTTGAGCACCCCCTACGCCTTGTGCTTCTGGTCTGTCAAGCACAGCCAAACAGCCTGAATCAAACTTTGACATGACGACTGCATTTACAGTCTACTACGCCAACACAAACTGCTCATCACCGGCGATTAAAATCACCTGCAACGACACCATCGCTTGTGTTCCTACTGCCACTGTTTCAGAGTGCCTCCCCAGCCCTGAATTCACAAATTGGTTCGTCAAGATCGGCTGCGAAGCAAACATCAACTACACCACCATTGGAAACACATACCTCGGTTCCGGAATGCAAATACAATTCAAGCAGGGCAACTCTAGCTCTCAATGCGTCAACTATCCAACCGGCCACTTCCAATACCTGATGGACACCTGCATCCCCGGATTGGGCAACAATTCAACTCGAGCCCCGGGTTTCCTGCTCCAACTCTGAATACTTTACTGTTGACAACATTGTCGGTTTCTCGAAGTCGGTTTTTTTTCGGATTTTCTGATACTGCTTGTGAATCTGTTGCTATGGGCCCTGTGACTCTCAGCTACCCGTTTAATGGTGCTGTACGACGCCTGGGAAATCCAGACATTTGTGGAACTTATGAGATCATCAACAACTATGGATGGTATAAGGATATCTTTTCAACCTCAGGAGACTGCGTTACTCCTGCTTATACTGTGGGAGCTCTGAAAATTGGGAGGTCTTTGAATGGAGTCTGCAACACAACAAATCCCTGCCGCAAATGTATTCCGTCCTTATCATCAACGGAATACTATGAACAGACTGGAGTCTTCTTTGGACAGTCTCGAGGGGTTGTTTTGGTGGATGGCTCGGATTGCCGAGCGCCCAGAACCAAACAACCACTGTTGTCGATTCCATTGGATAAATGCATCCCGTTTGTCAATGGTACATATGCTCGTGCCACTGTTGTTGTGCCAAATTCACCAAGTGAAGGCCTATATGTTGACTTGACAACTTATGTGTCTTCATCGTGTTCCCAACTAGCCCCGTCAATTGTGAAGCGGTATCAAGATCTCTCTGCAAGAGGTTGTTATGGAAATAGTGGAACCGCGTATTTTCCAGTCGCGAACCTGTATAATTACAACCACCCAAGCCCCCCTCCCCTTCAGATTAACACTTGGGGGTGGATCGGTATTGCGGTTGGTGTCGTGGTTGTCGGGAATATCATACTTCGACTTGGGCGCTTTTATTTCCAGCGACCACCTTCCTTTGCACAAAGTCGTCAAGATATGGAGTTGCGTCCTGTTGCTGACGCTGATCAGCAGTTGCCGGCCTATGTAAAGTAGCTTTTAACCAAATTTGGTTTGCAATCAGATCTGTGCGTTTTTTCTCTCAATAAAGTGTGCTTTTGTAACGGGATACATCATACCGGGCACACCAAACCAGCAATTGGGTATTAAGCGAATTCACATATAAATTTCATGTATTTCATATCAGTACTTGTACAAATGCAAAACATCAACAAAACCAAACGGCTTAAAAGAGGAGAGCAAAAGCCAGGGTGTACAAGAGTCCAAAAGCAGATACAGCAGTGGCGTCGCTTGCCTTAGCAGAAGTAGTAGATGAGGCCGCGGCAGCGGTGGTAGTCTTGGCAGCACCTGCGGTAGCATTGGTAGTAGTGGCAGCCACAGTGGGTTCAACAGCTGCAGAAGTTTTCTGTGCATCGAAAGTAGTAAGAGGTTCATTCGAAGTTATAATAGGCGGTTCGATTGTTGTCGCAATGACTGTAGGAACAGAGGTTGGGATTTGTACCTGATCGCTCGTAGCCGGCTTAGCGACAACGTCGTTGGTAAAGTCGGCGCATTGGTAGATATCAAAGGTGGGTTGGTGGCAAACGACTTGAACAGTGAACTTTGCGTCTTGGGTCAAGAGGTTGGAGGGAACAGAAGAGAGATCGAGTTTGACAGTGTATGTTTCACCGGACTTGGCGTTGGCAAGCGCTCCAACCTTGTATGGGAAGGTTTGGGGGTTATCTATGGGTGTTTTATAGATATTAATAATGGGGCAAGAAAGGAGTGGGCGGGACGAGGTAGATAAGAGAAGCTATCTGTTGTAAGACCTCACCTCCAAAGCCAAGGTAAACGTCGTTGCTACCATCCCAGTAGAAAGTCAATACAATGGAAGAGTCTTTGAGGGAAGAGAAAGCCACTCGGTTGACTGGAGCCAAATTGGGGCCAGCGCAAGGAAAGTTGCGCTGGTCGTTGGGACCGCTCATTTCACCAACGTTTCTTGGCAGAGGAACGAGCATCTCCAAGTGGGCGAAAGCAGAAGAAGCGGCAAGCGCAAGGAAGACAATGTTGGACTTCATTTGTTTCGGGGTTGTTTTTTTCGTTTCGCAAAAATGCCTCACTTTTTGTAATCACTCATTTCAGTTTTATTACTTTCATCAAGGAAAATTCAAGGGGGCAGTCCTGTTACTGTTGTCGTAGCTGTTGTAGTTTATCCGATCTTTGCCAATAAACTCTTGGAAATAAACAGAATAGGTCGACAGATAAGACGATGACTCACTCACAGCCTCTTTTTCAGCAAAAATCGCTCACATTTAAAGTTCAAAAACATGTCACACCTCTGCTTCTCGCTGCTTGCCGCCACTGTTTCAGCGCACGGCAACGGCCTGGGCTGGGCTGGATGCACATTGTGCCTGACGCGCAAAATAAAATCCGTCGAGCTCCGAGGTACTGTGGAATAAAATAAATACAATTCAGAGAGAAAGAAAACTCTTGGACGCTACGAGTTCGAAATCAAAGTGTCCATAGCTTCATTTCAATGCACCGTTTAATCTGGCCCAGCTTCCCCAGCGGCGCCGGTGGCGGCAGACACACCCCAAGAAACTCCCGCAACTTCAGCGACATCCAAGCGAAATCATGCCATCGCAACACAGTTTTTTTTTTCAAGCCCATCTCCCAACTGTTTGATCCGGAATTTATTCCGGAAGATTTTGAATAGAGCGATAGCACAAAAAAAACATTCTTAAGCTGCTTTTGATTGGAACATGACAACAGCCTTTACAGTCTACTACGCCAACGCAAACTGCTCATCACCGGCGATTAAAATCACCTACAATGAAACCATCGGCTGTATCCCTACTGCCGCTGTTTCAGAGTGTCTCCCCAGCAGTGAATTCACAAATTGGTCCGTCAAGACCGGCTGCGAAGCAAACATCAACTACACCACCATTGGAAACACATACCTCGGGTCAGGAATGCAAATACGTTTCAAGGAGGGCAACTCTAGCTCAGAATGCGGCTACTATCCAAAGGCCACTTCCAATCCTTGATAGACACCTGCATTCCCAGATCGCCCAACATTACAGCTCAGGCTCTAAAAATTAGGGTCACCGAATCTGATTACTTTTCTGTTGACAATATTATCGGCTTCTATGAGTCAGTTTATTTTGGCATTTCCAAGTTTTCTTGTGATGTTGACCAGTTTATTGAAGCCTCAAATTTCCTGGGGAAAAGCGACGAGTGTGGAAGCTATGAGATCATTAATAACTATGGATGGTATAAAGATGTTTTTTCTACGTCCGGAGATTGCGTTGCTAAGGCTGATACTGTGGGAGCCTTTAAAATTGGGAGGTCTTTGAATGGAGTCTGCAACAACTCAACAAATCCTTGCCGCAAATGTATTCCATCCTTATCATCAACGGACTACTATCAGTACTATGAAAAGATCGGAGCATACTTAGGGCACCCAAGGGCTGTTTTGGTGGATGGATCGGATTGCCGAGCGCCAAGAACCAAACAAACACTGTTGTCCATTCCATTGGATATATGCGTCCCCTTTGTCAATGGTACATATGCTCGTGCCACTGTTGTTGTGCCAAATTCACCAAGTGAAGCCCTATATGTTGACTTGACAACGTATGAGTCTTCATTGTGTTCGCAACTGGCCCCGCCAACTGTGAAGAGGTATCAAGAGCTTTTTGATAGAAGTTGCTATAAAAAGAATGGAACCACGTCTTTCCCGGTGGCGAATCTGTATAATTACAAGCGTCCAAGCCCTCCCGCTCAGATTGGTGCGATTGGATGGATCGCTATCGCAGTTGGTGTGTTGGGTGTCGGGAATATTATATTTCGACTGGGGTGCTTTTATTATCGTCGGCCTCCTTCCTTTGAGCAAAGTCTTGAAGACGTTCAAGTGAATCCAGCTGCGGACGCTGATCAGGAGCTACCGGCCTATGTAAAGTAGTTTTTATCTTTCGCGAAAAATCCTTGGTTGCCTCATATAGAATATATCAAAGAAGATTAATGGGGGCAGTCCTGTTGTATGTGCTATTGTTGCTGTAGTTTATCCGATCTTTGCAAATGAAATAAACTCTTGGAAATAAACAGAACAGAATAGATAAGACGATGACTCACTCACAGCCTCTCTTTTCAGCAAAAATCGCTCATTTAAAGTTCAAAAACATGTCTCTCCTGCCACACCTCTGCTTCTCGCTGCTTGCCGCCACTGTTTCAGCGCACGACAACGGCCTGCCGCTGCCTGCCACAATACCTGGGCTCGCCTGGATGCACATTGTGCCTGACGCGCAAAATAAAATCCGTCGAGCGGCGAGGTGACTGACAATGGAATACTGCGGAATAAAATAAATACAATTCAGAGAGAAAGAAAACTCTTTGGACGCTACGAGTTCAAATCAAAGTGTCCATAGCTTCATTTCAATGCACCGTTAGGTTCCCCAGCGGCGTCGGTGGCAGCAGACACACCACAAGAAACTCCCGCGACTTCAGCGACATCGAAGCGAAATCATGCCATCGCAACACAGTTTTTTTTTTCAAGCCCATCTCCCAACTGTTTGATCCGGAATTTATTCCGGAAGATTTTGAATAGAGCGATAGCACAAAAAAAAATTCTTAAGCTGCTTTTGATTGGAACATGACAACAGCCTTTACAGTCTACTACGCCAACGCAAACTGCTCATCACCGGCGATTAAAATCACCTACAATGACACCATCGGCTGTATCCCTACTGCCGCTGTTTCAGAGTGTCTCCCCAGCAGTGAATTCACAAATTGGTCCGTCAAGACCGGCTGCGAAGCAAACATCAACTACACCACCATTGGAAACACATACCTCGGGTCAAGAATGCAAATACGTTTCAAGGAGGCTAACTCTAGCTCAGAATGCGTCTACTATCCAAAAGGCCACTTCCAATCCTTGATAGACACCTGCATTCCCAGACCGCCCAACATTACAGCTCAGGCTCTAAAAATTAGGGTCCCCGAATCTGATTACTTTTCTGTTGCCAATATTATCGGCTTCTATGAGTCAGTTTATTTTGGCGTTTCCAAGTTATCTTGTGATGCTCTTGACCAGTTTATTGAAGCCTCAAATTACCTGAGGACAAGCGACGAGTGTGGAAGCTATGAGATCATTAATAACTATGGATGGTATAAGGATATCTTTTCTACTTCAGGAGATTGCGTTGATAAGGCTGATACTGTGGGAGCCTTGAAAATTGGGAGGTCTTTGAATGGAGTCTGCAACAACTCAACAAATCCTTGTCACAAATGTATTCCGTCCTTATCACCAAACTACGAGAAACAGACCGGAGCATACTTAGGGCACCCAAGGGCTGTTTTGGTGGATGGCTCGGATTGCCGAGCGCCCAGAACCAAACAAACACTGTTGTCCCTTCCATTGGATAAATGCATCCCGTTTGTCAATGGTACATATGCTCGTGCCACTGTTGTTGTGCCAAATTCACCAAGTGAAGTCGTTGTTGTGCCAAATTCACCAAGTGAAGTCCTATATGTTGACTTGACAACGTATGAGTCTTCATTGTGTTCTCAACTGGCCCCGCCAACTGTGAAGAGGTATCAAGTGCTTTCTAAACGAACTGCAAGAAACTGCTATGAAAAGAATGGAACCACTTCTTTCCCAGTGGCGAACCTGTATAACTACGACCCCAATTACAAGCCTCCAAGCTCTCACTATCTGATTGTTGCGATTGGATGGGTCGCTGGTGTGTTGTGTCTCGGGAATATTATACTTCGACTTGTGCGCTGTTATTATGATCGGCCTCCTTCCTTTGAGGAAAGTCTTGAAGACGTTCAAGTGAATCCAGCTGCGGAGGCTGGTCTGGAGCTACCGGCCTATGTAAAGTAGTTTTTACCTTCCTCGAAAAACCTTGGTTGCCTCATATAGAATAAATCAAAGAGGATTAAAGGGGGCAGTCTTGTTGTATGTGCTATTGTTGCTGTAGTTTATCCAATCTTTGCAAATGAAATAAACTCTTGGAAATAAACAGAACAGAATAGATAAGACGATGACTCACTCAGAGCCTCTCTTTTTCAGCAAAAATCGCTCATTTAAAGTTCAAAAACATGTCTCTCCTGCCACTCCTCTGCTTCTCGCTGCTTGCCGCCACTGTTTCAGCGCACGGCAACGGCCTGCCGGTGCCTGCCACAGTGCCTGGGCTCGCCAGCATGTTTGTTGGGCACATTGACGTGCCTGGCGGCTGCGGCATCAACACCGACGACATGCCCGAAGATGCGCCGTCGCGCAACCTGGCGGCGCTGTGGCTGCGGGCTGCTTTTCATGACGTGGGCAAGTTCGATCCGGCGACTCAGGTGCCCGTGGCTGGGCTGCTCAAGCCGTTCCTCAACGAGACGGAAAACCTGGGCATTGAGCTGTCGATTGCGACCAACTTTGCGTCAAAGTTCAAATTCAACTATAGCAGCGCCGACTTCATTGCCTTGGCGGGGTATGTGTGCAATTCTGTTGTTTTTGTGCGTGTTTCTAACCAAAAAACAAAATCGAAAAAAAAAAAAAAAACAGGCAGGCAACTGTAACTCACTGCGGTGGTCCAACATTCAACTTTTCCATCGGCCGTGTTGACGCCCCAAGCAACACAACCTTCAAAGATCTCCCACACATGCTCCCAGACGACGTTCTCGACACTTACCAAGTCATCAAGCAGAAACTGCAACGTCTGGGCTTCAATAACGAAGACATTGTCGCGCTTGTTATGGGAAGCCATACAATCGGTGGTGTACACAAGGCTATTTCTCCACACGCTGCTGGAAACGAAAAATTCAAGCCATTCGATACGACGCCAGGGATTTTCGACAATGACGTGTTTAAACAAGCTGTGAAAGGGAAATGCGTCTTGAATGTGGACTGCGGTATTGCCAAAGACCCCGAGTTGAAGCCGATTGTTCAGTTGTATGCTGACAACCAAACCGCCTTTTTCGAGCAGTACAAGGTCTCGTATGTGAAAATGACCACCGTGGGACAAACGGGGTATGCCAATTGGGCCAGTTTCCATTTGAACATTAGTGTGCATGAGAACTTGGTTGCTGAGGGTGGGGTTAATCCTGTTCTTGTCACAGCACCGCCGACTACGACTTCAACAAAGAGTGGTGGCTTCTCGACGGTTTCTTTTGCGGTTTCGTTAACTCTTTTGAGCATCTTATTCTCTATGGCTTGAAAACAGGAAATATTTTGAAAAATAAAAAAGAAAATGTTCTAAAAATTTTACAGAAAATTATATACTTCTGCTTTTTTTTTTTTTTTTTTTTTTTTTTTTCTGAGACGATAGGCATTCCTGATTCCATAACTGCTTCAATTCATGACCGAGTTTTACTTTTATTTATCCTATTACTCAGCAAATCAAAACTCATACAATTCTCTTCAAGCAAAAAAATTGTGGCCACCTCATTCTCGCACTGGGTTTTACCCTTTCAGATAAAAAGAGCGGCAGCGAAAGCAGCAGCGCTCAAACCAACTTGGCGAGCGGAGCTAAGGATCTGAGTTGGGGCAACAGTCGTCGCAACGGCAACACCACCGGTAGTACTGGCGACACCAGCGGCAGTGGTAGTAGCAGCAGGTGGAGCAATGTCGTAAACAACGTCAGCGCACTGGTAGAGGTCAAAGCCCTGTTGGTGGCAGACAATCTGGATGGTGAGCTTCTCGTTCAACTTGAGGACAGAAGCTGGAACTGAGGACAAGTCGATTGGGATCTTGTATCCCTTTCCGGACTTGGCATTGAAGGAACCGAGCTTGTATGGGAACTCCTGTGGGTTTTCCTATGTATGTTTTTTTTTTTTGCGGTTTTTTAAGTACATATTTTGCTTAATTGGAAAGGCGCCCAAAACGGAAAGTGCTTACTCCAGATCCGAGGTAGATATCGTTAACACCGTCCCAGTAGAAGGTAGCGAGGATGGTGCTGTTGACAATGGACGAGTAGTTGACACGGGTGTCTGGGGCCATCTTTGGACCAGCACATGGCCAGGTTCTGGCAACAGGCGTCCATACCACCATTGTTTCTTGGCAATGGTGATTCCAATTGGAAGTGGGCAGAGACCGCAGATGCGGTGGCAAGGACGAAAGCAAAAGTCTGGGCGGACAACATTTTTTTTTTTGGGGTGGTTCTTTTTTTGGTTGGTGCGCAAAAATGCCTCAAGTAAAAACGATTTTTTTATACCAGTGATCGGAATATTCCAAAAGTTATTTATAGAACTGTTTCATGTCGAAAGATAATGAGTCTTTCTGTCTAATGCTTGTTTTGCCCGTACAGAACATTTGATTAAAGGACCCTTTTTAGGATTTTAGACCGCATTTGACAGGATCTTGTGCAAACAAAAAGTAAAAACATCAAACCACGCTGTTTTTTTTTAAATCCATAGTTTTTTAAGGATCTTGTGCAAACTAAAAGTACATCAAACCACGCTGTTTTTTTTTTAAAATCCATAGTTTTTTAAGGATCTTGTGCAAACAAAAAGTAAAAACATCAAACCACGCTGTTTTTTTTTTTAAATCCATAGTTTTTTTTATTTGACATAGGAAATGAACCCCCAAAAACCAAATTCAAAGATTTTTTTTAAACCAAAAGAGCGGCAGCGAAAGCAAGGGCTCCAGCACCAACAGCGCTAGCAGAGTTATAGATTTGGGTTTGGGCTGGGGCAGCGTACGTCGCAGAAGCAGAGGTACCAGCAGCAGTAGCAGCAGCAGCGGTGGTGGTGGCGACAGCAGCAGCGGTAGTGGTAGTAACGGACAGGTGAAGCAATGTCGTAGATAACGTCAGCGCATTGATAGAGCTTAATGTTTCCGGGTTGGTGGCAGATAATCTGGATGGTGAGTTTCTCGTTGAACTTTGAGAACAGAAGCTGGGACTGAGGACAAGTCGATTGGGATCTTGTATCCCTTTCCGGACTTGGCGTTGAAGGAGCCGAGCTTGTATGGGAATTCTTGTGGGTTTTCCTGTAGGTGCATTTTTCGTTTTTTTAGTATATTGAGTTGAAGTTTGTTTTCAGTTGAAGAGGAACTGTGTGTCAAAAAAAGCTTACACCAGATCCGAGGTAAATGTCGTTAACACCGTCCCAGTAGAAGGTAGCGAGGATAGTGCTGTTGACAATGGACGAGTAGTTGACACGGGTGTCTGGGGCCATCTTTGGACCAGCACATGGGAACGTTTGGGCCACCTTTCCCATTACCACCGTTGTTTCTTGGCAATGGGGATTCCAATTGGAAGTGGGCAGAAGCCATAGAAGCAGCGGCAAGGATGAAAGCAAGGGTGGTCTTGGTGGCAATCATTGTGTTTTCACCTTTTTTTTTCGGGATGTTGGGCAAAAATCCCTCAATGTCGTTGCCTTTTTGTACTTTTTTCTCTGCCCAACAGCCACGATTTTTTGGTATCAGCCAATAAATTCATTGTATTAATCATAACTGTTGTAAAGTTCGAACATGAGATCTCCAACTATTTTTGGAAGTGAGTCATTTTTGCCAGTTTTTGTTCCCTTCCTTATCTATCTGGCCAGTCGCAAAAAGCCCTCATTTTTCCACCACCACCGCAGCAAATGGCCGCCGAGATCCCGACGACAATGACGTTCGAGGGCCACACGTTCCCAGCGGGCACGTTCCTCGAGCTGCAGCACGCCTTCCTTGCGCACATTGAGATGCCGTTTGGCTGCGGCGCACACAGCCCGGACATGGCGGCCGATGCGCCGTCGAAGGCGCTGGCGGCGCTGTGGCTGCGGGCAGCGTTTCCACTGACGTGGGCAAGTTTGATCCGGCGACTCAGGTGCCTGTCGCCGGGCTGCTGCCGCAGTTCCTCAACGAGACAGAAAACGCAGGGCATCGGCGACTCGATCGCGACCCGCTTTGCGCCGAAGATGAAGTTTCCGTACAGCACGGCGGACTACATCGCGCTCGCCGCGCAGGTCGCCGTGGCGCACTGCGGCGGTCCGCGCTTTCGAATTCCTGCAGGCGCGGCTCGATGCGCCCGAGGCGACGGCGTTTGCGGCGCTGCCCGTGGCGCTGCCCGACGACGCGCGCGACTCGTACGCCGCGATGAAGGCCAAGCTGCGGCGCCTGGGCCTCAACAACGAAGACATTGTCGCGCTGGTCGTCGGCTCGCACTCCCTGGGCGGCGTGCACAAGGCCATCTCGCCGCATGCCACTGCCAAAGAGTTTGAGCCGTTTGATGCCACGCCCTGGCATCTTTGACAACGATGTCTTTAAGCAAACTCTCAAGGGGAACTGTCTCCTGAATATCGACTGCGGTATCGCTCAAGATCCAGAACTGAGGCCGTTGGTGGAACTGTATGCTGCCGATGAACAGGCTTTTTTCAAACAGTATGAAGTCTCTTTTCCAGAAAATGACCACGATTGGGCAAGATCGTACCAAAATGAGAACGTTTCATTTGGACTATCGGTGTCCACGAGAATCTTTTTGCTGAAGAGGGTCCTGGCGCTGCTACTCCAGGACAAGGGAGCTCCAGTCCAAGTGCAGTGGTAATTCTCCCAGCCAAACTGCCAACGGAGTCCACCTCTTCTAACGCTGGTTCTTTGTCAGGTGGAAATGGCGTAAAACAAACTGGAGCCGTCACAACTACTTGCCTGCTACGAAATCTGGTTCAAGCGGTTTAATATTATTCCAAACCTTGATCTTCATCTTGACTGCATCATTCTTGATCCTGTAGTAGACGGCAATCGTCATAAAATAAAGAGAGAAACACGTTAGAGCAACAATCTTATATTCTAATTTATCAATGCCCCATGTGTGCTTATTCAGTATCAGTGTGTGGCACTTTCTCATTTCAAACAACCAAAGAAAAAAAGAAACATCCCAAACAATGGTTTTCGACGCAACAAAGCTCAACGAACTACTCGAGTTTGACAACAGAAGCAACAGAACCAAAATCAAGAACGTCTTATTCAAAGACCGCATCTTTGCGCCACGGCTGGAAGTCACTCTGAAGCACGATAGGTTTTTGAGAATCCCTTTGAGTGGCCCCCTATCCACACATTGATTGACATCAAAACACACACACACACCCACTCTCTCTTCCCTCAAAAAACATGCAAGAGAACTCGCACTTGAGCGCTTGAAGCTTATCGCAAAGGGAGGATACATTAGCGTGACAGACTTTGAAAAGAATCCGTTAAATGTGTTTGCCATTCACGAGTGCGTGGGCATGATTGACGGAAGCGTGGCAACGAAAATGACTGTTCAGTTCAACTTGTTTGGAGGAACTGTCATCACACTAGGTGAGTTTTTTTTTTTTTTTCCTTTCCTTTCTTTCGCTCCCAGCTGCATGATTCCCTGATTATATCCTCTTCTAAAAAGGCGGCGAACGCCATCGTAAACACTTGGCCGACATTGACTCCTTGAAAACGGTCGGCTGTTTCGGGCTCACTGAACTTGGGTACGGGAACAATGCCGTCGAGATGGAAACCCGTGCAGACTGGGATCCCAAAACACGCGAGTTTATCATCAACACGCCATCCACGTTGGCGCAAAAATATTGGATCACGAATGGGTATAATGATGCAATGTATTGTACTGTTTTTGCGCAAACGTATGTGGGCGGGAAGCATGAAGGGATTCACGTGTTTTTGGTAAGGGAGGACTAAGTAGGAGAAGGAAAGGCTAAATATTCTTTATAAAAAGTAACCATTTTCTTTTGCATTTTTTTTTGATAGGTTCGTATCAGAACTGATAATCTGGTTCCATGCAAAGGAGGTTTGTTAAAAAAAAAAAAAAAGGAATAGAGAAGGGAGCAAAAACAAATTTAAATCCCGCATCAAAAAAAACAGTTGTAATCGAAGACATGGGCCACCGTATCGGATGCAATGGAGTCGACAACGCGAAACTCACCTTCAAAAACGTCCGCGTCCCGGCCGAAGCCATCCTCAACAAATACAGCGACATGACAGCCGATGGGAAACTTCAATCCGTCCTTGGCGCGGGCCGACAAAGATTCCTTGCCGTCGCAGACCGCCTTCTCTCGGGCCGCTTGTGTATTGCCGCAATGTGTCTAGGTGGGACCAAAACCGTCTTGAACAATGCGTTCCGCTTCGCGAGCACGAGATTGACTGTGGGGCCTACTGGAAAGAGTGATACACCGATTTTGGTGTACCAGTTGCAACAGAATGCGTTGATTCCGCTGTTGGTTCGGACGATTGGTCTCAACTTTGGGAATAACTACATCAAGAGAAAGTTTGAGGCGGATACTCCCGAAACGCATGAAGAAGTAACGCGTTTGTGTTGTGTCATTAAGCCATTGATTACCTGGTACAAGTCTCATTTCATTTCTTTTTTTTTTTTTCCTTCTTCTCTTTAAAACTTTAAAAATTAAATACTTTTCCATTTATAAAATCAGGAACTTTGAAAGAACCTCATCAATCTGTCGCGAGAGATGTGGCGGCCAAGGATACCTAAGCGCCAACCAATTCGGCCTCGCTATCGGCTTCAGCCATGCCGGAATCACAGCCGAAGGAGACAACAGCGTTCTCATGCAAAAAGTATCCAAGGAACTCCTTGCAGCTGTCCAAAAGGGACAAGTCAAGTACCCAACAATCTCGACGAACGATATTAAGGACTGGAACATGACCACCTTGCCCAACTTGATCCAACTCGCGAAACTGAGAGAAATGGCGCTTGTCAAGTACTTGGCTGGACAAATGGCGCAGACTGCGAAAGGTGGGAGCAAAGGGGTGTTCCAGGTGTGGATGTTGGAGGAAAGTGATGCTATTCAAGCGTTGGCCAAGGCGTATGGTGAAAGAATCTGTTTGGATGAAATGGTGGCTGTCATTGCGGGAGCCAAGGATGCTGAGTTGAAGGCTGTCCTTGAAAGAGTGCTTGCCTTGTTTTTGCTTCACGCGTTGAGCTTTGATATGGTGTTGTTGATGACGATGGGGCTTGTTACTGTGAAGCAAGCCGGGGAGCTTGCAGCTGCTCAGAGAAAGGTTGTGAAGGAGTTGATGCCGGATGCCATGACTTTGGTTAAAGCTCTAGGAGTCGCCGAGCATATGTTGTATGCGCCAATTGCCTTTGACTGGAAGGAATATAATGAGCATGATAACAAGGGGGAAGTTTTGGGTGTCGGGTATTCAAAGTTGTGATTGTTGTACACGACTTGCGTTTTTTTTTTTCAATAAAAAATAATTATTCCAATACACACGTCTTCTATATTCAGTATTTCATCGTCCCCGAATTCCGAGTGACATTATAATATTCAGGAATTGTTTCGATCTATGAAGGAGCCACAAGTCCCGCCGATTCCAGGCAACAGATCTCCTGTGACGCCTACGCGTCAACAACAACAGGCCCCCAAACAGTCTCCATCAACATTGACCATCCACAAAACCAAAACCGCTAAAAGTTCCATCGAGAAGCCACCAAAAGTGAGCGGCAGTGGCATTAAGCGAAGGCCAAAAGCTTCACCAACCAAACAGCCGATGGAATCGGGCTCTTCAAGAATACCGCCTCCCTTCACGATGGGCCCGTCAATGTTATCTGGCGGGATGCTGAATAGTACAGCGGATTTGTCATTCTCGTCCGATCTTTTTCAGAATCAGAGTGATCTGTCACTACTAGCATATGCGAGCACCCTCAACAACATGGCCAACCCCACGGGAACCTGCCACCAAAGAAACATGAATAATTCCATGGGATTTATGCAGCAATTAATGGGCACCAGCGTGCAGTCACCTGCAAACCTTTTGACACCAGCACCTACTGCGACTTTATTGGACGCGTCAAAACCAGTCTCAAATAACTGCTTTGCCGCTGTTGCTGCTGAAAAACATAAAAACCGATCCGATTCGAATATTTCAACGACTTCAACTATCAGTGATTCTATGCTTCCTCGGATGGAACATGTTGATGCACATACTCAGCTGCTAAACAGCTTTCTGTTTCATCATGCGCCTCAACAACAACAACAACAACAGCAGCAGCAGCATCAGAAACAGCAGCATCAACAACAACAACAACAGAATCATCAGCAAACTCAAAAACAGCATCAATTGATGAATCAAAGCTTACCGAATCAATCCCAATCTATGGAAATGTCTCCACCATCGCAAACTCGAGTAAACCAATCAGGAAGCCATGTACTAAATCCTTTGGCTCCTTCAACCGTGTTTTCGGAAATCTCCTCGCGAGGAGCTGGAGTTTTACCTGTTTCGCTGCCAGCCAATCTGATGAACCAGTCAATTCCGAAGAGAAATCCCGGAATTCAGCAGCAACAGCAACAACAACACGCAAATCGTCAACTACCGTTTCAGCTGCAACAACAGAAATCAGGTACATCCCATGATCCAACACTTCCAACACCGCTACAACAAATTCCGACGAGACAAGACTGGTCGGCGCAATATGCCATGTTGATGGGATGCCAAGAACCGTTCTATGAAGATTACTGGTCGGATTACTTTGGATTACAAGTGTACAACCAAGTTTCGGTAAGTTATATGCAACCCCCGCAAAAAAAAGAAAGGTTTCATCTAATTTTTTTTCTTAAACTGTCAATTTCTCTTTTTTCTCAGTCCGGTAGACAGTTCCTATTCTATACCCCTTCGGGAATACAGCAAACGACTGCAAAAACACAACCACAAAATCTGCAACAAAACCCACAACAGCAAAATCAGCAGCAGCCACAACCGCATCAAGCGATGCATGAAGGACTCACTATGCTTCCGTTTCTGACAAAGATTCTCTTTGAATCGCAGCTGGGGCCTTGTTAGTTATTATTATTTACCAGGGAAAAAAACGCTTCCGTATTCGGCATACGAAATTAGAGGATACTATAGAATTTTCAACGTTTTTTTTTTTTGCATCGATCTAGTTTTCGGTCCTTAAAATTAATACAAATATGATCGTTTCTTCTTTTATTGAATTTTTTTCTTCTTTTTTTTATTTTTTATTATTCATAATGAAAGATGGAATTGAGTGAATTGTACACGAAGTTATAAACAAGAGAGCGGCAACTCGCGGAGAGAAAATAAAAACAGGAATTCTTGATATGGCAGCAAGTGGTGTGAACTGTGTCGTTACTCTCCCTGTCAATGCACTGAGTGCAAGGGGTCTTGCGACTCCATGGACTGTTACTGGATGCGATCAAACCACAACCCCAACGTATGATTATACAAGTGTTTTTTTTTAAATATTTCGGTATTTTTTTGATAGACTGTTGTTAGGTTTGCGGAATGTACAATTGTCGATACTACTACTGGTGCACTATCGGTGTATTCTCCGCTGCTTGTAAACAAGGGCGCAAAAGCAGGCGTCAACTTTATTCCACCTGTCCAGCCTATTCTCCCCGCAAAGAACGTGATTGGGTGCTGGTTTGGAACCAACGGAATGACCACAACTCTAGCCGACCGCAACCGAGGGAGAGACCTGATTGCAGCAAAGTGCTCCAACGGGGGTCTCGATGGAAGCATCGTTGGCCAGTTTGCCGCGTGTAATGGGGCTGCCTTTTTCAAGGCTGCCACGCCTACTATTGTGCAGAACCAGATTCCTCTGTTGATGATGGGGAAAAACGGGAAGCCGTGTTATACGACGCGGTCGTTCCAGATTATTGATATGGATCCATCTGATAATGTTGTTACTACGTATTTGATGGATCCGAAAACCAAAAAAGTGGCACAGAAGACGGTTCGGAATGTGGCTGCCATGCGAGGAGCACAAGAAATCTCGAATGGATCTGATAATTTGCTGTTGGATGCCGCGTATCGCCCTGCCTTAGGTTGTGCTCCATTCGTTGTCAAGAATTTGGCTGATCCAAATGGACCCAAAGTCGGATCTTTGGCGATTAATGAACTGCAAGCGGCGAAACTCCAAGGAAAAGTGCAGGCACTGGTTCCACCTACAGACCCATTCGTTATTGTAAACGCGAAACCAAACTTGGCGAAACAGAACGCATACAGAATACAAGTAAACCAGCCTCCTGCGACTGGATCTGCGGCAGAGACTCGATCGTTTTGTCAGAACATGTTGGATATTACGGCTGCTGGATACATTACCGATTTAAAATTCCTTATCGGCCAAACTTCGCCGGATCCAGCGAATGGCATTGACTTGTTTACGTTTTTGGGTCAAAGATTTGAAGCCTCATGGATGGGTCTTGGTCGCAACAAGGTTATTCCAGTTTTCGATGCCAATGGAAGGCCTTTAAAAGGATCACCGATTACTGCAAACCGAGTTCCAATGCAACTCGATGGTGATCAAGCGATGGTTGCAAAAAGTTTAACGTTCCAGAGCGCCGCTTTGCAGAAACTATTGAAAGCAAATGGCGGACCGACGAAGGAAGCTCTTTTGCCTCCCCCGAGAGTAGTCAAGAAGGTCAAGAAGGTCAAGAACGCTGCCACAAACAGGAATCCTGTTGGAAACTTTGCTGGAGTAGAGCAAAGTCAGAATCCGGAAAGTAAAGGGCAACCTTTGGACAAGGAGAGCAAAGACGGACTAACGACTGATGAATGATCGCATCTTTTCCAGTAAGGCAATACAATAAATGGCATTACTTTTAAACAATCAACAATCAATTTTATTCAAGTCAATCTTCAAATTCCATCAAAGAATCCTTGTTTCAGTATCCGCGGAAATTTTTCGTTACCCATATCGCTTGTAATAAGGTAAGTTAAGAAATCGGGAAGGTGCAATGAAATAATGGGACAAAATTTTCAAAGAAATTTCTAGAGTTTGTCTTTGTCATTATGAATGCTATTCTGGGCTACAAATGAAATACTCGAATCCGTCAAATACTAACTTCAGCGTTTGACTAACTTTTTATAATATCATGGCGACTGCGAACTGTGTAGTAACCCTTCCACCCAACGCTTTGACTGCAGTGGGTCTTTCTACTCCCTGGACTGTAACTGGCTGCGACCAAACATCCACTCCAACGTATTAATTTAATTTTGACTCATTTTTCTTTTATATTTGGGGTCACATCACTGATTTCCTATTTACTTTACGTATGCAGATTTGCTGAATGCACAATTGTAAATTCAGCAACTGGGGCGTTGTATGTTTACTCTCCTCTGCTGGTCAATCGGGGAGCTCAAGCTGGCACAAACTTTATCCCGCCCGCAGTTCCAATTCTCCCGCCAAATGCCGTCGTTGGCTGTTGGTTCGGAACTAATGGAATGACGACAACTCTCGCAGACAACAACAAAGGAGCTGATTTGATTGCAGCAAACTGTGCAAATGGTGGAGTTGATGGATCCATCTTTGGCCAATTCGCAGCTTGCAATGCCGTCAAATTCTTCAAAGCTGCTACGCCTGTGGTCAAAGTACCGCCTCTCGGGATGGGAAATAATGGAAAGCCGTGCTATACGACGCGTTCGTTCCAGATTATCGACATGGATCCATCAGACAATGTTGTCACCACGTATTTAATGGACGCGGCAAAGAAACTTGCGCAGAAAACGAAAGCAAATATTGCTGCTTTGCCTGGCGCTCAAGATGTCACGAATGGATCAGATAACCTGCTCTTGGACGCTGCTTACCGCCCTGCTTTGGGTTGCGCGCCTTATACTGCCCCAAATCTAGCTGATCTCAACGGATCTCCTGTTGGATCCCTCGCGCTAAACGAGCTTCAAGCAGCTTCCCTTGAAGGAAACATCCAAGCCCTCATCCCACCAACCGATCCGTTTGTCGTTGTCAACAACCAACCCAATCTGGCCAAACAAAACATGTATCGCAAGCTAGTGAATCAACAACCCGCAACCGGAACACCCGCTGAAACAAAGTCGTTTTGCCAAAACATGTTGGACTTGACTGCTTCAGGATACATTACCGACATCAAGTTCTTGATTGGTCAAGGAACACCAGATGCAGCCAACGGGAAAGACTTATTCACATTCTTGGGCCAACGTTTCGAAAATTCTTGGATGGGTCTGACTTGTAATACTGTAATTCCGTTGGTAGGAGTAAATGGGCAGCCTCTCACAACTTCTCCAATTACTGCGAATCGCGACGCTGCAGGCGTCACGCAATCTCTGACTTTTAATACCCCTGCATTGATTTCTCTATTAATGAACAACGGGGGCCCTACTGCGGAAGCTTTGGTAGCGATGGGTACGGCAACTGTTGGAACTGGGGCGGCTCCAACAACACCACCTGTTGCCCCACCCGTGAAACCGCAACCAGCGCCAGGCCAAGTTCCAAACTTGGTAGGAACTACTTGTGCTTCTCCCGCGCAATACGCTTGCTCACTTTCTAAAGCAAGCCCCGCAAGTGGAGCCATTGTTATATGCAACATGGGTCAATGGACGGCTATCGATGATTGCAACGGGGATCAAACTGCGTGTACTTTGATAGGCGGACAACCTTTTTGTGTTTCTGGCCAGGGTACGTTCAATTTTGTAACCTGTCTCGTGTATTTCTAATCGCGACGTGTTTCCAGGTATTATTGGTTCGCCCGGTGGTGATGCCGTGGCTGGACCTCCGATTCCAGCCCCAGCAAAAAATCAAGCTGGTATTTCAGCAGTTATAAACCCTGCCAACTCTGTTGGCGGCGGTACAAACGGGACAACTTCTGGAAGAGTAAGCAAGCAAAGAAAGCAAGCTGGATCACAAACTATCTCCAAATCTACCGTAACAACTCGCATGCGTTGAAATTAAATTATATTGCATTCATGAATTCAAATAAATTGCATCCTTTTTGTCCCTTATTAACGACTATCGTCTTGGATTGTGGAATAATTATGAATAATGCTTGAGAAAAGTAATAATTACACCAGGTTATGGGTGCGGCAATTTTCGTGGAGTACAAGTATGGCACAACTGACACAGTCACACAGCAACCAAAGTATAACCAGGCTGCGAGACAACTCATTGTCGGTGGATATTCTATTTGTTTGTATGTGTCAAACCAAATAAATAACACAGAATTCAATCTCAATATATTTTACCTATGTGTTTGTATGTGTCAAACCAAATAAATAACACAGAATTCAATGAAGAAAACCAAAGGGGAAAACCACTCCTTAAATACGAATTCCAGGCCCAAAAATTTAATCCCAGTGTTGAACCATTCTGAAACGCGAATTCAGTTTCACCCAATTTCAACAACCTTCCAAAAACTATCCAAATTCCAACACACCCCCTAATTCGTACTTTAACTTGCGATGAACAACCCCCAAACACTTCACTGAACTTCTCTAGCCACTAACAGGTCGTACCCCCATGAACTCCCTGTGTTTCGCGAACGGTGGATACGGTAAATTCTTCGTTCCAATATCCGAACAATTCTCGATCCCCGCGACGTGACTAATTTCAACAATTCCGGATCGAACATGATCGCGAATAAATTCCACGCGAACCACTTCGTGCTTAATCCGTTCCAATGCCTTATCGCTATTCGCGATCTTAACTGCAGGCATATTATCGCTGTAGATTTTGAAGGATTTGATGTCGATTCCAAGTTCCTTCAACAATTCCATCAGCCAGAGTCCTTCACCAAGACCATAAAAGATTGCCGCGATTTCCGCCATTGCTGTCGATGTTGAGGTAATAGAGTCCTGCTTGCTTTTCCAACTTACAAGATTGCCTCCCAAGAACACTTGGTAGCTCCAGACCGATTTACCCGTCTGCATATCTCCAGCCCAATCCGAATCCACCCAAACTTCCAGATTCAGGTGACCATTGTCTTTGTAGTGAAGACCGTAATTTGAAGTTGCTGACAAGTAGCGAACAACTTCCAGTCCAGCATTCCAGTGTGCCGTACTTGCCTTCGAGTTGTGTTTACCCAAAGCTCCTAGGTAAAAACTCAACTCCGGTCGCGACCAAACCATCGGATACATCAGTTTCCCAACAAGACTACGGTAGTTGTGTTCCGTCTCAACGTCTCCTTCGGCAAACTTCTCCAGTCGCACACCAGTTGGAAACGGAGTCTTCCGCTCCTTCCCATTTAGCAATCGATACTCTCCTACAATCTCCAAAACGGACGAAGTCTGGTCAATCGATAACCACCCTTCCTCAACATTCCTTTTGATAGTTGTTCCAACGTACCGTGCTACACTCCCCAAGTCCTTAACCGTAAACTTGGTCGTAAACGCCTTCCAGAATCGATCGAACTCCTCTCGGTCCAATTTGCAGAATAACGCCAGTATATCATCGACCCAGACGATGATAATAATTGGTTTCCCAGAAACCGTACTAAATTTCACAAAAATACACTTCTCCGCGATAAGTGCTAAGTACCCAATACTTTCCATAAATGCTTTCAACAATTTTCGCCAACAGTTTCCCGCTTGACGCAAACCATACAGTGCCTTCTTCAGGTAACAGTACAAAGTTTCCCCATTAGGACCAAACTTTTCAAAACCCGGTGGTTGCTTCATCCAGACTTCTTCTCCTTCCAAGTCCGCATTGACAAACGCACCTTTAACATCAGATTGGTGAATTTCCATTTTCCACGCAACCGCCAATACAAAAACGACCCGAATGGCCGCCAACTTCGCAACCGGTGCGAACGTTTCGAGGTAATCAACCCCATATGTTTGCAAATCTCCTCGCACACACAAGCGAGACTTGCGAGCTTCCTCTGGTAGAACCGTCGGACCCTCTTTCTTTGCAAAAGCCCAAGTCGATGGCAACGCCTTCTTATCTCTCGGCTTATCAGCTGTCAAATCCCATGTGTCATGATCCTCGGTAAGTGCATCGTATTCCTTTTCCATTGATAAACGCCACATCCGCTGTTCTTCAGGACTCAGCCGCAGTAAATCCTGATAGGTTCTAGGGACTGTTATAGCATACGCAAAATGCCCGTACTCATCTTCCGAATCCTCATTGTAGTTCTTTTTCAAGATAGATCGACGTGGACGCAACTGAGTTGGTGTAGACGGACCCGAAGACGCCGTAGCTGAGGTAGGAGTTCCAAACATTGACGTTGTAGTTGATGATGCTGGCGATGGCGCCGTTCCATATTCAGAAGCATAATCCGTTGCTTCATCAGGTACATCATCCTCATCTACTTCACCAACTCCCATCACCCCCTCGTCCACACGAGCTACTTTATAATCTTCATCTTCTCCATCACTTCCACTCAACAAATCGCACATGTCATCCAATTCTTCCGGAAATTTTCCCTCAAAAGAATCACCGCGTTCATCAAACTTCAGGTTTGTGGTAACAAAAACCTCTTTCGTCTCAACATCCACCACCTCATAGGCATGACCGCCTTGAACGTAATTAAGAAATAAACATGCTCTCGAGCGCGAGTTTAACTTCTTTTTACCCCTAACCAGCTCCTTTGGCACTTTCGCCCAACAAGCAGCTCCAAACACCCACAATGGCATTTTCCCAAAATCCGGTTTAACTCCAGTAAACCCCTCAATCGGTGTAACTTTCAAGTCCGCATACGGCGACCTATTTGCCACGTAAGTCATACACGTCAACGCTTTACCCCAGTACTTCAACGGTAGTTTCTTGGTGTCCAACAGCGCCGTGCGTGCTTTTTCGAACAGGATCCGAATTGAACCTTCGGCAACTCCATTTTGTTCGTGTTCGTATGGAACAATAAACTGCTGTTCCACACCTAAATTCTCCAAGTAGCGCGCAAATTCGCCCTCCTTGAATTCTTTCCCATTATCAGACCGAATACACTTTAACTTGTGACCCGATTGACGTTCCGCCCATGGTTGCCAAGCTTTGAAGATCTTGACCAATTGAAGACCAGAGCGTTGATTTACCGGAAATGAAAACCGCATTCCAGTACAATCATCCGTCATTACCAACGCCAACGTTTCGCCATCCAACCCAGGTACATTGACAATTACCCAATCAATATGGATTAAATCCATTGGGTTCTTCGCACGCTCATTGGTTGATGCTTTAAAACTGCGTCGCTGATGTTTTCCTTCCACACAAGCCGTGCAGAAGCCCAATCCTTCGTCCAAATCCTTTTTAGACAAGGTAAGTCCGTTTACCATTCCTTGCAAACGTTTCATATTGTCGAGACCCAAGTGCCCCAACCGCTGATGCCACAATTTTAAATCAGCTGCCACTAACCCAATGTGCGAAGATGCACTTTTAGGTTCAATAGCAAGAATCCAGAGTCCGTCGCGATTCTTCACAGAATGCATAAATTCCACGCCATTCAACATAAAGCGGCGAATTCCCTTTGACGACTCCGTTGTAACACCTTTCGCATCCAAACTTGATGTCGAAACGAGGTTTGCTGCCATGTCCGGTACGTGGTAAACCCTTTCCAAGGTAACAGTAGTCACAGAACCATCTGTCAACACTGACTTAAACTCCACCATACCCACACCGCTAATTTTTAACTCCTCATTGTTACCCACTTTAACATTTCCAACATAATCTTCATAAGATTTGAAGACCCGACGATCAAAACAATAAGTTTTTGTCGCCCCCAGATCGTCGATCCATAAACCAGATCCAACATCCGATACCAACTTATCATTCGCCATAAATGAAAAGCTAACCGCCTTTTTCGACGATTTTTCCTTCTTCACAGGTTGGGCTGTCATTGCCTTTCCCTTTCCACCCGCTGACCGATCCTTCCAACCAGGCTTCGGCTTACTTCTACAATCTTTCCAACGATGACCAGAATTTCCACATCGGAAACATTCATCATCTCCTGCCACAAAAGCCGTCTGGCCTTTGGCATCCTTCAACGTCGCACCTTCACCACCACCCGACTTGCGTCTCAATTCATTCGCATGTTCGGTTACCAAGCGAGCAATCTTCTCCTTGGACAGATTCGACTCTTCCTGCGCTCTGATGGCCGTCTTGAAACCACGCCAATCGTTATCGTCAGGTAAGCCTCGCAATAACAGAGTAGCATGCAATTTATCGATATCCAAGCCTCCATTGTGAGCAATCTCAGTGAATATCCCGTTCATAGTACCGAGGTAAGTTGACACCTCCGATCCAGTTTTATAGGACACATCAAGTAATCGATCCAGTCTTGACAACGACGAAGACGCTGAATCAGATTCGTACTGAGTTTTAAAGACCGCAATCATATCCGCTACAGTCTTGCAGTGCTCGACGAGGTTGAGAGCGTCACGACCCAATTTGCCGACCAAATACGCCCTAGCCTTGGCATCGTCTTGCTTCCATTGCTTCACCGCAATCGCAAGAGCAGTCTCATCCTTGGCTTCCGTCGGTGGTTTGTCCAAGACATGCAATATATCTTTGGCTTCGAGGACAGTTGAAAACTTTAAATAGAAATGCGGCCAATCGGCACTTCTTGATTCAAAGGACTGAATTGCCTTGTAGAAATCGTCGCCCATAGTCTAAGGATCGCAATCGTAATCGTAGAACTTGGTGCTGATAACGTGTCGGTGGATATTCTATTTGTTTGTATGTGTCAAACCAAATAAATAACACAGAATTCAATCTCAATATATTTTACCTATTTGTTTGTATGTGTCAAACCAAATAAATAACACAGAATTCAATGAAGAAAACCAAAGGGGAAAACCACTCCTTAAATACGAATTCCAGGCCCAAAAATTTAATCCCAGTGTTGAACCATTCTGAAACGCGAATTCAGTTTCACCCAATTTCAACAACCTTCCAAAAACTATCCAAATTCCAACACTCATTGCCAAATGGAATAGGTTTACAAGTATTCGACCCACTTTTGAAATGGGTCACCAATGAATTAAATCTCTATTATACGGTGGTTAGTATGAACCGAGCAAAAATATTATTTTTAAAAAACATTTTTGATTTTTTGAAGCACCCCCTCGGGTCTTTTTCGTCCACCTACCAACAAAAGCAACCTGCTCTTGCCACCAGAGCAGGCACCAGTGCTTGTTATGCACAGCTGGTGTCTGTGTCTTGAATGCAAGTTGTTGCTTGGAATCGATACGGGGCATACGGCGCGACGGGCGGGTTGTCTCACCGTCGCTGCTGGCTCCAGCGCGTGCTAAGCACAGCTGGTGCTTGAGCCTTGAATTGATTCTGGAAATTTGGTCAAGTTTCAAAAGTTCTGGAATTGGCTTGGAATCGATGCGGGGCAAACAGCGCGACGGGCGGGTTGTCTCACCGTCGCTGCTGGCACCAGCGCGTGCTAAGCACAGCTGGTGCTTTAGTCTTGAATCGATTCTGGAATTTTTAACTTGCTGGAGTTTCGAAAGTTCTGGAATTGACTTGGAATCGATACGGGGCACACAGCGCGAAGGGCGGGTTGTCTCACCGTCGCTGCTGGCACCAGCGCGTGCTAAGCACAGCTGGTATTTGGCTCTTTGAATGCTTGCTGGAATGTTGGTACTGCCGGAATTACTTGGGAATACATTGTTGGCATTGTTGCAACGCTGAAATTTGAAATTGTGTCAAAAAGTGCAAACCATGTCGGGCAAGACAATGAGCGCAGCAGCGCTTTCAAAGCTTCGAGATTTGAGAATGGGGGCTACTGGCCTGCCGAAAAGGGATAGTTACTGCAAGGAGGAGGGATGTGGTACCAAAGTGTTCGCTGCATTTGGTTTCTGCCCAGGGCACAAGAAGGAGTGCATCAACCGGTGTGCTGCACGAGCTGTTGAGCTGGTTGAGGGGGCTCCCCTTTGTCGCGAGTGCTTTGTCATGGGTATGATTTTCATTTTTCATTGTTTGTTGTTAACATCTGTTTCAACAGTGGCTGAATCGGAGCACAAACCCAACTTATTTGAGAAGAAGCAGACCAAAAGTGAAAGGCCCTTACCTCGTCGCGATGACGCTGCTGGTAACCCCAGTCGGGGTACCGGAAAGTACAAGTATTCGTTTGTGGTTCATCCATGCAAGGCGGTTCTCTCCAAGAAAGGATACAGTTACACCCCTGTTGGCCTGCCTTTTCCCTTGGAATATGAATGCAGCTATGAAACCGAAATATTGGACCTTCATCGGCGGGTTTTCGACTCTGCACAGTTGTTGGAAGCCCTCGCCAAAGTGAAAAAGGACCATGGGCCCAACTTTGAGTGCAAATATATTCTGATGAGTTCCACCTCAAAAGGTATGTTTTGCCCTGTTCTGGTTCTGGGTGTTAAAGGCTTTTTGTAGGGTCTCCCAAACCACACTGTGTGATCGAACCCAATCAGACCCTCAAAAGCCACAGTGCTGAGTTCAAGGAATGGACAAAGACCCCTAAGCGACTGGAGATTACCAAACCCGTCAATAACATTCATGGAGTGTTTCTGATGGAGGCTCTTGAGTCGATTCCATCAAACTGCGGGTCCTCCAATTCCAATTCGGGCTTGTCCGTCTCCAAGTCGATTTCTACAGTTTTCACTTCCGGGGCTGTCAAAAGGTCCCGAGGACGGCCACGAAAGGATGCCCAACCCCTCAATAGTCACATGTCTGAGGTTACACTCTTGGCCCCATCTGATTCCAACCCAGAAGAGCCCTCATCCAAGCGTGGAAGACAAGATGTGGAAGCCCTGTGGGATTTTGAGGGCACTGCTGTGGCAATGGCGATAGGAAATATCCTAGCGCCCTCATTTGTTGGAACCAAAGTCACAACCTCAACCTTAAATGGGGTGGTGTACCAGCTTGTTTTGCAGGGAACCAAGTACGAAAAAACGGTTTTGCACGAAGGGGCTGTTATTGTGCAACTGCAGGAATTAGGAAGGGGGTCTTTTCGAAGAGTGATGCCTGTGTTGGGGGGTACTTGGGAAAAAACAGATAACCTGCCAAGTCCCAAAGCATTGGTATTCAAGCATTTTCTTGGTAGTAGGGACAGAATCCCAGGGGATCGAAATGCAAACAAAGCGATTGATTTCAACCTATCCCAGCAGCCGTCCACAGCCGCTGCCTCTGGAATTATTCAACAGCATTTTGTGGCTGCTTTTCTGAAAAAGTGGTGTTCTGAGTCTTGTGTGGCCCAAACACGTAAGTACTCGGGCTAAAGAATTATGAAGGTTATCTCATAATTGTATGTTCAGTAAAGGAAAATGGGGTCCTTCTGGAGTGCATTCCAGCCTTTGGCTTCGACATTGACAAAAGTCAGGCACAGGAGTTTGATTTGATCTCCTCCGGGTTTTTGGAGCCAAGGCTTTATGACCAAGATTTTGTGAAGTTCTTTCACAACAGTGGTGTTTGTGAGGAGGATATGTTTCCCCTGGGCTCCGACAAGGAGCTCATTTTTAATCTTCTTTCCTCGTTTAGCCATTTTACCTTTCAGAAGTATCAAGGTCAAATTTTGATCACAGACCTTCAAGGGGGGGTCACAGGCAGGCATTTGAGGCTGACTGATGTGGCGGTTGTCATGAGTGTACAGTACAAAGACAAAGTCCCGAATCTGTAAGCTGTCTTTTTGGACATGCTGTGTTCTCACATGTTCTATTTGAAGTTATTTTAGTGGATCCAATTTTGCCCAGGCTTTGATCAACTTCAAACAAAGTCACAAGTGCGGGGAGTTCTGTCGAAAGTTCAACTATCCCCCACTTCTTTGAGAGGAACCTATTTCCTTCACTACAATGCTTTATCTCTTTCAAGCAGTTCTTTATTTTTCATTCATTTCTTTTCAAAGAAAACACTGTGCTTTGTGTTCCAGACTACACTTTCCCCTATAACTTTGGCGAACTTTTGATACTTGGTTGGGTTTTCTCGAACGAATGCGTTGGTTGTACGCATGTTGTCAGTTAAAATAAAGGAGGTCCGTTGGGCCCAACACTCTTCAATTTCTTCAGGGGACAGCTTGGCAGCTTCTTCGGGAGGATACAAAGCCACGTAGTGCTTGGTGTCCTGGAAAGGAATCAACGCTATCTCATTCGACGCTAAATTGATCCAAGTGTCTGAGTCCGGCAAGTACAGCATAGGCAAAACTCCTCGGGGAGTGGGACGATCTGTGTATATACCAATTAGAGCCCCAATTGAATAAGGGTGGTTGCTCAGGTCTAAATGGCCTTGAACTCCTCTAGGACACTTAGGGCCTGTTGCAAAATTGGCTGTGAAACCTGGAAAGGGCACCTCCCCATACCGAGACAGATCCTTAAGTAGGAAGATAAGTAACATTCACTTGAACCCACCAACAACAAACCTACATCTTGAACCAATCTTGAGCATTCGGCCGCTTCATTTCCCATTAATACTTCACAAGCAGATCGAACGTCGTCAGTCAAGGGCCGCAAGCCCCTGATGCAGTCGGCAAGAGCAGGTGCAACGTGCTCCCCTAGAGTGAAATACTCACCCTCCGCCGCCGCTTTTTTCACAGATACCCCAGGCTTGGTAATGCTAGCGTTGTAGTGCGGCTCTGCCTGGGAAGCTTTTAGTATTTGCGGTACGGGGTATTAATATGTACTCACTATACAGTCCTGAACCTTCCTCCAGAAGCAGATTAGCTCCATCCCATCGGCACGCTTGCCCTTCCGGCAAAATGAAGACAATCGATCTAGAAAAGGCCTATAGGCTCGAAAAGCCACTGGATCAATGGTCAGACTAAAAAATTCATCAGCGACTGCACATCAACCTAAAGCCAAGGGGCAAATGACCTACCGAGCGTGGGAAAGTGTCGCCCCGTCATCCTTGAGCACAACAAAAAGACGCTCCTTTGGTTGACATGGCGGAAACCTCTTTGGGGCTTCAGAAAGAACCCTGGCTGATCGCAGAGCGGTTTGAACGGCATGCCGAACAAGTCGACGTTTTCTGCGTCTACTGCTGTCAGCTACACTGTGCAGCGGTCTTGACTGTGCCTCTACAAGCGCTGGCGCATCTGGGCCCTTATTGAAACAGAGTGAGTTAGAGTGAGTTAAACCAGAAGCAACAGGACGCCAAATAAGAGCAACACCTTCTTCGGGCACATAGCCTCTGCCGCCAGTTTTGGTGACAAGTTGCAAACAGAAGGGGGTTGAGAGGCTTCGCTGCGATACGCTGCTAGGCCCTTCCCACACATCTCCAAAAAAAGGAAAAAATCTGACGCGGGAATTAAGGCAGCAAAATTGCCTAACTCTTTCCAACCAGCTAATGAATTGCAAGAATCAGCAGGTACCTGTGCCTTAAATCGATTTTGGAATTTTTAACTTGCTGGAGTTTCGAAAGTTCTGGAATTGACTTGGAATCGATGCGGGGCAAACAGCGCGACGGGCGGGTTGTCTCACCGTCGCTGCTGGCACCAGCGCGTGCTAAGCACAGCTGGTGCTTAAGCCTTGAATCGATTCTGGAATTTTTAACTTGCTGGAGTTTTGAGACTGTTTCTGTCCCTTAAAATAGTTTAAAATGCCACCCAAACGCAAAAGCAAGAACAGGCAGAGCAGGAAAGCAACAGGGACTGCCCCTGAGCAGCTTCGTCCTGTGCAACATACTCCAGAACAGCGGATGCATCCTGTCTTGCCTGAAACCAGGCCGTTGCTGGTGTCTGAGTTTATATTGGAACCATCCAACGTTCATGACCACATCTATCCCCGACCAACGCCGTTTTTTGTTCTGTCCGTCAAGGCAAAGCTGCCACATGATTGGATTGAGAGCAGCCGCATGGCTTTCCTTGACAATCTGGATATTGTCCTCAGGCACAAGCACTCGGTGCGACATGGCGGCGGCCGTCGAAAGTACAGCTGGCGCATTTCAACCATAGACTCCAAGTCCGTGCTTGACTTGGAGATTTGGCCACTACTGGATGGCAAGATTCCATCTGATGCCCTGGCTGTAACCACCGATATGATACACAAGGCACTGGAGTTTACAGCCAAATCGATACCCCCTTTTCCAAGTAAATAGTGGTCACAAATCAATTTCAATTAAACTAATAACAATTGATCAGCGCTCCCCGATTACTCTGACATGGAGGCTCTCCTGGCGCGCTTCAGGTCACATGGCGTCTGCCATATGTTCCATCCACTTGACCGTTGTGAAACAAAAGTAGTGGCTGAAGTGCTGGAGGCCATGGCCCTGTCTGTTTTTTGGCCGCCTCACAAATCGGCCACATATTGGCTTACAGAATACCACAAAGCTGGGCGAAAGTTTCAGTCAGGACAGTTAGCAAAACTACCAGAAGGTGTTTCACGTATTTCGGGAAATGCTTTCCAGTTCTACTTGGAAGGTTGGAAGCATATATTTGACTGGGCTGAAACGAACAATGTGCCGAAGGACCGTCTTTCTGTTTTGGACAGATCGTTGAAGAAAATGCAACAGAACAGAACGAGCGTCTTTGTTCGCTACATGAAGGAATTTTTTGGGGCAACAGTGTTAGAGGAGGACATAAAAATCTCCGGTATCGCTTTGCTTTTAAGCATACCAGGACTGACTTACCAGCAAATGGACCACTATGACGCCCATGTGATGGGAGTTTACTCTACTCTGCTTTCCATAGGGCGTACGACAAAGACAACTATTTTCAGACAACGAAACAATTTTTTGGATTTGTACGAGCCGAGGTCAGTTAATTGCACAGCCAAATAATTTGTTGCGTTCAACAGTTTTTTATCAGAGCCCCGTCTGTTGGGGAGAGACATGGGATTGTTCGTCAAACCGGTCATGGCCTTCCACTGAAAGAAGCCGATGTCATCTACGCAACAAAAAACTACTCACCGTTGAAGGACCGTGACCCTGACAAGTGGAGTCCCACGCTATTTATTCCTGGGTCCGAAGTTGGGTTTCTTGGCCTTGCACAGCATGCCGGAGCGGGTAACGATTGCTATTCCCCAAGTATTCCAGACTGTTCCTGCTATCCTGGCCTGACTCCTAAGCCCAGTTATATTCAAACATCTCTGAACGCCCAGATGCATGGTGTTCTCTTTTGCGGTTGCCAGTTATGTTCCCCTCCTGCGCGTTTGCCCCAGAATTTCGACCCGACAACCTGTGACTACAAAGCATTCGACCAAATATACGCGGACCCTGACAATAACATCACCTCAGAGGGTCAGATTCGAAGTAGTGCCGCTGTTGCTTTTCTGGACGGATACAGTCACTCAAGGCGATTTGTTGAGCTGGCCAGGAATGTTTTATATGATGGTATTGCATCGTCAGGTTTTAAATATTTATGAACTAAGTTTGTTGCTCTAGGCGTTTCAATGATAAATTATCTTGACGACGACGAGATTACACAGCAGTTGATGTGGTATATGCGAGCAGCTCAATTGGTTGATTTATACGACGATTCCTGCTTGCCGATTGTTAGTGACATGTTGGAGAACATCACTCAAATGTCATTGACTGAGTGGGCTGAATATAACTCTGGGATAGTGGGGGACGCAAATGGACTGGAAGAAGGAGTTGTGGAGAAAAACGAAGTGGATACCCAACTCATGGTGTTCCTCGACAATGAGGACGACGAGGAAGACAGGAAATCGTAAAAGGAAGGGCTCATACTGCAAATATAGGCGAAAAACGAAAGAGGATTGTGTGTTCCGATTCTGATTCTGACTATGTGCTTTCAGAAAAATAAATTGTTTCCAATTATCAGCCCTCACACGTTGAAGATTTGTCTTTGCATATCATCTTTGCATATCAAATGGCCACAGGTTTTTCAGAATCAAAACCAGCTGTGCTCAGCACGCGCTGGAGCCAGCAGCGACGGTGAGACAACCCGCCCTTCGCGCTGTGTGCCCCGTATCGATTCCAAGTCAAGTCCAGAACTTTCGAAACATAACCGAAATTCCAGAATCGATTCAAGGCTCAAGCACCAGCTGTGATTAGCACGCGCTGGTGCCAGCAGCGACGGTGAGACAACCCGCCCGTCGCGCTGTTTGCCCCGTATCGATTCCAAGTCAAGTCCAGAACTTTCGAAACTCCAGCAAGTTAAAAATTCCAGAATCGATTCAAGGCTCAAGCACCAGCTGTGCTTAGCACGCGCTGGTGCCAGCAGCGACGGTGAGACAACCCGCCCTTCGCGCTGTTTGCCCCGTATCGATTCCAAGTCAAGTCCAGAACTTTCGAAACTCCAGCAAGTTAAAAATTCCAGAATCGATTCAAGGCTCAAGCACCAGCTGTGCTTAGCACGCGCTGGTGCCAGCAGCGACGGTGACACAACCCGCCCTTCGCGCTGTTTGCCCCGTATCGATTCCAAGTCAAGTCCAGAACTTTCGAAACTCCAGCAAGTTAAAAATTCCAGAATCGATTCAAGGCTCAAGCACCAGCTGTGCTTAGCACGCGCTGGTGCCAGCAGCGACGGTGAGACAACCCGCCCTTCGCGCTGTGTGCCCCGTATCGATTCCAAGTCAAGTCCAGAACTTTCGAAACATAACCGAAATTCCAGAATCGATTCAAGGCTCAAGCACCAGCTGTGATTAGCACGCGCTGGTGCCAGCAGCGACGGTGAGACAACCCGCCCGTCGCGCTGTTTGCCCCGCATCGATTCCAAGTCAAGTCCAGAACTTTCGAAACTCCAGCAAGTTAAAAATTCCAGAATCGATTCAAGACTAAAGCACCAGCTGTGCTTAGCACGCGCTGGTGCCAGCAGCGATGGTGAGAAAACCCGCCCGTCGCGCTGTTTGCCCCGCATCGATTCCAAGTCAATTCCAGAACTTTCGAAACTCCAGCAAGTTAAAAATTCCAAAATCGATTTAAGGCACAGGTACCTGCTGATTCTTGCAATTCATTAGCTGGTTGGAAAGAGTTAGGCAATTTTGCTGCCTTAATTCCCGCGTCAGATTTTTTCCTTTTTTTGGAGATGTGTGGGAAGGGCCTAGCAGCGTATCGCAGCGAAGCCTCTCAACCCCCTTCTGTTTGCAACTTGTCACCAAAACTGGCGGCAGAGGCTATGTGCCCGAAGAAGGTGTTGCTCTTATTTGGCGTCCTGTTGCTTCTGGTTTAACTCACTCTAACTCACTCTGTTTCAATAAGGGCCCAGATGCGCCAGCGCTTGTAGAGGCACAGTCAAGACCGCTGCACAGTGTAGCTGACAGCAGTAGACGCAGAAAACGTCGACTTGTTCGGCATGCCGTTCAAACCGCTCTGCGATCAGCCAGGGTTCTTTCTGAAGCCCCAAACTGTTTGCCCCGTATCGATTCCAAGTCAAGTCCAGAACTTTCGAAACTCCAGCAAGTTAAAAATTCCAGAATCGATTCAAGGCTCAAGCACCAGCTGTGCTTAGCACGCGCTGGTGCCAGCAGCGACGGTGAGACAACCCGCCCTTCGCGCTGTTTGCCCCGTATCGATTCCAAGTCAAGTCCAGAACTTTCGAAACTCCAGCAAGTTAAAAATTCCAGAATCGATTCAAGGCTCAAGCACCAGCTGTGCTTAGCACGCGCTGGTGCCAGCAGCAACGGTGAGACAACCCGCCCTTCGCGCTGTTTGCCCCGTATCGATTCCAAGTCAAGTCCAGAACTTTCGAAACTCCAGCAAGTTAAAAATTCCAGAATCGATTCAAGGCTCAAGCACCAGCTGTGCTTAGCACGCGCTGGTGCCAGCAGCGACGGTGAGACAACCCGCCCTTCGCGCTGTGTGCCCCGTATCGATTCCAAGTCAAGTCCAGAACTTTCGAAACATAACCGAAATTCCAGAATCGATTCAAGGCTCAAGCACCAGCTGTGATTAGCACGCGCTGGTGCCAGCAGCGACGGTGAGACAACCCGCCCGTCGCGCTGTTTGCCCCGCATCGATTCCAAGTCAAGTCCAGAACTTTCGAAACTCCAGCAAGTTAAAAATTCCAGAATCGATTCAAGACTAAAGCACCAGCTGTGCTTAGCACGCGCTGGTGCCAGCAGCGATGGTGAGAAAACCCGCCCGTCGCGCTGTTTGCCCCGCATCGATTCCAAGTCAATTCCAGAGTTAAAAATTCCAGAATCAATTGTCGGGCTGTGTGCCCAGGGTCAATATTTATTTAAAATGTTTATGAAATTGAAGAATGCCTGGCATCATTTGGGGACTACCATTTTATGGGATCATCTTCTTCAAGGTCCTGTGAAGTTGCTCCCTGGTATCTGTGGATGAGGGCCGCCCAACCGACTTGGTTGTTGATGTATGTCACCATTTGCTTCATCACTGGCCAAATGGACTCAATGGAGGTTACTTTTGACTTTCCACATGCTTGATGGGCCTCAATTAAGTACAGTTTAATTTCGTCTGGGAAGAGTTGGCTGTGCTTGTCGCTTTGTAGGCCATCAATAATAGGTTGAAGAACCTTTGGATCAACTTGAATCCCCATCTTCTCCGCCTGGTAAAGATGAGGATCGTGCATTAAATTAACTGCTTTGCTGCCAGCTCCACTGGGCAGCACCCGGTTCCTCTGAAGTCTCTTGTCTCTCAAGTTGAACTTTCTACGATACTCATCAAAGATGCCATTCAAGTAGGGGATTGCCAAATACTGGAAAACCGTTCTGTAAAAATGCAGATCAGGATTTACTTTGGGGTGGTGGCCTGCCATACCGGTGAACCATGTCTTTAACGTCATAGTGCATGCCCCGTTCCCCCTCCTCCAGGCGATTCAACAAGTCAAATCCTATTTGGCGTAAAAAATGTGACCAAAAACATTCTATTTTTTGGTTGAGTCTTGAGTCGTATACTGTTCTGTGGCTTTTTTCTGGATCTCGGTCCAATACAGTTTTGTCTTCTGGATGCAGTTCCAAGTATGCTTCAATCAGATCCCCAACAATTTTGCACTGAATTTTTCCTGGCAGTATGTTTTCTGTCCCTCTATCTGAAATAGTAGTGTCCCACACACCTGAATGTGTTTGAGTTGAGCTCCAAATCAAACCCAACAACAAGAAGGCATCTCACGAGAAAACTTCTGACATGCCTCCAAATATTTAATGGCAATAAGTGAGCCCTGTCGATTTGTTTTGTGTGCCCAGAGATTAACAAGGAATCTGCTGAAGCAATCAATAGCGCCATGGACATAGACACCATATCTTCCTGAAACAAGGCGGGTATGAATAAAAAAATAATTAAATTTGCATCCATTTTGACCTTACTGAATTTGTCGTGTTGGTCGTATGCATATGTCTCAAAAGGGCCATTACCCACAAAATTGTTTCTTTTAAGCTTTCGGTACTTTCGAGAGTCAACCAAGGATGCCTCCATGGCCCTCAAAAGTTTACGAACGCTATCGCTACATGTTAAGGAAGTTAGTACAGCTTATCCCCACTTGGGAAGATTTTACCGGGGCATCGGTATGTTGTGCACCAGATGTAAATGCTGCGCCATTAGCCTGTATCCCATGCGCTCCCCAACGTTTTGACGGTATGTTAAAATAGCTCTTCTTGCGCTTTCCTCCATTTCAGCTATCTCCTTCAAAGTGTGTCCTCGACGGCGTAATTTATGTGTTTCCATGTACTTCTGAAACGTCCGCTTCCTATCAAAAAGAAGTGTGTTAGAGGCACTCCAAAACCATTTTAAATATTAAAAATAAGATTACGTAAAAACATGTCCAGCTTCAAGAAGCTTCTCCCTGATTTTTGTGTGCGGGTCTCCTGCCCAAAAATAGTGCAACACTATTAATTTCACATGGCAGGACAAGCAACATGGTGTACTCGTAGCATCAACTGGGTCAATAAATGAGTGACTTGGGTTTTGGATGCAACATGCTCTATCTGGGGTTTTTTCCTGTTCCCGTGGCCTCAAATGTAGCTTGGTGATGTGGCTGTTGAAAGCGGCATCATTGTCCAAACTCTGACATTCAATTTTGCAAGCATTACACACAAATCGGATAGTGTCCTCGAAAGGGTCATCTGCAGTTTGAAATGGATCGCCATCTGGGATTTCTTCAGCTACTTCTTGCACCAAAACTTCAAAAAGTTCATCAAGTGGAAAAACTTCCCCACACCCATAACATTGGGGAGATTTCTTGCATGGGTCGCATATTACTGTCGATTCCATTGGGGCTGGACTAGAAACAGAATTCCCGCAAAAGCAGCAGATATACTCTGCTTCGTAAAATGTAAGGTAATTATTACTCAGAGAAAAGACTTGCCTTGAATCTCACTTCCATTGCAGCCTTCACAACACAGAAGGGAACTCTCTGTATCTTTAAGCAGTTCAGCTTTTAGATGTTCGTCCCCACATATGCCACATGTTGCCTTCTCCACTTCCTCAGAGTTACATTGAGCACAACAAAACTCCGAAGGATCCGCTTCATTTCGTGCCATTTGAGAGGACGGCCATTGTTTCCCACAAAGGAGGCAGTTTTCCCAATCTTCTTCAATCAGGAGTTTGTCATGACAAGGTTGGCACACGGAAACCCCCGATTCTTCGTCCATGAACATGTCCTTCACAGCAAAGAATTGGCTGCAAAGCCCGCATTCTTCAGTCGCTGACATTGAAACAATGCTTTCTAGATTTGGAATTCAATTATTCTAATTTTTCTAATTTTGGAACTGCTTTATTACTTGTTTTTTTGGGAAACACACTTCCTAAAAAATCCAAGTCCTTTTCCTCGTCCCGCCATTTGGTCCAATTCAACTTTGCTACTAACAAGAAATTCCAGCTCCCTTGATCTCAAGGTGTTCGATAACGGAACTTTGCTTCGGCAATTGTTCCAGTCGTTGATCCACCCATCCACAGATTGCCTCAACTGCCTTAAATGCCAAAGAACAAAGAGACCACAATCGTGGCTGTTTGTTTGGGTGGCACTTTCTAGAAAAAATATTCCTGGGCGCGTGGTTTGAAAGGCTTTTGCAACCACACAAGATACATATCTCACTGCAGTGAGCACTTCCTTTTCAAGATAAGTAGGGGCAGAATTGACGTAGTATATGGCATGATTGATTCGATGATAGTAAACTGAAAACCAATGGCCTCCGTAAGACCTCCGGGTGGGGATGTCGATATGGACAGGAGTGAAGAAGGAACATGGAATAGCAATCCCTTTGTTGTCTTTGGGGAGCAAACTCATGCTCAGACGCACAGCTTCACGTTTGAAAAAAGAACCATCCCCTTTCTTGTAACCATCAGTGAAACCAGTTGGAACGTATCGAAACAGGGGACGTCTGGTTTCAAGAAGAGAGGCAACACCGTCAATAACTTCCCCGGAAATGTCCCCATGAGCATGGACCAGTGGATCATTCACGTGAAGAAGGGAACAAAGATCAGAGTGGTCCAAGTATCCAATTCGTACACGCTTGTCGGAGAGGGCTTTCAAAACAGCATTGGAGTACAACCTGTTGAATACTGGAAGATTTTTCCCACATTCGAGCAAGGAAATCTTGCGGGCGTTCATCAATGTCCGAGTGTCGTCACGGTTGTAGTACTCCAATGCCTGTTTCAAGCAATGTTCTTGTAATACCAGCAGACGGGAATCCAAGTCAAAGTGAGAGTAGTTGGATGTAATTTGGTCAGTCAGTTTCTTGACAACTGTTTTATCGCATATTCTTTGCAACAGTTTTTTCCAACATTCCAACCCAACAACTCCCATCATCTGTTGGGTGGTGTATACCAACTTGTAGTACTCCAGATTTTCTTCTTCTATGTCTAGACAAAAAGCTTCCAATTCCTTGGCAAGGTCGGCTGAGATGTACCGAGTAGCAGCGCCGCTTTCATATATAACGGGGTACAACAACAAATTTTTGACTTGATTGATATGTGTCATGCCCACATATGAGCCATTGGGAACAGGTTGGTTCAAAGCTTCCAGTAGCAGAATATCAAATTCCAACATAGCAAATTCCCCGTGGCAGCCAATAAAGTGGTAAAAACTGTCGAACTTGGTCTTAAAGAACATGTCTTCCGTCCAGCCTTCCGACGATGGCAAAGCCTGGGCCACAACAGAAAGGTCTGCATCATTCGAACTGGTCGGCTCCCAGTTATGCTCTATTAAGAAGAGGTTGTGTAAGTAAAATTGTATCAGATAGTAATATATATTCCAACAAATAAAATTCTCACCTTTATAGTGGGCAAAACACACTGGCACAAACCCCAAAAACCAGTGAGTCGCTTTTGTTGGAGTATTGCAGGTGCTACACCTCAATTGGTTAACTGGAACAACTTCAAGCGACGGATCTGATCTGATCCCAAGTGATGGTAATGGTTTGTCAGGAAAAAACGGCGGCAATGGGTTCTTGACTCGGATTCTTTTCAACGGCCTGGCCGTATCAGCAACCACCGCAAACACTTCATGCGTCACCGATTGCTTTTCAAGTCCCCCTGTTTTTGGATGAACATTGGCCTTGCCAGAGGTACCAAAAGTGAAGGACGAGAACAGGGGAGTGGTTGAATGCAAATTTTCGGTCGTTTCCCAATTTCGAAATGCCGCAACACTACGGGACTTCGAAGCCATGAACGAAAGGAAATCCCCTGCGTCTCCATCCATTTTGTCGTCGCCGGTGCATCCAACCCTACTGGCTGACTTGGCCAAAACTTCAACGCCTGGTTCAACATTGTGAGTTTGAGGTAGAGATGCTGGAGCCGCATGAACACTTGACTTGGTCCTTTTGTACACAGTATTTTCAGCCGTTGCAGCGTCATCGTCTCCGACGCAATTTCCATCAATACGTTGGTCGAGTTTGTCCACCTGGTTGACAACAGTTTTTTCACCCACCAAACTGGTGTCTTGCTCAGGAACTTTGTTGTTAATATACAAACTGAGACCTGGATGCCCTGTGTGTGGATATGTTAGTGTTGGACATCCCTAGCCAAAAAAAGAGAAATCCAACCTGGTACAGAGTCTAGATCTAGTATCAAATACCGATCACCAAGAACAGTTACATTGAATTCCGTTTGAACTCCCACATTTCTGGTTGTTGTTGGAGTGCATATTGTTCCAAAAGCTCCAGACATAGGCGGTTTCCAGATAGCCTGGGACTCTGCAAAACACTTCAACTGTCAACAGAGAACTTCCTGCCAAAACCAAATTATCACACCTCTCTCATCGTTGACTACCGCCTTTGGGTTGTAGCAGCTTTCTGCTTGGTATGAGAACATTTATTTTTCGGTTTTTATTCCTTGCACGCCTTTTATACCTGTTTGCATCAGCAAAAAACTATACACTAGTCTTGCATACTGGCAGTATAGTTTGAGGCCTCCTTTCGGGGTAATGCGCAGACAAACAACTTTAACAGTGTAGGCAATGCTAGAATCGATTCAAGGCTCAAGCACCAGCTGTGCTTAGCACGCGCTGGTGCCAGCAGCGACGGTGAGACAACCCGCCCTTCGCGCTGTGTGCCCCGTATCGATTCCAAGTCAAGTCCAGAACTTTCGAAACATAACCGAAATTCCAGAATCGATTCAAGGCTCAAGCACCAGCTGTGATTAGCACGCGCTGGTGCCAGCAGCGACGGTGAGACAACCCGCCCTTCGCGCTGTGTGCCCCGTATCGATTCCAAGTCAATTCCAGAACTTTCGAAACTCCAGCAAGTTAAAAATTCCAGAATCGATTCAAGACTTAAGCACCAGCTGTGCTTAGCATGCGCTGGTGCCAGCAGCGACGGTGAGACAACCCGCCCGTCGCGCTGTTTGCCCCGCATCGATTCCAAGTCAAGTCCAGAACTTTCGAAACATAACCGATATTCCAGAATCGATTCAAGGCTCAAGCACCAGCTGTGATTAGCACGCGCTGGTGCCAGCAGCGACGGTGAGACAACCCGCCCTTCGCGCTGTGTGCCCCGTATCGATTCCAAGTCAATTCCAGAACTTTCGAAACTCCAGCAAGTTAAAAATTCCAGAATTGATTCAAGACTTAAGCACCAGCTGTGCTTAGCATGCGCTGGTGCCAGCAGCGACGGTGAGACAACCCGCCCGTCGCGCTGTGTGCCCCGCATCGATTCCAAACCAATTCCAGAACTTTCGAAACTTGACCAAATTTCCAGAATCGATTCAAGGCTCAAGCACCAGCTGTGCTTAGCACGCGCTGGTGCCAGCAGCGATGGTGAGACAACCCGCCCGTCATGCTGCGTGTCCAGCATCGATTCCGAGACATACCCAGAGCCATCGAAACCCCTGCAAGTTCAATCTAGCATTGGTTCAAGACACAGACACCAGCTGTGCATAACAAGCACTGGTGCCTGCTCTGGTGGCGAGAGCAGGTTGCTTTTGTTGGTAGGTGGACGAAAAAGACCCGAGGGGGTGCTTCAAAAAATCAAAAATGTTTTTTAAAAATAATATTTTTGCTCGGTTCATACTAACCACCGTACTATTAAATTTTTGTTGATTCATTAAGAACCGTCGCCTTGTGGAAGAGGCTGAAGAAAAAGAAGCAAAAAAAAAATCGCAGGCGAAATAGAATGGCAGCGTTGAACTGCGTCGTAACGCTTCCTCCCAATGCGCTGAGTGTGAAAGGACTTTCAACCCCTTGGACCGTTACTGGATGTGACCAGACTGTCAACCCAAGGTAAAATTTCAATCTATCATAGCGTAGAAGTTCATGTCCTTATCCTATTTTAGGTTTGCGGAATGCACCATAGTGGATCTTGCGACGGGGGCACTCTCAGTATACTCTCCCCTGCTAGTAAACAAAGGAGCTAAACCCGGAGTTAACTTTATCCCACCTACTGTTCCGACACTTCCTGCGAAGAGTGCAATCGGTTGTTGGTTTGGCACAAACGGAATGACCACTGCCCTGACCGACAATAACAACGGTGCCGATGTTCGTGCGGCAAATTGCATTGGAATCAACGGACGAGCAATATTCGGCCAATTCGCTGCGTGCAATGCAAAGCAGTTTTTTGCAGCAGCAAATCCAATCGTACAAATTCCGCCCCTGGCTACTGGAAACAACGGGCTACCGTGCTACACGACACGATCATTCCAGATTATCGACATGGATCCCTCAGACAATGTGGTCACAAGCTACTTGATGGGTGGTGCCAACAACAAGCTTGCACAAAAAACAGTCAAGAATAAAGTCGCGTTGAAGGGGGCGCAGGAAATCACGAATGGATCCGATAACCTCCTCCTCGATGCGTCTTACAGACCGGCTATTGGTTGCTCCCCATTCACGGCCAGGAACCTTGCCGATCCCACAGGCCCTTTTGTCGGATCTCTTGCATTAAACGAATTCCAAGCAAAGAAATTGCAAGGAAAAGTTCAAGCGTTGATTCCGCCCACAGACCCATTCGTTCAGATAAATGGGGCACCAAACATCAACAAGCAGAACATGTACCGCGCAGCAGTGAACCAGCCACCTGCAACTGGAAGTGCAGCCGAAACTCTTGCCTTCTGCCAAGGAATGCTCAACATCACCGCACCAGGGTTTATCACTGATATTAAGTTTCTGGTGGGGCAAACAAGTCCGGATCCAGCTAACGGAAAAGACTTGTTCACATTTTTGGGACAACGATTTGAAGCATCTTGGACCGGTTTGACATGCAATACCGTGATTCCACTCGTAGGAGCAAATGGGAAATCTATCCAATCACCGATTACCGCGAATCGAAATGCTGCTGGTGTTACCCAATCTCTCACTTTCAACACCCCTGCCTTAATTGCTTTACTTAAGAAAAATGGTGGTCCAACTGCTGAAGCACAGGTGCTGGCTCCCGCCCCTGCAGCGAAAAAAGTGAAAGCAAAAGCTGCGAAAAAAGCTGGTGTTGCTGCTGGCGCTGCTGCAAAAACACCCACCAAGAAGCCTGTTTCAAATCAAAAATGATCTTCACATTCGCATATTTTCATAATAAGGACTATCTGGAATAGTTCAATAAATCAATTTTTGCATATCAGTTAGCATAAATTACTTAAATGTACCAGGGGCTGTTTATTTGAGTTAAATTCCCGTTTTACTGATGACTACTTTCCCAATCTCGAAGCCAACGCATCTCTGATTCCTGTACAGCTCTTCAAAGCGTCTCCAAACAGCATTGTGGTGTTATTGTTAAAGAAAAGCGGGTTTGGAACGTCGGCATAACTACATTTAACAGGATTAGAAGCAACTTCAAAATATAATACGAAACGTACCCAGCAGCCATAGACCGCTTCATCACAATAACTTGCTTTGATTTCCAAACATGAAGGACGGGCATGCCAGCAATAATACTTCCAGGCTCAAGGGCTAAGGGGTTGACAGTGTCATTGGCACCAATTACCAACGTCACATCAGTTTCCTTGAAGTCCTCATTGATCTCCTCCATCTCAAGAACAACTAACGATGTTTGATTTTTAAGAACTACGCGATTGATGCTGTAAATAGATATTTACCATCGTATGGAACACCTGCTTCTGCAAGGAGGACATTCAACTGGCCTGGCATTCTTCCGGCGACAGGGTGGATACCAAATCGCACCTGATCAAAATTCAGAACAACATCTTTACTCAATAAGGGATACGAAACCTTGATTCCTTTATCATGCAACATTTTCACAGTATTGGCAATCGCATATTGGGCTTTAGCAACCGCGAGACCATATCCAGGAACAATAATAACGGTCTCAGCGTTGACCAGATCTTCCACCACATTTTCAACAGATGTTTCAATAACTGGGCCAGTTTTAGCTGCGGATCCGTCACCAGCAGCAGCCGCGGGGGCGGCATTCCAAGAGCCACCGAAGATAACAGACCAAATCGATCGGTTCATTGCTTTACACTATCGAAAATGAATTAAAAGAAAATTCTGGGGAGCATTTGCATCAAACCATAATGTAAGACAGGATAGCACCAGATACACCAATCAAAGAACCGACAGCTGTGAGCAAATCATTACCCAACATAAATCCTTCCGCACAAAGAGCCCAGCCAGAGTAAGAGTTCAAGACAGTAATCACAACAGGCATATCTGATGTTTAAAGACTTAGAAGCGAAAGAAAAATGAAGGTTTAGACCCACCAGCTCCTCCGATACTAGCAGTCAGATGGTATCCCTTAATAAAACTCAATGCGACGTTTCCGAGAAGACAAGCGATGGGAATTCCAACCCAGGCAGTAGTGCTCAAGAAAGGAACCATCAAAGCAGCATTCGCTGTGACTAAACCAATGTTGATCAAATTTTTGTTTGGAAGGGCGAGAGGTTTCGAGCTCATTGTTCCTGCGAGTTTTCCATAAGCGACCAGCGATCTAATTTGAAGATTTAAATCACTAAACGATCGCAAATATATCACATGTGTATGTCAAAGTTACCCTGTGAATGTGATACCTCCGATAAAAGTGCCGAAGTAGGCGATGACTTTTGGAAGAACAGCCCCTGCTGGGTGAGCAATAAACGAGGCAATTGAAGTCAACACGGCAGCAAGACCAACAACAGAGTGGAGCAAGGCAACAGTTTCTGGAAGCTGAACTGGAGTGACTCTACGGCCAAAGTACACACCAACAGTTCCGCCCACAGCAGTCAAAATGGCAAACTGAGCAAGAACCCAAGGAGTAAAGCCAACGGAAAGAAGAGCAGCCAATATTCCCGAAGTAACACCGAGAATACCCATTGCGTTACCTGCACGAGCGGTTGCTTGCGAAGCGAGCCCACTTAAAGAGGCCATGCAAAGAAGTGAAGACGCGAGATATCCAGCCTGAACCAATCCGCTAACATCTGCAGCACCTAAATTGGAGAGGAATCCAATTCCAAAGATGGCTGCAGGAGCAACGTAAAGGTACGAGTATTCAGGAGGATCACCTTCCCGTCTGAACATGTCAAGCATTCTCTGGGACAGAACGAATCCTCCAAAAACGTTGATATTGGCCAGAAGTACCGAGAGTGCGGCAAGCAGTTGTGGGATCGTGTATGGAATGAGACCACCACCCATGTAAAACATTCCCCCAACTCCAACAATACCGGAGATCGCGTTGGTTACCGACATGAGAGGGGAATGGAGGGCGGGAACCACACCCCAAACAACGCGATATCCAATCAGACCAGCAAGCGTGAAGGTGGTCATTCCAGCCATAAATAGTCCACCGGTGGCTTTTCCTAAAAGCATAAGCGCCGTCGAAGCACCAGTAATGGTGGCAACTTCATACGTCTTTTGTTGAAATGGTGTAATGGCCTTGATTTTTTCTTTTTCATTTTCGGCCGAAGAAGCGGCAGCAGCAGGCGCGGGTGGAGGGGCTGGTCGAGGTGCTGGTGGGAGAAGGGTACCTTGGTTAAGTAGAATCGCGCCGCGAGTAACCTCATCGTTCAAATCAATGCTGAGCTGCGAGTCTTTTCCAAGAGATAGAAGAAACTTTGTGATATTGTTTGAATACAGATTTGAAGATTGAGTTGGTAAGCGACTTGGCAGATCAGTGTATCCTGGTTTCAAATCATTAAATTTCCGCAAACAAATATCATTCATTCGCATACCAATAATGCTGACACCGTTTGATGAGACAAACACTTCTCCAGGTTTGGTCAACTCGCAGTTTCCACCCATTTCGGCTGCCATATCCACAACGACGGAGCCCTGTTTCATAGCCGCAACCATTTCGGTAGTAATCAACTTAGGTGCAGGCTTGCCTGGAATAAGAGCCTGGAGACCGTTAAAAGCATGAAGGGTGACTACAAGGAATGCCTTACAGTGGTGATAACAATGTCAACTTCGCGACATTGTTCCATAAACAGTTTCATTTCCGCAGCGATAAAGGCTGGAGACATCTCCTTGGCATAACCGCCACCTCCGTCACCACTTTCCTCAACTCCCACAACTTCCAAAAATTCTGCACCCAAACTCTCTACTTGTTCACGAGCTGCAGAACGAGTATCGAAGGCACGGACGATAGCACCAAGACGACGAGCAGTGACGACGGCAGAAAGCCCAGCAACGCCGGCACCAATGACTAAAACTTTACCTGGGGGAATCTTTCCCGCAGCAGTAATCTGCCCAGTAAGAAACGAGCCAAAGTGGTTGGAAGCCTCGAGAACAGCCTTGTACCCGGCAATATTAGCCATGGAACTGAGAGCGTCAAAAACTTGTGCACGAGAGATTCGAGGAATCATTTCCATTCCCAGAACAGTAGCGTTTCGGGCCTTCAGAGCATCAACAGCTGCTTGGTTTCTTGCAGCTGAAAGTTTTCTTAAGCATATGCTGAAGGAAAGAATTCGGAACAAACCATAAAGAAAGGAAATCACAGTGGCTTTTTCTCGAACACGCTTGGCTTCCGCGACGGATGGTGGTCGCACTTTAAGAAGAATATCTGAAGCATTAAAGAGTTCTTCGGAGGAAACGAGGGTTGCTCCAGCATCTAGACGTTTTCAAATTTAGGAGAATAAACGGATGAGACAACGAAACGTCCAAAGCCAAAAGACCCAATTGATACCTTGGTACATCTTATCAGTGAATTGTGCATTCAATCCGGCGCCCTTTTCAATCAAAACCTTTGAGAATCCTTTCTTGAGAAGCAGCTTTGTGTTTGCTGGGGTTAACGCCACTCGGTTTTCATTCTCGAACGATTCCTTCGGAGTGCCGACGACAAGAGAGGCATAAGGCGTGCCTAATAATACGAAGGGGGAGCGATTAGAATTTAGTGTATAATTGCTACGGATGACGTACAAGCAGCAACGGCAGCGGAGGTGCTTGTCCATCTGGTCTTTGTCCCCGGAATAGCAAGGCTCAGCCGGAAGGAGAGAGGCTTCATTCCAGTCACAGTTTACGATATATGCAAAACAAGGGATGGCAACTGGTATCAGGGTAAGTGGGAGGCAGTGGGAGAGGCGCGACTGTGGTCTTGTTTTTCGTTAAATACAACTTTTTTGCTTTGCCAGTCATTCGCGTGATCAGATCGCACTGGTCTAGGATGCTTGGCTCGAATCTCTTCTTATTTTACAAAGTGAATATAATAATTAAAAGATAGTCGAAGAGCGCGCTGTTTATTAAGAAACCAAGAACAGCATCAACCCTAACAAAAGATCAACAAAAAAATGTCTCGAAGACGATTCGTAATTCACCAGGTTAATCTGGGCTGGAGAGTGGCAGGTGATGGGTTCGCGTAATTGGAAATATTCCGAATTCGATGGCGCGCCACTGCACCCCGGACGGGCATAATGAGATGTCTGGACAAACTGTGTTTGGTTGGATGCCGTGTAAATCACCGACTTGGCATATGGGGCTTGAGAAGATGGACTTGCTACACAGGTATCTAAGACAGCTGCGAACCCTCCAGTATACCAATGATCGTTATTCCCATCACACGACCCCTTCATTACTTCAGTATAGGGCTTCTTCGAAGTAATTTGTGATCCAACAGTCATCCAAAAAGAAGGGCGAAGTTCCTCCTTCAACCCTTGACAAACTCGCCTCGCTGGAGTTTCGATTGGTGGGCATCCGGATGTAACAACACAAGGTCTATTAACTTGAGTCACATACGAGGCTACTCCGTTTTTGCATTCCGAATCGGTGTAATAGACATCCAGCGCCCACATTGGTTCGGCATTGTCGTAACCTTAGGGTTAGACATGCGGGATGGGAGGAGCAGGGAGGAAGCGGGCTTGGTATGAAGGAGGGAATAAGGCGGTGCGGCAGGAGATAAGGGAAGAAGAATCCAATAAACCATGACTGCCAGAGGACTCCTTGTGCTCATGACCTGCCAAGCCGGCGCCCTCGCCGCCGCCACAAGCGCCGCCGCGGAGGCACCGTGCCCCCTAAGCCCCGGAGTCCACATTTTTTCCTCTGAGTCGTCTCTATGAGCCTACAGACGGGCAGATCAGAAAGGCTCAAATGACCAACCCAACACACCGCCGAACCAGCGGTCCAGCGGGAAGAATCTTTATTATCTCACTGAATTTGAATCAAACTGAGGAGCCGCAAAGGCTGGATCAGTACGCGGAGTCTGTGGTTAGACCAAAAACCAGCGCATCGCAACGCTCGAATTGCCTTTCAGTCTGTGGTTAGACCAAAAACCAGCGCATCGCAACGCTCGAATTGCCTTTCAGTCTGTGGTTAGACCAAAAACCAGCGCATCGCAACGCTCGAATTGCCTTTCAGTCTGTGGTTAGACCAAAAACCAGCGCATCGCAACGCTCGAATTGCCTTTCAGTCTGTGGTTAGACCAAAAACCAGCGCATCGCAACGCTCGAATTGCCTTTCAGTCTGTGGTTAGACCAAAAACCAGCGCATTGCAACGCTCAAATTGCTCCCTCCATGTGGCGAATATCGAATAAGGGAAACTGCATATCGCAACACACGAGCTACTTATATTAACCCACACGAATATATTACAAAAAAGAAAAGAAAAGAAAGAAAAGGAAGAGTCCGAGACGAAGAAAGGAGGGAGTTGCCATAAAAGAGCAAACCCTTTTCGTTTTTTTTTCCGACTTTCGTTCCGCCAAAATGTCAAACAGCGAGCAAGCAGAACTGACAGAACTGTCCAAAACACTGGCGACAGCAGCAGACGCCGCCGAGCTGGAGGAAACAATGAAGAAGATTGCAGCAGTCAAGGACAGAATTAAGGGCAGACTGGATGAGGAAAAGCATGAGCAGGAACGAAAGGAGAACCATACGAAGAAGATCGAAAAAGCAAGGCGTGACATTGTGGGGCACAACCTCACCATCCAGGAGACAAAGACGAAACTGTACGAATTGGGGGACGAGAAGGAAGCACGCGAGGCCACAGAGTGGAAAGCGGAGAAGGAAAAATTGGAGCAGCAACTGAACAAAGCGTCCAATGACTGGAAGTACTGCCAGAGCATCCTCGAAGACGACAGAGCCACGACGGCTGCGCTGACACCAGCAGCGACAGCAACAAACACCGGAGCGAACACCCCCGTTGGAAAGCTACCACCGTTTCCATTTCCGTTCCCATTTTTGCCACCACCACCAGGTGCGGGGCTGAGCCCGTTTAAGGTACCGAAAGAAAGACCTCAATGGGTAACAAGCAAGAATCAGACGCTGGGATTCAAGCACCTGGAAGCCATGGAGTTGACCAGGATTGAAGCAAGACCAGCCACAACCGAAGACATCAGAAAGCTGGTGACACTGACGCACGACTCTGGCACCACTGACAGGATCTTCGAACTAGGCTGCGAGTCATGGGAAGACTACCAAACGGGCTTTATCGCTGTCATGCTCAATACGACCAAGACGGGAGTCAACGACGCAGTCTACGGGTTAGCCATGAAACATGCAATGCCAACCGGGAAGGCAGCAATGCCGTTCAATAACGAACTGAAAGCGATCCTCAAGCACACCAGAGCCCAGCTGAGTGTCCGACAGTACCTAAGCCTCCTCAGCAAAGAACTCCAGGACAAGCTCGACGAAGACGCGATCACGGACTTAGCCGACGCAATGCGAAAGGCCGAAAGGAAGTGCCGAGTGGTTGAAGAGGCGGATCTGCCGGAACCAAAGAAGCAACGGGTAGAAAGAAGTGGAACCGGCTACACGCGTGGAACACCAACAAGCAGTAACCCGACAACCAAACAGGCAGAAGGAGGGGCGGCGAAGATGGAAAAAGAAAAGTGCATCACTCACCCAAACCTGAGCCACGGATTGGAGGACTGTTTCAACCCAAACGAGGAGCATCAGAAAACACTCATCGCGAAAGGACACGTCAAGGAGTGCCTCCAATGCAAAAAGATGAGCGCGGTGAACAAGGACATCACATTCAACCACTTCCCACAGCAATGCAGACAGAAAAGTCGCAGGGGAAACGGACCGTCGGTATCACTCAGATACTTTGGGAGCAGCGTCGAAGAAATCTACCTGGTAACGGAAAATGACAAGCCGCAAGAGGGAGAAACGGAGACGGAAGAGAAAGAAGAAGGGATCAGAACTTACGGAGCATTCTCAATCTGAGAAATAAGCACGGACCAGTGGGAGGAGTAGGAAAAAAAAAAAAAAAAAAAAAAAAAAAAAAAAAAAAAAAAAAAAAAAAAAAGAGAAACTGAGCCGAACCTCCCCGAAATAATAAAGATTGCCGAATTTTTTTTTTTCTTTTTCCCCTTTTTGCATTTTTTTCTCTACTGTCAAGAACGCAGCCATGAGACTCAGAATCGATAGGGTAGTAACAGCAATCGCAATCCTGGGGAGCATAGCAAGAGGAGTTAACCAGCACAACAACCCACTGGACCCGAAGCACCACGTGCAGAAGGACTGGGAAAAGGCGAGCAAGGAGTCGGCCTGGGGTAGAGCAGCAAAGGAACAAGACGCAGGAAGCAGCGTCCATACCCCAGAGGATGGACCCAGCAGTGACCACAGTTACTTGGACCCGAAGCACTACGCGCAGGAGGAGTGGAGAAGAGCTGGCAAGCAGCACAAACCGACAAGAGAACCGGAAATAGATCAACTGATCCAGCAATTCGAAAGCCAGAAGCTGGGTGGCGGGATGCGACTAGGGAGCCACATCAGGACCAGAGTGTTGATCAACGGAAGCGACAACTGGGCCCTCTGCGACACAGGAGCCCAACTATCCATCCTGAACGAAACCTGGGCAGCGGAGAATGGGATCAAGAAAGTAGCGACTGCAGCTATGACCGTCACAGGATTCGACAACGTGCCACGGAAAACAGACATGGCTATATCGCAACCGGTGACATTCACGAACTTCAATGGTAAGCAAACACAGTAAACACCACAAAACTGACAAATGACGAACAACAAAGGGCAAGAATTCACCTGCAACGTGATCCTAGGACACAACCCAGACGAGATACTGACGCTGGGGACAGACGTCATGCCAAATCTAGGCATAGGACTGACGGGACTGTCCGCAGCAGGAGACACACCACTACCCACGCCGTTCGAGTCAGAACCTACACCCGCGGTGGAATTCCCGGAAGCCAAAGAGTCGGAAGAGGACCGCCAGAACCGGGAGAACCTCTTGAAAGACATTCAACCATTCCTGGACGAAAACGCCAAGATTCTACCATGGGCAAAGACAAACATCCCGGGAGCCGTAGTGACGATCGACTTAGTGGAAGGAGCGCAACCATCACGGATACGCCAGTACAAGATTCCGTTCACGCGGATGGCGGCAGTGGAAAAGCAGGTGAGCATTTAGGACAAAGACCGCAACAGCAGAACTCACCAGTAAAGACAGATACAAACATGGATCGAGCAGAGAAGCATCGAAGCAGTTGATGGAGCATCGGACTGGAATGCGCCACTGATTGCGCCGCAACGGAACATAGCAGGACAGCCCCCAAAGATCAGAGTGTGCCTGGACGTGAGAGCACTGAACTCCCAGACGGTCAGCTACAACAGAGAATTCCCAGCATGCAGGGACGCGCTGACGACGGTGACCGACTCGAAAGTATTCTCCACAATCGATCTGGAAGGAGCTTACCAGCAATTCGATATCAAGGAGGAACATCGCCACTTGACGTCATTTACGTTCAAGGGCAAACGATACCAGTTCAACTCGCCCCCATTCGGATTGAAGAACATGCCAGCGTTCTTTCAGGAACAAATGGAGAAGCTGGGGTTGGAGAACACAGTCATCTACATGGATGACCTATTTATCCATTCGAGAGATTGGGATGCACACAGGAACCACCTGGTAACGGTCATCAAGAAGCTCACGGAAGCCAACCTCAGAATCAAGCGATCAAAGTGTCAATTCGGGCACAAAGAGGTGAAGCTACTGGGATTCATGAAGAGCGCCGAAGGTATCCGGATCGACCCAGCTCGATTTAAGGAAATTGCCACATGGAAAACCCCGCGCGAATCAAAATCATACACGGCGGTGGGGCATATGCTGGGGTTCCTCAATTACTTAAGGGACAGCATCCCCAACTATGCGACACTAGCGGCCCCCCTCGAAAGCGTGCGAAACCTGAAAAACCTACAGAGACATTGGGGAGACGAACAGGAAGCATCGCTCAAAGCCCTCTGCAAAGCCGCAGCAAACGCTCCGATCCTGGCAGACCCAGACTACACCAAGGAGTTCTTTGTGGCGACAGATGCGTCGAATTTTGGAGTAGGGGGCGTACTGTATCAAATAGCGGACGATGGAACGAAGAAGTACATACAGTTCACAGCCAAAACATTCTCAGACCGACAGACTCGCTATTCGGCAACGCACAAGGAGCTCCTGGGGATCGTACACTGCTTGAACAAGTTCCACCCACATCTATACGGCACACGATTCACGCTGCAGACGGACCATATGGCCCTCACATACCTCTTCAGACAGAAAGAACTCAGCGTAGTACTGCAGGGATGGATCGACACCCTTCTGTCGTACGACTTCACAATCTCACACATCCCCGGAATCAAAAACAAACTACCGGATGCACTGAGCCGAATTCTGGAAGACTTTGAGACCGCGGTCCCACAGTCTATTAGGAGGAACGACGCGCCTTCTGAGGTCAAAGACGATGACATAATGGACCTGGGTCGCAACTTCCAACCAGATGCTAAGAAACACCAGAGCATACGAGCGGAAATCAAGCACCTGGCAGTAGTAGACCCAGTACTACGAACGGAACCGACAGAAGAACAGAAACAAGAACTGTTGGAACAAGCTCACAGCATGGGACACCGGGGCGCGTCAGCCATGATGCGAGGACTCTGGGCGGAAGGATGGGACTGGCCCTCCATAAAAAGAGACACCGCGGCCCACACAGCAAAGTGCTTGGAATGCTGCAAGTGGAACGTCGGAAAGCACGGCTTTCACCCACTGCGCTCAATCAGAGCAGACCTACCATTTGACCACGTAGCGGTGGACCTCTTCGGAATCTCTACAACGTCAGCAGAAGGGTACAACGCAGTACTGGTGTTTGTGGACGTAGCAACAAAGTTCGTCATTTTAAGACCACTACAAACCAAGAACGCCGAAGAAGTAGCCGAAAAACTAACCCAGATATTCTGCGACTTCGGATTCCCTAAAGTGATCCAGAGTGACAACGGGAAGGAATTCGTGAACAACCTAGTGCAGAAGATTCTGAAAGAAGGAAGCTGGAGAAAGACAACACCCTACAACCCACAAGCGAACGGGATCGCGGAGAGACATGTGGCCGACGCCAAGACGGTGCTAATGAAGCAGCTACAAGGAGACTTCACGCACTGGCAGGAAATGGTACCATGGGTACAGTTCATACTGAACACAAAAATATCCAGGACCCATGACTCAACACCATTTAGCCTGATGTTTGCAAGGCTGGGCAATACACTCACGGACTACGCGTATGTGACAACCGAGCCAATCGCGATTGAGGAACTGCAAAGACGATGCGACACCATGCAGGATCTGATCTACCCCACCATCGCGGAGAAACTCGATGCGTACCAGCAAGCGATGAGAATCAAATTCGACAAGAAGCACCGAGTCAGGAAGGAGCGATTTCAAGTGGGGGCCTACGTCATGGCCACACCAGATGTGAGGAGCTCAAAGCTACAACCCCGATACGAGGGGCCATACAAGATAGTGCACGCGACAAGAGCGGGAACCTACCAGCTGCTCGACGCCGATGGACACCTGCTGAACAGGAAATACTCACCGCAACAGCTCAAGCTCATCTCTTCAGAAGTACCATTTGACGAAACGGCGGAAGTCAAGGAAATTATGGACCACCGCACGGAGAGTGATAGGTCGAAATCATACCTGGTCAAATGGGCGAACCCCGACGCAGAGAACTCATGGGTCCACTTCGCAGACTTTCAAGACACGGAAATCATCAGAGCTTACCACGATGCATTGAACGATAAGGCCACCAAAGCCAAGGGTAAGCGGAAGTGGAGACAAGAGTGACCTAGCAACCTTCGCGGAGGAGGAGGGGGGGTGATGTCGTAACCTTAGGGTTAGACATGCGGGATGGGAGGAGCAGGGAGGAAGCGGGCTTGGTATGAAGGAGGGAATAAGGCGGTGCGGCAGGAGATAAGGGAAGAAGAATCCAATAAACCATGACTGCCAGAGGACTCCTTGTGCTCATGACCTGCCAAGCCGGCGCCCTCGCCGCCGCCACAAGCGCCGCCGCGGAGGCACCGTGCCCCCTAAGCCCCGGAGTCCACAGGCATGAAGAAGTTCATACGTGAAACAACGATTCGGTTCAGCATTCGCTTTGAACTCAGTCGTTATTTTATACTCAGATACACGACTCGATGAGCAAGTTGCGTCATTGTAAAGACCAAGAGTCACGTCCAGATCAATACTTGTTCCAACCTTCACCTCAGTGCCAACAAGCATTTCGTGAGTGAACGCGACTCCTCCAGGACCAAGGTTCCTCTCAATGTTTGGTACGCATCTGCCAATCGGGTACTGGAATGACCACGAGGGCGTTGAGGAACAGTCGCCATTCTTTTCAAGGTAAGTGAGTTGTGGAATGCCACCAAACTCTCCGTCTCCGAGAGACACAAAGTTTCCTCTAGCGACACATCCTGTCTTGATGTACCATCCTTCATTAGCCGGGTCCGGAAGGCAGGAGGAAACCTGTTGCCTTAGAGCACAGCTCACTATTGGTTCAAAGGATATTCTTGTTGCATTTCTGCAAGTCGAATCAGTGAAAAAGGCTTTGTATGGCGTCGAAGACATCTTTTTTTGGTCTAATGTCAAAAGGACGGCGAACAGGCTTGGTCGCCAATATTTTGAACCTTAAACTGTTTCAAGAAAAAAGTTCAATTCGAGGGAGATTGATTCAGATTTATTTATAATGCACAGGACAGCTTGACTTCTTTTTGAACCAAGATTTGATGCCTGAAACAAAGGAGCTCTGTTATTACACGCGTTTATACAAAATGGAAAATCGGACTCACAAGCTTCATGATAGATACAAAGACAATTCAGGCGGGCAACCCGTTCTCCTTCAACCATGTCATTAAAGCAAATTACACATTCTGCATCAACGCTTTCTTTCAGGGTTTGTACTGGCAATGGGAAACAAAGTTAGTTTCCCATCCCGAAAATAAACACGATAAAATATAGAAATATACCAATGTAACGATTTCCGCTAATCTCTGGTGAGCTCCTTGTCAAGCATTCGGCTACATGCGCCTCAGCTTCACCCGCTGTCTTCATCTTTAGTAAGCTATGTTGGCAGACGGGACATTCCAACATTAAACTATCACTCATATTCCTTTTTGGTATCGTAGATCCAGCAGTTGATGGAGTCAACAAGTCATCGCCATCTGTTTCGTTTTCTTCTTCATTTTGCTGTCCGAGTTGCGCGCCAGTGGTAATTCCGGCCGCTACCACATTTGTGAAAGCCGTTGTAATTTGATGCGAAAGACTTGCTATGAGATCTAGAGCACTTGAGCTACTAGAACTAGATCCAAACAAATGATCGTGTTGGTTTATGTTGGAAAGGTGGGCTGGCGGGCTGGGGCGTGTCATGGGATTTGTATATAGCGGACTGTCTGTGGTGTCCGTAAGGAAACTATAGCATGTGTCACAAACACGATGGAATTCTCCTTGTGATTGCTGCTGGGGAACGGAAGTGCTTGCCGCCGGTTCAGTTCCGTTTGACAGGGCCACCCGGTGATTCGAGCATGCATCACAAAACACAAAGCCACACCATCTGCAATGACGCTTTCTAAGAAATAAAGAAAATTTCCGGCGACATTGCCTGCAATTAATTGCTGTCTCACTCGACTGCCAGGACCCTACTGGTGATCGGTTCCTGATAGTACCAACAAAACTGCTTCCAGCTGACGAAGATAATATAACACCAGCTGGAACTGTATTGTTTCCATGAGAATTCACGCTACCAGGGCTTGATATTTGAATATCCACGGCATCGCCAGGAATGGGTAATTGCGGAATTGCTATTGCTGGACTAGACGATGTGGATAGCCCAAATACATCAATCTCATCTGTCGATTCTCCATTGTTGAAAAGTTCTTCCTGTGCACTTTCGTACGAAGAGATAGAAGCCACACTCATTTTCCTAACATCCAACTTAACAATTGGCGATGAGGGTTCCAAAACAGGATCGCGCTGCGCCATTACTGCAGTTGTGGTTTTGGGAGCTAGTGGTGTCTTAAAGGAAATCCCCGGTCTGAGGTTCAACAGATTCGTTATTCGAGGACTTTCGCTTTGGGGCTGAGAGTTTGGAGCTGCAGGGTGGTATGAGAGCTCATCATCTTCAGAATCAGTCGTATTTTGATCATCAAAGGGTGACAGTCGTGGGGAGTCTTGATCACGCACAGGCTGAACTTCATCCGAGTCGTCATCAAAAACATCTTCAGTATAAACAATGGCATCATTTGAGGTCCAGCGTTGGCCTTGTGGGTCTTGAATGGAGAGGGGCAAGTTGGCTAAAATGGTGAATATCAATACTTGTGCATTCGTTGAAAACAGAACCCACAGGCAACGGGGCTATTCGAATCAATTTCTAATGAGCGACCATCGAGCTTCCATCCGGCTGACGCTAAGACAGATGCTTTCCAATCAGAACTTTCTATTTGTTCTGTTTCTGCAGGCTCACTTGTCTCCTCACTCAACACTGAGGGATGCTTAAAAAAATGGTTGGATTGTTTGCACTGATATTGATGCTAAATACCTGTTTTGGCAAAGATTCCTCCCGGTCATCTGAGATACTCTTTTCTCGCGGAGTGACTGTGGCACCGGCAAAACCACCATGGCCTGGAGTATTTCTCTGTTTTTGCATCGAAGACATTTTTTCAGCTAGTAGTTCGGCCTGAAAAAGGAGCGCTGTGGCTTTTTCAGTGGCATCATTCCTCCTGATGGCATCATTGTCCGCTATCGAGATTTCTTAAGCATTTAATCTGCACATATGGAAGTGGCTCACCTTTGATTCCACTTAACAAAATTTGAATTGCTCCTTCGTACCTCGTCAATTCAGCTCTCCACCGAACCAACAGATTGCCAACATCTTGATTTTCTTCAATACTCTCTGGATTAGTCAAAATGGCGGCAGCTCGTGTCACGTAGTCTACCGGCTCGACTACACGCCGGAAGACATTGGCCTCGGCCTGCTTAAGAACCACATTCATTTTTCGCTTTCGAACACGGAACCATCTGCGCCTTCGAACAAGACCACCCGCGCCAAAAGTTGACCTTTTTTGCACTTCTGAAGGAGTAGAGAACCAGGGATCCTTGTCATCCAGGGACTTTGAATACCTCCATCCATCTTCATCGCAATGAGAGTCCGAATCATGTGTGGATATTATACACGCGTCGTCAATTCTCCAATCGGTTAACCAGAACCATTTCCCGGCCGTAGCTGTGAGTGGGAATGGGTCCCCTTGCTGGATAGTAAGAGGCTCGGCTTCAGCTGCGGGCAGTTTAATATCTTTCAGAGACAAAATTGGACCAGAGTATGTTTGATGAAAAGACCCCTTATGGTACAGCCCAGTGGGGGAAAAAACATTGGGGTGAAATAGAGTGCTTGATTGTGTTTCATAAACAATCTCGACCTCCGCACAGTGGACAGAATATATAGATGATTGAGCTAAAATTTCACAAACATCTAGATGTTCGGATTGGGCAGCGAGGGAGAATGCTGTATCTCCATACTTGTTTAGTTGTATTGTCGAGGAATGATTGGATAGAAGCAGCTGTACAATATGAGTATGACCCTTAGAAGCTGCATTCACTGCAAATGATGGATTGAATGTAAGCCTCGAATTCAATAGTTTAACTCCAGACTCAACTGAGAGCAGTAAATCCCGCCTTATTCACTTTGTCAGCAGAGTCGCCCTTTTCCAACAGATACCCGCAAACATCGCCAAATCCGCCGCTTGCCGAATTGTGAAGAGCTGACCATCCGTCCTTGTCTCTGTGGTCAACGAAAGCTCCTCGCGAAGTCAAAAAGCAAACAACGGCAAAGTGTCCATAGAAGGCCGCTTTGAGTAAAGCCGTCTGATAAAGAAAGAATAAGATTCTTAAATAGACCGCTTGTTGGTGTTTGCTTGCCTCTCCATCCGAATCGCTGAAGTCTACCAAAGCACCTCCTCTGTCCACCTGAGGGCATAGACCGCAGTAAGAATCCAACTCAATATTCGAGCAATAAACAACATACAAGAAGCACCACTGCATCCAGATGGCCTCTTGCTGCTGCTGCCAGCAGTGGTGATGGTACTGTGTTTACAAGTAGAGGGCTTCCCACAGTTCCTGTTATACTCTCAGAGCTGGCGCTTCTCTTCAATCCAAGCATCCGCATGAGTGATTCCGTGTCTCCACTGGCGGCTGCTGCAGCCAGTGTTGGTGTCTGTGAAGGTATCATTCAATCTTCAAATATTAAAAATAAATACTGAACACAAAGAGAGGTTATTATTTAAAAGTTTAGTATTTATTCGAAAACGAAGAACGCGAAAACTGAAGAAGAAAAATATCTGATTAATTCTGGGTTGGGACTTTAAGGACTTCAAGCTCGTGTGCGTATTCCTCCTCCGCGTGTTTCTCAACGGCCATTTCAGCATCGCTTCGAGGAACGACGACTTCAACCAATGTTGGGTTCATTGCAAAAGATCCCTTTGGAATAAATGTTCCAGCGAGGACAACAACGCAACCAATGGAGAACATAACTCCAGCAATCATGTAGAAAGGCTCAATACCAGTGCTGTATGCGAGAAGCTTGTCATTCTTGATGGCCTTGACTTTGTTGGCGTAAATATCCAAGTATTTACCAAGACCAAAGTTGAGACAGAAGTAGAAGGCAATGTAGGAGGAGTAAAGGAAGGCCATCACAGCACCCAATGGGGAAACTTCCTCAGTGGATTCTTCATCATCTTCGCTGTGTTCCAAAGAAGATTGAATGTAAGCCGCAAGGGACACATCACCAGCAGCCCAACCCATGGAAATGAACATGAAAAGACCGGCAACCATCCAGGAGAAAGTTTGTGGGCTTGTACCGGTTGACAAGAGCTGATACGCGAGTCCTGGAACAAGCCAGAGCAAGTTCAAAACAAGGGCATCCCAACGAACCCAAGGGATTGGAGTGTGGATTTGAGTGTTGAAGATGAAGACAATGAATGCTCCACAAAGTTCACCAAAGTTGGATCCACCGTTCATAATCTGGGCGTAAGAAGCATCTCCGAGAACAATCTTGGAAAAGTTGGGGGCGATTCCATTCTCCAAGTATCTGTGGAAGACCAAACCGATAGTGTAACCAGGAATCAACCAGATGAACTTGCGGGAGCTGAAAATGATACGGGCACCAGTAACAATAGAGGAAAAGTAAACGACAACGTAGTGGCCCATGGCGCCGAGGGCTGATCGCTTAGGGGCGTTTTGCAGTTTGGCTGAAATAACACGGTCTGGGGAAGAAACTTGCCACCAAGAGCAAGCAGCGGCAACAAAGAGAACTGGGCAGACACACATTGCATAAACGTGTCCCAACTTTTGAATCATGAAAGCTGAAAAGAAGGCACCACCGGTACCGGCGACTTCATACCAAATGTGAACTGTGGCGTCCATCTTCTTGAGCTTTCCTGCGTCTCCACCAACAATATCACGAGGAATTACACGACGGATGAGTTCAATAATACCGTAGGCAATTCCAATTGACAGGAAGAGTGGGAAGAGAAGGTATGGAGTCCATGATCCATACGTCTTTGGATCTGGACTTTCCTTTCCGTTTTTGGTGATGTAGCTGACGATTTGGCCTCCAGTAGCTGGCTCCATGATAAGAAAGACCAAAGTGATACATGCAAAGAATGAAATAGCAGTGGCAAGAACTCTTGGAGTCTTGAAACGGAAGATGAGTGGGGCGACAGCAATAGATCCAAGGGATTGGCAGAGCTGGTTGAGACCTTCAAGAAGACCAATGGTGGCGAAAGCATTTCCGCTGGTGGCAGGGTTCGAGTTGAATCGTTCCGTCATCTAGCATGACAGGTTATGGTTTAGCATCATATTGGGACACAATCACAGAAGACAACATCAGTGCTCACCATAGTCTTCACAGCACCAAGGGCAGACTCAAGACCAAGCTTGTAGCACATGATACCGATTGTGTAGAAGAGCAAGTTGCGCTTTTGCTCAGCAGAGAATCCAGGGAACAGTTTGTCAATGAAGGAAGACATTTGTGATCAGATGTTGTGGATAAAGGCAATTGAGGATGGCAAAACTTGCGGTCTTTATACCGATTATGCCCAAAAAATCTTGATGCACAATTTTTGGATAGAAGGCACGCTGGACGGAGGGCACGCTTCAGAATCAAGCCCAATAATGAAACGTGCCCCCTTGACCATTGCCACCTTCGCAACTTGTCTAATAATTCGACAGTCAATATGGGGAGCATTTATTTCCAGTCATATGCTTCGAAAGCTGCCAACTGGTTTACGTGAGTCTCAAGTGTCGATATCCAAGCTAAAACAAATGAAATTTTTTATAGGTTAATCATGAAGAGGGCACGCCCTATTCATCCCACCCAAATTTCACAAAGTCTTGGATTTCTTCACGTCATTCATAAAAACGAGTCAAATCGGTATTGTCCAAATGACGCCATGGCCCAGACCAGAATAAAAAAGCTCAGTGTTACTTTCCAACAGCAGCAATGTCACCTCGGAACGTTCGAAATGTCTGTGTAATGGAATTACCAAAACGAGAAGCTTGTACTGTTTCGGCTGTGTGATCGCCTCACTTTGGGTATTTCTGCATACTGTACATTACACATTTGCTTGAATATATAGTGAGCAGTTAGTATTTTTGGTATTTTAACGCTCTATCGTTCTGTACACATTCCTCTTTCCTTTTATTTCATTTTTTAAAATAAATAATATATTATTTATCATAATTTATTCTTGATTTTTTTTTTTTTTGTATGAGTCGCTTGCAGCATTGCTTTCACCAACAGCGACTCAGCAACTGGACAGTCGCTTCCCGCCAGCCACTGCATCTTCTGCTACAAATCCGAACCTATGCGAAACCAAAGTGGTCAACAAAGCTACTGGACGAAGTGCTGAGTCCTCAGATTACGACCCCAAAACCTCCAAAGTCACACAGTCCAGGGAAAAAAGAAATTGTCCCAGTACTAATTCCCTTTGAACAAAAAGTTGCGGATCCTACTAGTGAGTTTTTTTTGTTTGTGTTGGTTGCATGATGCTTTTGGTCCTTAAAAAAAAACAAAAACAAAAAAACCAAGACCTAAACCACTACTTGAGAAAGTCCTTCAGCTCTTCTGAATTCATCAAAACCAAATGCAAAGATATTGGAATCGAGGAAGCTCAGCTTCCGGCACTTGTTGAAGCGTATTCGAATGCCATCATGCAGGATAAGCTTGCCTATATGAGACTGGATGTCGCTGTGGATGCATTCTATGCAAAGAGTTGAGTCTTTTTGTTTGTTCTTTTTAGTGGAAACTGACGGACGTTTTGAAAAAAACAAAAAAACAGAGAACATGGAACGGTTTTTGCTTCCTGGCCTTTATGAGTTTATTTTGCATGAAAAGAAGGATGCGATTGATGTGGACCAATTCAAGACGCTCATGAAATTTACGGACCTTCGAACTCCTGCTGAGTGGTTTCCTGAAGCTCGTTTGATGAAGAGGTGCGGCGGTCGCTTATTTTTTCCACCAACACACCCGTACTGAAAAGAAATACCTGTCGGTTTCATTTTCTAGAAATATTATACTTCATGTCGGGCCGACAAACTCTGGAAAGACATACAGTGCTCTGAAACGCCTCGAACAATGCGACACGGGAGTCTTTTGTGGACCACTACGTCTTCTCGCGCATGAAATCTACGAACGACTCAACACTGCGGGATCCCCTTGCAATCTGCTGACTGGAGAAGAAAGACGTGAATCCGACGGTGTGGAGAAATGGGCATGTACAGTTGAAATGACACCCCTTCACCGGGAGTTTGAAGTAGCCGTGATTGATGAAATCCAAATGATTGGAGACGACCAGCGAGGCTGGGCTTGGACGCAAGCGTTCCTGGGTCTTCGTGCACGTGAAATCCATCTCTGTGGGGAAGCGACGGTTGTTCCTTTGATTAAGCGGATCTGTGAAACTACGGGAGACAATGTGACTGTCAACACGTATGAGCGTCTGACGCCCTTGACTGTCGAGAAAAAGGGTTTCCATTCGTCGTTTTCAAATATCCGGAAAGGAGACTGTGTAGTCACGTTTTCGAGAAAGTCCATCTTTGCGTTGAGGAAGCGGATTGAGAGTTTTGGGAATTTGAAGGCAGCTGTGATTTATGGCGGGTTGCCTCCTGAAACGAGATCTGAGCAGGCTCGATTGTTTAATGACGCCAATAGTGGGTATGACGTTCTCGTAGCTTCTGATGCGATTGGAATGGGTCTGAACTTGTATGTTATATTTTTTGTTTTCTAAATTGTTGCAAACGTTTTGTCGTTCCTTCTAATTCATTTTGTTTTTGTTTTTAGAAACATCAAACGTGTCATCTTTGAGAGAGTTCAGAAGTTTAATGGAACAGAGCTTTCCTTTCTAACTGTAAGTCAAATCAAGCAAATCGGAGGTCGTGCTGGAAGATTCAAGACAGCTTTCCAAGATGGTTCTGTGACCACATTTCATAACGGAGACTTGAGAAGAGTACGAGAAGCAATGGCTACAATCAATCCGCTCCCACTACCATCTGCAGGACTCTACCCCAACTTGGAGCAGATGGAAAAATTCGCCGCTGAACTCCCAAACGAGACGTTTTCTGGTCTTTTGGTAAAATTCCAGATTCCTTTTACTTCTCAACATACGATTAAAAAAATGTAACAGGATAAATTTGAAGAACTTTCTCGACTTGATGGAGACTTCTTCTTGTGCAACTTGACTGCACAAAAGCAAAGCGCGGATTTGATTCAAAAAGTGGAATTAACGTTGCAAGACCGATATATTCTTGTTTCTGCTCCCTCAAATTCAGAAAGTCCTGTGGGTGGCCCAGCATTGTTGAAGTTTGCAAAGTGTATAAGCGAGGGAGATGAGATTTTGCTACAAGATGTCGTTAGCCTTCCTGACAGCCCACCCAAGGCGTCAGAGCCGTTGAGAGAATTGGAAGAGTTACACAAAGTGATTGTTCTCTATATTTGGCTTAGGTATGCGATGTTTCCCTTCTTTTTTTTATGTGAAGTTAACTTTTTTGTGATCATAGTTTGCGATACCCAGCGAATTTCCCGGGAGTTGAAGCTGCCAACCACATGAAGAAGGTGTCTGAAGACTTGATTAATCAATCCTTGGATTTGCAACACGACAAGCGGGTTGAAGCGAGAATAGCAAAGATTTTAGCCAAAGAAGCCGCGATGCGTGAGAAACAGATGAGACACGCTTTCCATCAAACCAAGAAACCGAAAACGAAAGAAGTTAAACATTATAATAATGAATGATGATATTAATATTTCTTATATATATTTTTTATTGTTGGTTTCTTTTTTATTCAGAAATCAATCCAAAACACGTTGGATGATTTTGCGTTTCACAACGTCAGCTTGCTCGCTTCGTCGTCAGATACAGACCCAACCGCTTCGAACCAGCTCCTTTACACTCTCGCATGTAGGATTAGGACATGCAAAGCATCTATCATACCACTCGAAAGGACAGATCAGTTGGTGGTGGTCTACTGTTGACCCACTCTGCCCAGACTGCAAATCCTCTCGCATCAGCAGATTTCCAGAGTGCTCGACAGATGCATGGCGTGACCTTGAAGGCCAAGAAGAAGGGGGTGCGGGCGGTAGTGTCGTATGTGGACGAAAGCCGGCGAATCGAAGTATATTATTATTTTATTTTATTTTATTTTATTTTAATTTAATTTAATTTAATTTAATTTAATTTTAATTTAATTTAATGCAGATCCAGCGCGCCAGTGCGTTTTCGACGGCCGAGGCGTACGACTTCGGCCGCGCTGTTTGCGGTCCTCGAAAGCCGCTTTGCGCTGCGGCCGTTTGCGGCGGACGACGTGGCGCACGTGGCGCTCGCGACGCGCGGCGAGGCGTTTTTCTTCCGCAGCGGCGTGTTTGTCACGTGGGGCGCCGCGGACTTTGAAATCGAGGCGCTGCTGCGCATTGCGACGAAGGTCGGCGAAAACAAGTACGGCGACTTGGAGGTTCGAATGGTTTGACTACGCGGAGGACTGCAGCCAGTTGCGTGTTTCTTTTGTTTTCTTTTGTTTCTTCAAGTTGTGCTGATTTCACATAATTATACAGAAAGGGCGGCATCATCAACGATACTATCGTCATTGGCAACGATCTGCCGCCAGACCAGTACAAGCTGGCTTTTTCAAGCGGCCTGGCTAGGAAGCGCAAAACTGGCGTCGCTCGAGAATCTGCTGGATTCACACCTCGACAAGACACGGGATATTCCAAATCTATTGCAAAAAGGAAAGCGGTTACCGATTGGAAGACATGCGATTCTCAAAAGCCTTGGCGAACTGTTTGCGTTGCGTGGGAATGTCAACCTTCACAGTGAATTGCTCGACCTACCCGATTTTTGTTGGAGCAGTTCAAAAATGGAAGATGCATTCAGTGATATCAGTAGAAATCTGGATGTAAGGGCACGAATCGCGATATTTAACAAGAAGCTGGACTATGCGAACGAGTTGAGCGAGGTTTCTACGGAATCATTTGCATGAAGAGCACAGCCTTGAAACTGGAATGGATCATTATTTGGTTGATTACAATAGCTGTTGGCTTTGAGACTGTGAATTACATGGATCATTTGGCTCGAAAAGAAAAGATTCGGGCGCGCAAACTGCTGCAACGTGAAATTGATTTGCTTGAATTGGAAGCTTCAGCATCAGCATGATTTGTCATATATTTTTGCACATTTTCTTTTTTTTTTCCCACGTAATTTGTCATATGAAACAGCTTTGATAATAAAACTGACGTGTTCTTGTACTTTTTTGTCTTTGTTTTTCGGAACAGGAGCATGTTTCAAGCTCAACGGATTGTGCAACGAGTCGTCCACCAATCGCTACTGAGACAAACGTCTAGTCGAATACTCGGATACAGTTGGAGCAGCAATTCTTCTTCAGCGAAAACCGTTGAGCCAATCCTTGATCCATCAGCAGTCGAGTGGTTGGCGATCATACAGCTCTGAAACAAAGAAAGTCCTGGTAACTATGGGACCCTGATTCTAAACAAGAAGGCAATGCGTTTACCATATATCCTATTCAACAGGACTCGGCTGCTGCAGCCTACCGAATCAAAAACACATCAGTCACAAAGGCAAAGAAAAAGGGAGTGAGATCAGTTGGCGTTGTTCAGTCCATACCACAAAGCAGTGAAGTAGAAGGAGATCAACGTGTGCTTGGAGGTAAAGGGCCCTTCGCTAAGCCTTGAGAGTATATAAACCAACGTTTTTTTCCTACTGGTCGTTTAGACCCACAGGGCCTCTGCTTTCTCCACCGCTGAATCCTACAACTTTGATCAACTGTTGACCATTCTCGAAGACAAATTCATTCTCCTTCCGTTTATCGCCGACGACGTATTCCATGTCAGGATTGATTCACTCACAGAAGCCTTCTACTTCAGCAACGGTGTGTTTGTCACCTGGGGCGCAACCGACGCCCAAATCGAACAGCTTTTGTTAGTAGCGAATGAAGTCGGACAATCAAAATACCCTGAACTCGAAGTCGAATGGTTTGACTACTCCATCGACAAGGACCAACACGGCGGGATCCACAACGACACAATAATTATCGGCTCAGACCTACCACAAGACCAATACAAACTAGCCTTCTCGAGCGGTCTCGCACGAAGCGCCAAACTCGCATCTCTTGAAAACCTGCTTGACGGGCATTTACACAAGAACAGAGAGATTCCGGATTTACTGTTGAAAGGGAAAAAGTTGCCGTTGGGGCGACATGCCATCATGAAGAGTCTTGGGGAGTTGTTTTCGTTACGGGGGCATGTGAATTTGCATAGTGAGTTGTTGGATTTACCTGATTTCTGTTGGAGTAGTCCCAAAATGGAGGATGCGTTCAGTGCTATTAGTAGGAATTTGGATGTTCGAGCGCGGATTGCGATTTTCAACAAGAAGTTGGATTATGCAAATGAGTTGGCGGAGGTGTTGAGGAATCATTTGCATGAGGAGCATAGTTTGAAGTTGGAATGGGCGATTATTGTTTTGATTAGCGTTGAGATTGGGTTTGAAGTTGTGCATTATTGGGAGAAGATGAAGCAGCAGGAAGAGGAGGCTCTGGAAGAGCGGGAAATGGAAGAAAGGAGGTTGGAACTTGTGGAACGCAGCAGGTTGAAAAAGCTGGAAAAGGCTTTGGCTGCGCAGAATGAATCAGAGGTTGAAGGGGCTGAAAAAATGACGTAAATAATACTAATTCGAATCATTCAATAAACTCAAAAATAAGCCATTATTCTCGTAGAGATCCAATAACCGATCTATCAAAAACTGATCGATCCACAATAGAAGTGGATATTTGCGTGGAAATAGCGTTATTTCCAACACCAAGACGTGATACTTCCAACGCAGAGACTCTACTTGAATGAATGTTGATTTGAGCCACTTGATTGGTATTGCCACCTGTTGCAGCAGAAACCCTAACTACTTTCACTGATGGCGCTTCATATGCTGCCGCCAGCTTGATTTTCATCAGAAGCAACGCAACCACTGTCATGAAAACAAAACAGTTTGCCACAACCAGAAAGATGCCGTACATTGTCCCATCAACTGGCGTAGCAGCCCTTCGGAAAACCTGAAGCAACACGATATTCCCTGTCTGTGCCAAGAAACTCAACCCCAAGTACACACTCGCTTGAAATCCATATCTGGCTATGATTTTTGTATATGCAACACCGCGCGCTTTATCCCCTTTGATTTCTTGCACCTGTTCCGCCCTCTTGATTAAACCCTTCCGACAAATGACTCCAAACACAATATCCAACGCGAAAACAAGCAGCGCCGATGCACCCATTGCCGCACGCTGGCCAAACACGGACACGAATCGAAGCACAGGCTGTAGCCAAAGAATTGGAGTGACAAAGAGGAGGACACCTTTAATCACCCGGATCACGAACGGACTGAGCTCAGTTTCAATAAGAGTATGACAGCGCGTCCATTGATACCAAAGAAACAGGGTTTGGAATAAAGCTACCATTGTGAAGCGGAATACAGATGTTTCCAAGCCTGCGCCGGCGGAAACATCAAAGGCACAGGCTATTTGGACGCCAAACTCGGCCCAAAGAACTCCAAAGAGGAGGAGGTTTTTGGAGCTGACGAGAGACTTTGTTCCTGTTGTGTAACTGATAAAATAGATGAGAGATAGGATCATGAGGCATGTTGCCCCAGATAACGCGTAGAAACAATTTGTGACGAGGTCGTGGGTGAAGGAGTTTGCAGAAATACTGTTTGCGATACTATTTGTGCTGCCGAGAGGGGTGTTGTAGCTCATTGGAGTGTCATTCTTATGTGTAACGACAAAGTCCATTGTTGAAATTACGAGATGTAAACAATGGAAGATCAAGCGCTTCAAATAATGAAAAATGCGATTCGTTGTTTATTGTTCAATTAACATTAAGGTCTGAACTCTGAAGAAAAATTCTTCTCTCAGTAAGAAGTGGCTGACTGTTTGTTTGATTTCGTTTCTTTTGCCTGATCAGTCAGTCTCAACTAATACACTCCAGAAATTCTCGAAGCTTCCAGTCATTGTCGCCAAGCTGCTTAAGTCTGGTTTGTGCTTTTCAGCATTTTTGAGAGCAGATAAACCCTTGAGCTCATCATTTTCCTTGACCCATTTGGACCACAGGGAACTCGCGATTCTATCAGCCGCGATCCGGCCCCCAATGAGATTCCCAGCGGTTGGACCGAGACTTAACGCACAATAACCACTCATCATGTAGAATTCCAGGTCACCCCACTTGAGTTCTATTGTTAAATGGATTTAGTGTTCGTGGTTTTTTAAACAAGAATATAATACCTTCGTTTAAAGCAGGTAAGCCACCTACAACTTTGATGGGAGCTTTCTCCAATATCGGTGCCAAGCAAGGTTCTTTTTCGGCATCCATTCTGGCACCAGTACCAAGCCAAATTAAATCAAAGCAATCCACGTCGCCATCATCAAACTCCACATTCCAGCATGGGCGATTCAATGCGCTGGTTTGAACCCAGGTCACTTGTCTAACCTGTAAATTCTCCTTGACTTTCAACCATTTCTCAGACTGGTATTCCTTAAGAAGCTTCATGTACTCTGGCGTGATACTACCACCGTTTTTAGCACGCCGAAGAATCGCGAGTCTTGCTTCCAAGGGCTCGTTCCAGAATTTGGCGAACTGCAGGTTTGCGTTTCTCCCAATCCAGTCCAAGGATAAATCAAATTGGCTGGTTTTGAGTTTCGAGCGAGTAATCAGAGTAACCTATTGTACCGTACTTATTTTAGTTTTCTGCGATTCACAAAGCTCAAGTTAAAAACGGTTGCTTACGTTTTTGATTCCCCGCTTTTGAGCCAACGTGACAAGTTGGGCACTTGTTAAACCGCCACCAACGACGAGAAGTTTTACTTCACGACTCTGGTCTTGAGGCTTCTCCATCATTTCAATAATAGTCTCTACCAACAATATCCCCACGATCGCCACTGCTGCATTCAGAACTGCAATGATCCACGCCCTTCTTCAAACACTCCATAAACTCCAATGAATGCACAATTCTGTGCTCGGGAACCTTACTGTAGTCAATCATGTGAACCCAAGGTGGGATCCTGGCGTGATTGGCATTCCCCAAGGCCGCAACCACGCGTTTAGCTTTGAATGTTTCAGTGGCGCCGGTTTCTTTGTTGAAAGATTTGATGATAAAGTGTTTTGATCCAGTGACGTGGTCGCAGCGTGGGATGATGGAGGTGACAGGTTCCTTGATGGAGGACGTCATGTAGATTGTATCTGTCGACGAGGGAGCTGCAAAAATCAGCAAAGAGAGATGCAGCTTGGAGTGTAGAATTGGTGACGATCATTCGGAATGAAGTGTGACCTAAAAATTGGTTGTTTAGGGATTGTAAAGGGTGTTGAACCTTTTATCTGTTTGAGAAATTTTGGTACCGTTGCTTCTTCTTCTTACAAGTTCTGCAGCCCACGTCGAAGCAGGCAGTAATATCCTGAAGCTCACATTCCCGCGATTCCTCTCTTGCAAATGTGCGGAGCGCGTCTGGGTGAAATCTGAAGTAACTATGTGAGTTGCAAAAAGCATATATGAAATACTGGGGGATTACTCAACGGGTCTGGATGGAAAAACATTGGAGATCGTCAGGTATGAAATCCTTAATGCCTCGAAACTCTTGTTCCATTTGCACATCCAACCGCCTTCAGCGGCGTTGGCATCAATGACTTTGATTCGCATTTTCATGGCAGCCAAGTCCAGAGTTGGGCAACATGGTCGTACAAGAGGGGTTCCGGCTGAAGACTTGGACTTTGAGGCGCGAATATGGTGGTAGCGTTGATGATCTTGGTCCGTCATGGTACTGAAAGGACTTCCTTCGAGCAGACGACAGAGAAGAGAGAGCGCGTGTGGACCGCCACCAATTACTATCAAGTCAAGCATCTCGTCTTTGTCTTTGGATTGTGATGCTTGGTGCGGTGAATTGGCACTCATTTTTTGAAGTCCTTTACTAATTTATTCCGACTCAAATATGTCTTTTCTTTGGAGATTAACAACGTACAAACAACCTACAAAAATTTTCAAATAAATTCATTTTTCAGGCACCTGGTTGGTTTTCTGCATCTCCCTTAAGATTTGCAATGTCGATCCCTTATACTGGCACCTAAAAATGGACGCGCTGCTGCACTCAAATCATACCGACTTCAGAACACTTGCTGCAACTGCAATGTGGGGCCTTGGCGTTGTGTCTATTGTTGAAGTCGTTTTTTTCATCGGCTTTCTTCTCTGTCTATCGCGTTCAATCAACCACGCCTTTTCCCTCAAAAATCTGATGTTGATTTGCCTTCTCTTGTGCCAATGCGGGTACTTCGTATCACACGCCATATATGTCGATTTACCACTGTCACCAACAATAAACGGCATCAACACTTTGATTTTTGGTGGTTGGGAAGTATTCTATCTATGGACAGGTGAGGGATGTTCAAAGATGAGGTAAAAGACACTAGATATCAACTAAATGCCAAATATACAGGATGGACACGATCGTACGACGTATTTCATGTGACTTCGAGTCCGTTGATGTTGCGGATAGTCAAAGGCATACTCCTTGCGACAACAGTGACATGTTTTACGCCCTTTTTGGCTTTCATAATTCCGACTTCGTCATCAGAAACCCGAGAGCTAGCTCTACTTTTAACAAACATTATTTGTGGAACGGGCGTTGTCGCTGTTGATACGTTTTTTGGTTGGAGTTATGTGATTTATATATTTCGGAGGACTGTTGAAACTGTGGAGTTGAAGGGACCCGAAGTGCAGGCGGTTAAAATCTTCAGAATTATTGCTCGATATGGATTGTCTGCAGGCGTTAATGGCGCTTTCAACGTTGTGTTTATTTGTAGTTTTTACGACGCTGGCGACGGGTACTGATCAGAGTGGTTTTGAAACGTATGTTTTAGTGATGGTTTTAGTGGATGTGTGTATATTTTGCATTTCACTGCCTTTGGTTTTGATGAAGATTAGATTAACTTTGATAAAGAGGGAAAAGTAAATAAAAGTATACTTGGTGAAGCCTCACTTACATATTTTTTCCGCCATTGTTTTTTCGCATAATGGACATCATCATACACCAACCAAACCAAACGTACTATCAGTCGCTTTCCGCTGGGTACATGTACACAGTATCTGCGCTTACGTGTGCAGAATTGATTGGCTATTTCTGCTTTATAACATTGACATCAAGAACGATGTCAAAAGTATTTTCGATCAAAAACTCGCTGCTGTTCATGCTACTACTCTGTCAGGGAACGTATTTTATTACACATGGAATTTATGTAACAAATCCAATCAATTCTGAATTGAGTGTCGCGAACGGCCTCGCTTTTGCCGGATGGCTTGTGTTTTACATTTGGAGCAGTTGGACGCGTTCGCATGAAGTTTTTCGTATTACATCTAATCCAGTTATCCTACGAATAATTCGAGTTTTGCTCATATTGACAACACTGTTAGCGTTTGGGCCTGTAGTTGTTCTTTTGCTGCCAATTAATCCAACCTCTCAAGAAGTGTATGTTACACTCACAAATGTTCTCGCCGGAATTGGAGTATTTTCAATTGATTCATTTTTTGCGTTTAATTATTGCCGCTATATTTTTCGGCGAACAATTGAAACTGTACAGTTGAAACATGGAGATATGGAGATTGAAGTAGTGGCATTATTCAAAATCATCACCCAATATGGGCTTATGACAAGTATATTGATGGCTGGAACGCTTTGTTTCTACATTTGGTTCTTGGTGGTGGCGTCTGATGATAGTGAGGAGAACTTGAAAACGTATTCATTGCTGCTAGCATTTGTGGTGCGAAACTCTCTTTTAGATACAGCTTTATGCTAAAGTAAGCCTACCTAGGACGTTGGTGTATTCTTTATCAGCCTGCCACTTGTAATGATGAAGGTTAAGCTTGTACAGCTCCAAAAGGAAATCCACAAATAACAAAGATGTTTGTTAATTCGAAAATCTATATTTATTTTCACTTCTTTTTCATAGTTTTTCGTCCATAACCTAAATAAACCTATAATTTAAATCGGCATACAGTCAAAGAACTTACGAACCTCTATTGATTTGGCCATATTTAGTTTTACATTGGCAGCACAATCTTTTGCAAATGTCTGCGGCCACCATTTTCTTAGGAGATAGCGTCTATATATGGAGTAAATGAAGACGAGAGATCCCAAACAAAGCGGAAACAGAAGGAACAGAGGATTCAGACGGCTGGATGTCATAAAAATTTCTAATTTCGAAATCGCGGTTTAATACGGCGAAGCAGCCATTTTCAGTTGTTTTTACCATCGGTGAATTGTGCGTAAACAACCATGAGAGCAAATGAGGTCCCGAATATTATCGCGATAAGAGTGTTTGTGTTTGACGTGAAAATTTTTTGAGTCGGAAGACGAAGGCGTGTCTTGCAAGCGAAAAGGTTCCACAATTGAACGATGAGAATAGATAAATAGAAAGCTGATTGCGCTTGCTCAAGAGACTCCAGTTGGTCTTCTCCTGACTGATTTTGTTAAGCTGCGTTCGAGAAAAATACTATATTCACTTACAATCATTTCACCACTCTCTAAAAGGAATGGGGGGCTATGAGGTTTGAATCCTCTGTGTATCTGAATTCTCTTCGCATCAGTCGGGGAGACTCCCCAGCCCCAATAAAACACAGCGAAAAAAGTTCCAATGCATATGGCGGCTTCCATAATACCCGCTTCCAAGTATGCCCAGCTTAAGACCTCTGCATCAACAAGACGCTCCCCTTCTTTAATTGCCACAATCGCTCGCCACTGCTTCTCTTGAGCTTTCCAATATCTGACATCCGTCAGCATAGCTTTCAACTCAAGCATGTGTCTCCACCAGCGACCTTTTAGTTTAAGAGCAGCTTTTTTCGCCTCATTGATTTCTTCACCATGAATTTCTTCATTAGAATGGTGAATCAAGAACTCGTCATCATCATCGTCATCAGCAGCCAATGCATATTTTGGGAACGCTTTTGATTGACTCTCATTCTTTTCTGGATCGAGAATCTTTCCAACAGACGCTCTTCTTTCGGCGACAATAGCGGCCTGCGCTTCTAACACTTCTCGATTCGCTTCTCTTTTGTTTTTCATAAGTTGTATGCTTTCTAATGTGACTGGTTGTCGAGGACCGAGACGAAGAAGCGCTTCAGCATCTTCAGGGGGTTCCCAGGCAAAAGAAAGTGTGATGAACAACTCAAATCCGAGATCAACCACCAAAATCTGTATGGCTGTAATGGCCAAAGGGATTGGGATCACAACATTGGCCAAATATGGAAATACTTCGGACATAATATGAGTAAGGAAATATTGGATGCTCTTTTTCATATTGATGAAGATTGTGCGACCTTGACGATGTGTGAGGGGTGAATATTGCAAAAAATATAAGCAGGAGAATTATAAGCAAACCTTCAAGAATACCAACAGCTGTACTCGCAAAGTTGTCGTCCATGAGTATCATACCTGCGGCTTCTTTACTGACATCGCTTCCTGTTTTGTTCATGGCGATGCCCAAGTCTGCGTGCCTCAAAGCCGCTGCATCATTCACACCATCTCCAGTAACCCCGACGATATGGCCGATGCTTTGAGATCGCTTCACAATTTCAAGCTTTTGCTTGGGACTAGTTCGAGCGAAAATGACCTCTTGCTTGCTGAGAATTCTATCCCAGTCGTCGTCTGAGAATCCTTGCAGTAGTTCCCCATTGACAACAATTGCATGTACATCACTATCTGGGATGCTTTCCACGGGCTTTCCGCTTTCTTTGGCGATTTCATCGACAGTTGGAAGTGTCAGAAGATTAATTCTTTTCGCGATTGCTGCAGCCGTAAGTGGGTGATCTCCTGTAACCATAACAACTTGAATACCGGCTTGTCTAATGCTCCCAATTGCCTCACGCACGCCCGACTTTGGCGGATCTTCAAGAGAAACGAGTCCTACAAATGTCAATCCAGTCGTAGGAAAGTTTCCCTTTTCTAAACTAAACCTAAAGTTGTCTGGGAATTTTCGTCCTGGAAGCCAAAGTTGCGCAAAAGCAATCACTCTTTCCCCACGTTGGGCCATTTTTTCATATGATTGTTTGAATTGCGTTTTGTGTGATTCTGATAGCGGTTCGGCTTTCCCGTTCAATAAGATTGTAGAGCAGGACGCCAATACTCGCTCCGGCGCTCCTTTGACGTGCATTGTCAAACCTCCATCTGAGTGACCCTTTCTGTGTATTGAAAGATGTGTTTTTGTTTCCGAGGAGAATGGTATTTCAAATATTTTTGGATATTGCGTAAACAGCTGAAAAAATGATTGAGCGAAGTATGAGGATGACATGTCATTCTTACCTTGTCTACATTTGCAAGGCGGCTTGCTGCAAACTCCAAAAGTCCCTTGTCGGTCGCATCCCCAAGGATTTTACGATCTGCAAGTTTCGATTCCACCGAATCAAAGCGCGCCCTAATTCAATTGATTAATTATGAGGCGATTGAAAAAAAGATATTACGAAATAATTTTTTACCGCGTGCAAGTTGCAGCCATATGAAGTATTTGTGGTATTCCACTAATTTCAAGTTTGAGGGGACGTTCCCCAGTCGGTGCTGGTCCTTCTCCCCGCATAAACAGTGAATAAATTCGTCCAGACTCTTGATACTTTCATTTCATTCATCGTGAGAGTTCCTGTCTTGTCTGTTGCAAGCATAGTAATGGCACCTAATGTTTCGACACCATGTAAATCCTTGATGAGGACATTTCGCCTTGCCATTCTCTCGCCGGCAACAGCCAACAACATTGTAACAGTAACAGGAAGTCCTTGAGGAATCCAAGCAACCAGTATTCCTATAGCAAACTGAAAACTTGCGTTGAACCCACTGCCTCTTGCAAGACTGACGAGAAAAAAGAGAATCGCAGTAACACTGGCTAAAAACGAAATGAGCTTGCAAAATCTTTGAATCTCAGAACTGAGAGGACTCCGCTTCTTTTTTTTCTTGGAGCCCGTTGACTTGTGGGTTAGATTCGCAATTTGTCCGAGCACAGTCTGCGATCCCGTTCGAATAACAAGAACCACTGCATCACCTGTATACTGACAGGCTTCAAAAAAGTACAATCAAAGTGACTCTTAAATTACCATTTGAAACAACCTGTTCCACCAAAAACAACGTTCTTCGCCTCCAGAGCACCAACGTCGGCAGACAAAATACCTGCCGAAACCGCACCTTTTTCAACGCTTTCACTCTCTCCTGTAAGAGAAGAGTTGTCCACACGAAGTTCATGACATGAAACCACAATTGCATCAGCAGGGATCTTGTCCCCCGGCTTCAATGTAATAATATCGCCTGGCACAAGTTCAGCGACATTGATGGACTGCAGCATTCCTGCTCGAAAGCACTTTGCCTCATGTGGGATCATGCTCTTTTTTTACCAGAAGTATTATGGGATTCGCATAGGATCAAATCTTAATTACTCACAGTAAACGATTCAACAATCATGGACACTTTGGTGAGTTCATAAAATTCAATAAACGAGTTGATAAATGCGACACAAATTAAGACTGTTCCTATATACACCTATCGAAATTCGAAACATGGATGATGATATCATTAACAAAGCTGTTTTTAAACGCCTTACATTTGCAAAGTTTTCAACAGGATCAAACGACCAGAGAATGATATACGCGATGCCCCCGAAAATCAAGAGCAAGTTGAAAAGATTTGTGATACACATGAAGAAGCGGTAAATAGCCGACTCTTTTTTGGGTTTCGGGAGTAGGTTCTTTCCATACTGATAAAGCAAATCTTTGGCGGCAGGTATGAGATAGACCTTGGGAATCTTGGGGCGATTTGAAGTTCACACTCGTTTTAAACTTTTTTGCAAGTTCTTCCAATGGTAAATGGTGTTCATCCTATATATCCGATTAAATCATGACTGCTTTAAGTGTTGTACCTTACAATTTTGACGCTGGCGTCTTTCAAAGGTCCCAAATCTTTTGGGTCTCTGGAATCGTCCTTTGAAAATATTTCACCCAGCGGATGATGATCCTCCGGTGCGGTGGGAGAGTCCGGACTGACTGTTGAACAGGCTCGTGATCTTGACGATTGACCATGCGGCTTAAGGTGGGGAACGAGGTGAGGAACGTGGGGAGCACCGAGATTCTCGCTGCTTGTCGTTTCCGACTCTTTTTGCATCAAAGCAGACGAGGCGCGTTTTAAAAGCGGCGCTGGTTTCTCCATGTATTGGACAAAAGCCCGTTTCTGCGGTAAAGTGGGCGTGGACTCCGCAGGACCGTCTTTGCCAGAAGTTGTGTTTGATCGTCGCAGCGGAGAAGCGTCATCGGTCGATACAGCAGAAATATCTGATTTTGAGGCTGGATCAAGGAGTGAGTGTTCGGAACGCGAGAGGTTCTTTGACTTTGCGTTGGCAAGCTTTTGCTGCGAGGACAATGATCCATCTGACACAGAGTCCATGCTCTGGCTGACGGGCGGCAGGTTTTTGGCAGGAAGAGGCCGCGGCATCTTTGGTGTTCAGGGTACTGTTCTCTGTGGTTGTAAATCCAAACAGAGAACACTGGAAATCTTCTACCATGTATGTCCATGCCCGTCTCCAACTTTGGACTTCAAAACAGCCAGATGAAAAAATGATATCCATCAAATACTCACGTGGTTGATCCTCTTTCCCATGTCGTAAATGAACAATGTAATGATTTTGGCGAATTATCTCGGAGATTCTCATTTCCAGACCAACGGAGACCAACCTTCGCCTGGCAATGAATTCATCATGAAAGCGGACCATGAATTTTGTTCGGTCCTCATTATGGCAACTTTATGGGAAAGTTCAATTATGAAAATTTTCAAAACAAACACAAAAGAAAAGAAAAAGGCCTCCGGTTTCTCCAAAAAACAAATAATTTCAGCTCATTAGATCAAACAAAAAATATGAAGGTCTTCACTACCGTACTTGCACTGTTGGCTGTCGCTTCTACCGTATTCGCCAATGAGGAAGGTGGTGCCAAACCAGAAGGAGAAGGAGCAAAAGCCGAAGGCGGTGCCAAAGGTGAAGGTGCACCAAGAGGCGAAGCCAAGGCTGAAGGCGGTGCAGGCGGCGCCCAAATCGACTTGACTGTTCTCAACTTTGCATTAACTCTTGAACACTTGGAATCAACATTCTACCAGTACGGTTCACTTGATTTCTTTCATGTTATGGATTTAATTATTAAAACTTTCTTGTCATTAGGGAGGGTCTGGCTCGATTTGGAGTTGCCGACTTTGAAAACATTGGAATCCCAGCCTCAGTCGCCAATGAATTCCTGACTGTTGCTGCCGAAGAAGCTATCCATGTCACCACTCTCCAGAGTGTCATTGGTGCCAAGTTCGGAATGAACCTGGCTGTGCCAAAGTGTGTATACAACTTTGATGCGGCGCTTGCCAACGTTCAAAGTTTTGTTACCTTCGCTGCTCTTTTGGAAGTCACTGGAGTTCAAGCCTACGCCGGAGGTCTCCACCTTGTTGAGTCCAACGACATCAAGAACGCTGCTGCTTCTATTGCCACCGTCGAAGGACGCCACAGTGCTTTCCTCAACCTGCTCACTGGTTCTGGTGCCGCTCCAGGTCCATTCGATACTGCGATGGGTCTTCGTCCAATTGTGTCTATTGCCGCCGGTTTGATCAGATCGTGCCCATTCCCACTCCCAGCCCAGCCATTCCCAGGTCTTACCACTGGAGGATTCGGATCTTCCCCACAAACTGCCGTCAGCGCCAACTCCTTCATTCCACTTGAAATCGCTTCAACCGTAAACACGGAAGGACTCCTCTGTAACTGGGCTTTCGGAGTCCAACAACTCAGAACCCCAATTGTCCCAGCCACTGACTCTGCCGGACGGGTCGTTCCTTCTTGCCAAGTACCAATCGCCATCCCACAAGCTCTATTTACACAAACCATGTTGTTTGTTGTTGACCAGAACCGTGATGTTTCTTTGGATGATGACAAGAATGTTGTTGCTGGACCAACTACCGTTCACGTCTTCCCACCATCTAGAGGAATCGTTGGTGAACAACAGATTCTTGGAGGCGCTGAAGGTGGCTTTTTGGGAGGAAACATTGTCTTGATCAAGGATGCTCAGACTGACGCGAATTTGAAAATTTCAAGTGCATGGTCAAACGCGGCTGGAGTTGTATCTGCCCTATTGGCGGCAGCGCTTGTACTGTGAAGGGCATTTAATTCATGAATCCCGTTTTCTTTTGTATTTACACGATTTTTTTCTACTTTGCATCGATCCCAAACCACACCATTTTTTTTTTTCCTCTTTCCCCATTATATTCTTTGACTGTCATAACTTCGGCTGGTTCGAAACCATTAAAAAATTAAAGAATAATTATTAAGTCGAATCCAAAAAAAAAAAGTTTTTCGATCATTATTATTATAATTATTATTATTAGAAAGTCATATTTCTGTTCAGTATCCAAAAACCGCACGTCTCATATCCTTCCCAAGCTTAATAAACGCAAGACGATGCTGCGCTTGAACCCAAAGAATCAGAATCGGTGTCCACAAAACGTCCAAAGCTGGTAAAACTGTTGTAGTTGGATACATCCACGATGGACTCGCTGCAACGCTACGACTGCTAGATTGTGTACAGTTATTTGCAACTGCTCGCTTGGTATCAGCAGCGCCGCTTGATTCCATGTTGCTGAGACGGTCCCAGAAAATACAAAACAGCGTTGGGAAGTAAAATGCGAGGCAGCCGAGTCCCATCAAAGCGCAACGGACTAGAACGCGTCGTTTGGCTTTTGAGCTGCTGCTGTTTACGGTGTCTAATTGTGATTCGTTATCACAATCGATACGGTGCATCTACAGAAAACAAACACAACCATTTGATGTTAGATTCGCATCAACACACAAAAAATAATAATAAACCCCTCACATCATAGGTTTCATCAACAACTGTCGAAATAAGACGATAACTATTCATATAGACGCCAATAATAACCAGGATCGAAAGAGGGAAGTATGACATTCCCAACATAAAGAGAACCATGATGCGGGTATTGGAACGATTCCCTGGCATGGCGAACGGCCGTCCAAAATGGAAATTGAATCCAGATCCTGTGATGGAGTTGGCAGACTGTATACACTCATTAAGCAAATGCTTATATAATACAAAAATGAAATCACGTGACTGACCGCTATGACAAAAGCAGACACCAAAAAGGAAAAGAAGAGAGCTCCGATGGCAACGATAATCAGTATTGCTCGATACGAAAGAGACCGAGAGTACCGAATGACCCAGTGTCGCTCAAAGGCGAGAACAGTGTTTGTGCAAAATAAGGCAGTGGCGAGCAGGTAGCCCCCGAAAGTAAGGGTATAACGGATAGATATCTCCGTATCACTGAAACGAACACGAGGATGGGCCTCGGGTCCGCCCTTGAAGGATGTGATGACATTGGAGATGTTGAAGATGGAGGCGGCGATGATGAGGATGGAGTTGAGTGAACATATTGTGAGCAGAGCAAATATGGTTTGGTCCATTACAGAAGTGTCTACTTTGGTGACCGTGGGTGTAAGGGGTGAAGTCGTTCCCTTGCTCGCTATGGATGTGCTACTGCTGGTCGTGAGAAGCGTTGACCGGTTCCTCAGGATTGCTACTATCACCAAGACATTCAAGATCAGCCCGATACTGCAGGCAACGATGGCTGAGATGTGGGACACAGCATGTTCATCCTGATCTTGCCGATTGATGGAGGTTGCATTGGCGGAGCAGGAGACGTTTGCAGCGGCAGCGGCAGCTTCCCGCAGCAGCAACAGATGGAGCATGTCAATAAAGGGGGGAGATTGGCTGGAAGTCTAAATATAGGAAATTTTTCTTTTTTTCGCAATGGTCATCTCTCTCATCATTTTTGCAGGCTTATCTGGCGTGGCTGAATTTTGACAGCAGATAATCACAGGCGATAAGCGTTGGCGTTATCAGCTTCTTCTTGGTGTTTCCAAAGACGGGGACCGCTGGAGGGGTTTCCTCGAGTTGTCAAAGTAATCCAACTTCAAATAGAAGTCCAAAACACGTTATTTTAATCGAATCCGTTGAAAACCCATCCCGAAAACTGAAAAGCTCAAATCAAAGGCGTTGTAGCAATAGAGGGGTAATTCCTCCCTTTACAAAGAACGCAGTAATATTCGGATCTCAGACCGGCTCTTGTGTCACCAATGCCGTCAACATATCGATGGTAAGTCAGAGTTTCTGGTCTAGCGTCCATGCAAAAACAGCATCCATTGATGTTGCTGCTCAGTGCGCAAATGTGTGTGCAAGCCTTTACGGTGCCACCAGTTGTGTTTTGGGAATTTCCAACTGCAGAGGAACCTCGAGGAAACGAATTATATAGACGCGTGCGTCGTGGAGGGGGGAGCGATAGTGGAGTTACTACAGCCGTTGGGGAGATTAAGGGCTCTGGCTCCAAGAGTTCAAAAGAATGCCCCTCAGGATGAATAAACTCGATAGACAGATGGCAGTCGATGCAGTACAGACAGTCTGCGCAGACTGTGCATTTGTGGAAGGGGTATTGCACAGGAAACGCCTGGTCGCACCCGTTGCAGCTCAAAGTGGCTGATGGAATAGCAGCCACGGGCTCAGCAGCCGGCGGCACGTCCTGCGCCAGGTCCAGGTTGCTGACACGGCGGAACACGCGGTAGAACCTCGCGAGCACGGATTCTGCCTCGGAGTTGCGAAGTGTTGGCCCTGCCGGTGGTTGACGCGGACTTGGAGTTGGCAGTGGGGGCTGAAGTCGCTGCGGACTACGACTCCCAGCGCTGTTGGAGTTGGCAGCCAGCTGCTCGAGGATCGACGCCACGAGGCGGTCTGGCGCCTTGGTTTTCACTACGGCTGCTCGGTCGACTGGGCAGATGCGGTTGCGCTTTAGCCACGGCTCGACGCAGTCCTTGCAGAAGTAGTGGTCGCACGGGTCGAGACGCACTGGATTCGTCAGTGTGCTCGTGCAGATGGCGCAGAGGAGAACGTCGGCAACAGAGGCGGCGGCCATCCAAAGTTGGGGGTTTTCGTGTTCTTTATTCTTCGCTTCAACTCAACAAAAGTAAATACACATATTCCCTTCGTGGAATCACCTGCAGTATTTTTCATCGTCCGTCAATACATGCGCATTAGAAAAAAAAATAACAGCACACCTTTTTGGTCTCCCACGCTCTATTATCAAGAGGACACACGTGGCGAAGTGAAAGCCAACCAGAGATGCAATGAAAATGGAAGGCGTGCTATAAAAGCAACAAAAGAAAAATATCAATCGAAGAAAAATTAGTTTCTAAGCTGAGCAACAGGATTTGCGCTTACACTGGTAAAGAAAGTTAGTTTCCTTCCTGCGATAAATACAAAAAGGAAACAACACTCACTCGCAAACACTCAAGGAAACCTGTGCATTCTTTAGAAAGCGTAGAAACCTGACTGTTCTGGCATTCACGGCCTAGGTTTTGAAGAGAAAAAAAATCATTAAAATAAACAGTAACCAACCACCCAAAGAAGGGGAATAACAAACATAGATCCAGTCATTCGATTTCTACAGATTGAGCAAAATTCAATTTTATGCTTGAGTCGTAGCTGTTCCCACGTTGAACTGGAACTACCACCAGCAACGCCGCCGCCGCGACGCGATGACGACGGTCCTCCAGCCAGCATTAGACGCGCGAGGCGCAACTTCGACATCGGGAATCATGGAATAATCATCGTCGTTTCCATTCTCTATTGGTACAAATTTATGCTGGTCGTTGTGAATGAAGGCGACCGAAAGATGGCAGTCCTGACAGAATTGAGCGTCTCTGCATGTTGTGCATTTGAAGAATGGGTGATAGTGCGGATACGCAATGGTACAGCAGTTGCAGACGAGAGAAAATTCTGGGGGCGATGTTGTTGCGTCAGCAAGAATGGTGGGTAACATGGGGAGTGAAGCTGGCGGGGAGGAATATTCAATCGCCGGCGAAATCATGATCTGAGGTGCATGATCATCATAAGGGTGTATAGAAAGGAAACCAATTTGAGGAGAAGGATCAAAGAGAGGCGAGTCTACATGAGTTTCGGGCAATACGAGACGTGCACCCGCGACAGGTTGTTGGGAGCGCGAGCGAGATACTTGAGGCTGAGTAAAAAGAAGGCTCTGATTAGAAACGGCGGGCTCCTGTGATTGTGAGCGGCCCATTCTTGGAGGTTCAATTTGTACCGCTGGTATTTGTGCAACTGGTGTCTCTCGCATCGGAGAAGGAGTTGTTGGCGGAGAGCGGAAGAACCCTTTGAAACGACCCACGAAAGAGTGTTGTGCCGGTGGGGGACGGCTTAAGTTGCTGCTGTTGCGAGGAGATTGCGGACTGGGTATTTGAGCACTGGAACTTTCACCTCCTTCGACGCTGGAAGCCCTGGTAGTGCTTAATCTGGCATTTTTAATTGCTTCTGCTTGCACTTTTTCCAGGATTGATAGCACTAGTCGGTCGGGGGGCTTGGTCTGAATAACGTGCCGCCTGTCGACAGGACAGATTCGGTTCCGCTTTAGCCATTCGTCGATGCATTCCTTGCAGAAATAGTGGTCGCATGGATCCAAGCGAACAGGGTTGATCAGAGTTGATGTGCAAATGGCACACGTGAGAACATCCTCAATGGAATTCATGCAATTTTTTTTTACGAGTCCCACTCAAGCATTTATTTTTTAACAGAGGTCTTTTTTAACAGAGGTCTTCACCTTCAATAAGTTGACGAGAATGGAGTGGTTGAGGAGTTTCAATGTGCTCCAGCGGTCCTTCAGTTGGGGACTCAATGGGCTTCCTCTCCTCTTGAACTGGTGTTTCCTTATCCGCGTGAATGATGATACTACCTTCTGGTTGAATGCGGGTATCATCCGCTGCAAAACCACCAGTCTTCCCCAAACCCCCGACCAAGAGCGAAAACCGTTTCTTGATACCCAAATCCGGAATCGATGAACGCAAAAGACTGGATGACGATGAATTCCTATCTGCAGCAGAGGTAGAAGAAACCACAACTGATTGAATAGTTTCCGTCTGCTCTTGAACTATAGAGTCAAATATTTTCATCAACGAATTGGTTTGGCGTTGGAGAGCGGTGGCCACAGTGTCGTAATAAATGAGAGGCAGCATTTCAATCTTGTGGTCCAGGTCGGTAAGACGGGATATAATTTCAGATGAGCTCTGCTGACTTTGTCCCTGCTGTAGCTGTAGTGCTTGTGGGATAACCGAGGATCGTTTCAAGGTTGTCGTAGTAGTTGTGGTTTGTGTCAGTGCAGGAAGGTTATTCTCGATTGTCCTCAGCCGGTCTTCCAGCTTGTCCAGCCTTTCGAGCAGGGCATTGTGCTGCTTAGATTGCAGTTCAAGAAAGGCGGTGAACTGAGCTGGGTCCATCCGAGTTTTCTGTAAATTGGAGTAAGGCATTTTTAAGTTGACTGTAAACAGCAGTACAAGCAAATGCCCGAAGGAGACGCCGCAACGCTAGTGGAGATGGCGAAAGAGCCGACGCTTGCCGGACGTGTCGTTCGACTGCAGTGTCCGGACACAATGGACGGCGACAGCAAGACGCAGTTTGCGCATCTGACGCAGCTGATTGTCGCGCAGACGCAGACGACGAACGCGGCGCTCGCGCAGCTGACGACGGGCATTGCGCTGCTGCACAACCGGCTGGACCGCGTCGAGGCCGTCGTGTCCGCGAACGTGTCAGGCGCATCCAGAGACGACAGCAGAACCCTCGAACAACTCGCGGAAAGACTCGAGGCCGTCGCCGCCCGCGCTCACGCGCAGAGTCCGGACATCGACGCCCTCAACGCCCTGACTGCGCGGCTCGAGCATCTGGCCGTTGCGCCCAGCCAGAACAGCGTCCACGCCCTGACCGTGCAGACCAGCGGCGCCGTTATCAACTTGGAGCCGCTGTCGAATGCAATTTCCAGTCTGTCTACACGGCTGGCCAGCATTGAAGCCTCCACCGCAAAGATTCCTCGGTACTCTTTGTCATAGTTCGTTCTTGTAACCTTAAATTGACTGACGCAACATCAACAACACAGCATCGTGTCCAAGCAAGTCGACGAGTTAATGCAAAAGCAAGAAGCCTGGAGACGTCGTGTCGAAGCTCAAAGCATTAACCAGGACGATGAACTCTTTGACCGTCTCGACACTCTTGAATCAAAAATCTCTTCTCTCCCAACCTTGTACCGAAACACCTTCCTCGATTCCCTGGAAAAACAAACAGAGAGCTTGACTGGATTAATCAAGGCTCAAGCGGAATCGGCTGCTGCCTCGGCTAGTTCCGCCAAAGACGCTGTGGATAATGTCAAACAACGTTCTCTATTCAGGAATTCGCTTCCTCCAATCCCGTCTCTTCCTTCTCTGCCTTCTGTACCAGATATGGGTATTGCAAAGCGATTCTCGAAACTGTCTGCCTATGTCTCATCGGGTCGTCCTTCTTCCTCCCAATCACTTGCATCCGACAATGAGCCGAAAGTGTCTTCTCCGTTGACCCAAGAACCCACTTCTTCGGATGTTGATTTGGCTCCATCATCATTATCAGCCGATTCAGACGATGCTCAAATGCCTTCCTCATTTGAAGGTGATTTCCTTGTACAATTTCAAACCAGAATGCGAATACGAGCTGGAAATGGATGCCGGTGACGTTGCGGTAGTAACAGCCACTGCCGGAAGAAACGGTGACTTTTCAACCCATTTTGGATGGTGGTATGCAACAAACGGCCATGGAAAGGAAGGCTGGATTCCATCCAATTACGTCAAGCGCTTGTAAAAAAAAACATGAAACAGTTACTCTTTCTCTTTTTCTTGATTTTTTTTTTTTGGTTCCTTTGACGTTTCATTAGAAATATTAATAGTATACAAAATATTCGAATTCGAAGTCAGACTTGCTGTTGTGTTTTTTGTGTTTGGTTTTTCTTGATCCAATTTGGGGAAATTGGGAAAACAAAACATGTCGCGGAAACTCAACCGCATCCTGAATCCCCTTTCGTCGAGAAAGTCGACGATAGATCTACGAGCATCGAGCAACAATAATACCCAAGGAGGAAGAGCTGTTGCCTCCTCCGAGTCCATCGAAAAGGCTGTTGCTCGTGCCCTTGACAAGCGATTCAGCACCTTGGCTACAACGCTCTCAGAAACACTCATCAGTGAGCAAGACAATGAGTACGAAACCAACGAGAAACTGGATTTGATACTTCAGAAGCTAGAGAGCCTTGAGAGCAGACTGGGATATGTGGAAATGAGCTGTGAGAGAGTCGAGAGTCTGTGCGAGGATCTGGAGGATGGGATCCGGGAGTTGAAGGAAGCAGAAGGAACGAGGACGCCGAGAGGCGAGAGTGTTGATGTTGTGTTGTTGGATAGCCTTGTTTCCCGTCTAGAGGAAAGCAGCCAATTTAAGGGAGCGGAGGCATCTAAGGAGAAACAACAAGCGAGGAAACCGGCAGCGGACCTGGAGTCTCTAGCATCTCGTCTTCGAAGAATTGTCCTCAATGAAGGGGACGAACGTTGGACCGGATGGCGAAGACGCAAGTGGTGTTGTGTCTCTGGCGGCACGACTTGAAAAAGTGGCTACCAAGGAACGTCCGCATGACACAGATTTATTCATCGCTCGAAAATATCGGAAACAGATTGGAAACTATCGAGAAGCAAAGCTCACTACTTGCTACGGAAGTGTACTCGGTTGCGTCAAGACAGAGTGACTTGAAGCGCGAGATAATCACTCTAGCAACTCAACAACAAGTTCCAGCAGTTCCATTACCATCTCCGACTTCGATTTCTTCACCTAAGCTTTCCACCCACATCAGTCAAGTGCAACCGCTCCCCCTGCCACCAGCACTGAAATTTCTGAACTCTCCCACCGGCTTGTCTCGATTGAACTCAACATGGAATCTCTGGCGCACAGCTACATCGAGTCCCTAGACGCGGCTTTGATTAAGCAAACCAACATGTTCATCAACATTGTTGACGACATGTTGAAGGATCCAACGTTGAAAACCAGAGCGTCGCGATCTCAGAGTGATTCACCACCCAGCAAGAGATCGTCGATTTTGAGCAACCCGCCGTCCCCTGTTCCGACGTTGTTGAATAAGAGGTCTTCGTATCGGGTTCCAGATTTAGGGATTTCGAGTCACTTGTCAAAGTTGGCGGGAGGGTTTTCGATGAGTGGTGGTGGTGGTGGGAGGCCAGAGACGCCTTCTTCGAATCACGTGAATGTAAATGATCTTCATCACGATGTTCCTGAATCGGTGGCTGGTGATCAGAAATGATTTGGATGGATAATGCCTTTGTTAAGTTTTAGTTTGTTTGTTTTAGATTTCAAAGGGTATATCAACAAAGCTTCATTTCTTATGTGCAATTGTTAAAATTCTATCATTATTTGTTATCAGGGGTTTCACTTTGCCTTTCAATGGGTAATTTCGTGGTAATTTCGCGCCCAATCCGAAGCAAAATGCCCCGTCTCTTCATCTCCAACAGCAAGAACACTGTCTCCATCATCACTCAGACACTCCCTTCCACTATAGCAGGCGAAGATTCAGTTGTAGGGGATGTGATTGTTGCCATTCGAGAGAGCCACCTGCTTCAACTTGGTTTGCTGTCTCAAGTCGGTCCCCTATCCCTCCACCTGCCTGACGGGTTGGCTCTCCCTCCTCTCTCCGGCGACAAAATGGACGATAGAGTCAATGCGGATGGCTCTCTTCGTTCCGGCTTGCTCTTGTCTGAGCTTGGTCTGGTTGGTCGTGATGACCGGAAGCCACTCATCATCAAAGCAGAGACGCGTGAGTCATGTGTTTCTACTCTTGTTGATATAACTCTAAAGACCGCCTTTTGCATATTAGAAATGGACGTTGACGTTGCTGCGTTGCAACCACCTCGTCGCAGTCCTAGTGGAGATAAGTTCATTTTAGACAATGGCCTCAATCTGAACGAGCCCGAAGACGCAATCACGTTTCTCCGACACCGGTTTGACAAGCTGTCTCAATTTAAACCCGGAAAGCCAAATCTTGCTGAGTTTCCTCAGAATTGCTTGGAGGGGTTTCTGATGATTAGACGAACTGATTACACACTGGATGACATCGACAACATAAAAGTCCTGCTTGCTGTGTCTGGATCAGGGAAAACCAGACAGCTTCTGGAACTCCTGTATATTCAACATGGGTTCTACTTTGTTGTGGGACCGCAAATCGCAGATTTCGGTTCTGCAGACTTGGCAAAGTGCCATGAAATGTCACTGTATTCTCCAGAACGAGCACAAGACTTGATTGAGCTGCTTTATTTTGTCCGAGCTTTTGTTTGTGGCCGCTTGCTGGACTGCGGCTTGGACCGTCCAGATCAAGTCCTGTTGGCGCAAGTGCATCCTGTGGCCTTCTTTGGAGTTGATATATTTTCCGAGCTTTTTGACTCTCTTGCAAGCCGTAAAGTCAGAGTTGGTCCTGGATGGAGAGGAATGAAGGGCGCCTTTGATTTTCTGGTGATTGACGAAATCCAACATTCTCTCTTGAGTGAACCTGTTTTCAAAAGACCTGGCAGTCCATCAGGACGGCCATTCTTCTCTCCACTGTTGTACTACTCAAAGCGCTTTTTTCGCAATTTCATTGTGGCTGGGACTTGGATTAACTTTCAGTTCATGAGCGAAATGGTGTTCCCGGGAGCATTCAAATCCAATCAGATATACTTTTTCAAAGTTATTTCGAAACTTCGTCCGCTAGACGCGTTACAAGCCGAGACCTTCATACGTCAAATGCTTGGCCAAACACTTGCTGTCAAAGAGGTTCAGAATATCGTCGATTCTGTCACCACCAACAAGTTGTTCCTTGGAAGAGGGCGTTTTGTGGCGTTTGTTCTGGATTGGGTTCTCGAAGGGAAGCCAATTGACTGCGCCATAGCCGACTTTGTTATGGCTATATCGATCCCAAATGGAATCATGTTTCCACTGAAATACTATGTGGAAGATGTCAGTCAAGGCAAAGGCAGCTTTCCCAGGAGTGTCAATAGAACCACTTTGGAACCAATCATTTGTAAAGGCGTGGTTCAGTACCTATTCACTGGGAAAGGCATTCTCCATATGCAGAATAACGACGCATCAGATGCTATTCAGTACGGCCTTGGATTCTGTTACGTTGGAAATGATATGATTTCGTTCCTTACTCTGGAGGAGCTTGCTGTCGTTGGATGCCTTCGCTATCTCATTCCTGTTTCAGATATTGTGTCAGAAATTTGTCTACAGTTGGCATCGTGCCCAAAGCCACAGATGGTTGGATATATCTTGGAATATTTGGTTGCTTATGCGTTTGTGGTGGGATTAGACCCAACCAAAGGAAAAACACTCAAATCAAAGTATGGAGATTTTCTCGAATATATGACGAGCCAGGACGAAGACCAAGTATTCTTTCCTGATCAATGTTGTGGACCAGACATTGTGTTCATATTCAATGGTGTGGTGAACATGATTCAGATCAAATTTGTGGACAAGATCAGCAAGCAGGAGCGTGTGAATGCTTGCCATACGACAGACTTCAATTTTTTCTACTGGAACAAAAAGAGCAAGAAAGTATTGGCTGGATTCGAGAAACGTCAGAAGGACCTGGTTGAGTTGTTGCAAACGAAATCAATCAAGCGCTTTGTATTCTTGCACACAACAACACAAACAACGGAGGGAATGGAGGGCGTGGAGGTGTTGAACGAAACAACTCGACCTGATTTTTTTGACTGTTTGGGTATGCCTGGATGGTGGTTGAAGCTGAACCAAATTCAGAAGAATTGTGCGGAATAAATGCCAACTGATGTTGTTTGTGTAATGAAGATCGCAGAATTCATTGAAGAAAAAAGTGTTATAAAACAATATAACGTGTTGACGGACCTATATTTGCAAAGTCTTCTACATCAAACACTCAATCAATTTCCAAAAAAAATATAAACGTAATAATAAAAACTGTCAACAATCAAAAAAAAGTACTACATCCATCCCTAATACAATCATTTCATCCATTCCATTCATCTCACAATCTTCATTTTTTTAAGCCCTCAACATGGAGCTCTGGATGCTCTTGTATACAGATTGGAACAAGCGTTCAATCTCTGGCGCACATCGGATAAAGTTTGTGTGTTCCCAAAAGTTGAATCGTTGATTCCGAATCAAATCGATAAATGTAATCAACAGACCATATGGATGTGGTCGGTTAACAATCAAGCGCTCAATCAACACTCTATAAGAAAATTAAAACCACAATTCAAAAAAAAAAATGTGTTCAGTTTTTTTTTTTACCTTGTAATCTGTTCCTGAATAATTTCTTCCGAAGCCTCCGCAAACATGTGCAACAAAATATTACTAAAGTAATGCGTGTGACTGTTTGGATACCGGAGCTGGTTGGCGATCGCACTCAACAACAAATACCGGCCTTCGGAATCAAAATCCGCAATCAACTGTTGGAAAATATCCAACGACGCGCTCGGAGCCGGAGCAGTCGACGATGACGCCGCAGTCGTTCCTTTGGCCTGTTGCTGTGCAATCGCCTGAACTCCCACATACAACACCAACGAGTTGATGGCCTGCGAGTTGTACTTTGTCACATCATCCGGTTGTGGATTCGCTTGTAACAAACGATTCTTCAAATCCGTCAGGAACGAAAAGGGAGCACGGTTTTTGAGGAAAGCATCCAACTCTGCTTTTAGATTGATTTGGTTCAAGGAGCTGGTATAATCCGACATGACGTGGGGGGCCTGGTTGATTTCAGGAAGCAGTTCAACCTTCAAGTTTGGTGTGAATGGGTCTGGAAGACGCATGTTTCTTGGGAAGGCACTCAAAATCAAATTCCTGAGCTGGATGCAAGAATGTGGGATCACTTCAACAAAACTAAAGTGATAGTCGCAAAGGAATTCTGGGAAGTCATGCAACAGGACCAAGGAGTATCCGCAGGGTCGCCTTGTACAACAAACGAATGGCATCAGCCATTTCAGATTGTCTCAAAAATGGTCCCAAAAACTTGAACAAGTCGACAAGCAGTCTTTGGAAGAATGGCCATCCCTACAAAATTTGACCATCAGCAAACATCCTTGAAAAGTAATTAAGCAAAGTACCTTCTGTGCTTCGGCAGACAACAGCTTCGGCATAAAGTACCGATGCGAAATCAACTGCAAACAAGACAGTGTGAAGCCCGGAAGAATTAGGGTTTTATACTCATTAGCTCAGGATTAGACTTAGGGTTTCATGAAAATTTTCATTTTCCAAAATCCTACTCCGGGGTTTGATCCCCGGACCTCCTCTTGCGAGCAGAGATTGTTACAGCTAAACTAGCGGGCTATACTGAAAGTGGCTCTACAAATTTATATGGCGCCACGGAGTATAACTTCACTTAAAAAAATATTTAAGCGCAGAATATTTAAGCGCTGAATAATTCAGCGCAAAATATTTAAACGCTGACAATTTAAA